>CM067895.1:2153739-2667234 GCA_034621355.1 Mycalesis mineus
TGCGTACTGCGTACAGGATATATCCTGTTGAAAAGATATACAGCAAGCAAATTACTATATTTTCTTCAAGAAATGTTGTCGACCTTGGTACCATGGTGGCTATGCGAGATAGCAGGTTTTCTGCCTAATTATAAAATGACAAAAGTATTGACATAATAGTCTCTTAGTATATAATTACATAATCGTAATCAGATGTTCAAGCAACTTGAGCCTGATTAGGCGACATATTAATATAATTTATCAGTGTGTAATCCGTGGGGTTTATTGGATATCAATAGTTAATATATGTAAAACCCCAGAAGCATGCTCTAATTGAGTTAGATACAAAACTTTTATGAGGGTATCCATGAGGATTTCCCCAAGAAAAAAAAAAAGTTGAGGATGGAACGAAGTTCCTTTCGATTAATTAGTGAAGGAATTGTAGTATAATTTTATTTTTTTTAAGTAATAATAATATTTTTTGTTGTACACCGAAACACCAGAGGGCGCCACGAGAGCGCGAGACAGCATACAACGCGGGCGCCCCCCGCCGCTCACGCGCACACACATCAAAGGCGGCGGCAAGATCCTTTGATCAAAAAGTGTCGTGACAACTTTTCGTACGATTTTTTTCCGTCTAGCCCCCTTTCACAACGCGCGATAAGGAACTTCGTTCCAAAAGGTACAAGACCTTCTACATACTAGTATTTATTTTCTTCAAGAAAACATGATAAACATACAGCTAAGCATCAACTCTTTATGTATATTATTTTTATCAGCAAAATAATTGAGTATAATTTACTTAATTAATTGTCATTTTTAAATATATGTTTTGGCATAAATTATCTACATTACAACGGTTAAGTCTGTTACATAATAACACGTTTATATAATTTTGAATTGCCGTGTAGTAGTAATCGTTATCCCAGTTATCGTCGGCTGTGAAAGATATCGGGTAGTTGAAATGTATGTTAGAAAGAATCGGGAATGGAACACAGTACTAATACAAATTTAAATGTTGAAAAACGTAGAACTATCGTAAAATCTTAAAATTCACTTTAGAAATATTTTTAACCATGTAAAAAGGAATGAATAATTGTATCACTTATTAGTAATTATTTCTTTTAAGAAGTGATTAAATTAAAAGGAGATAAAATGTTACTTAGATAAATAATATGTAAGGAGTGGCCGCACTGTACACGCTAACGACATGTCGCGCGACAAAAAATTATAAAGATGCTTACTTTAATCTGTATGAGCACAAAATAAATGTCCGACTGGAACGATGACTTTTCATATTCGCACCGTGATGCGCGGGTATGTAACAACATCAACTATCAATCTCTGACTGAGAATTTCAAGTGATAATCCCTTAGAAGAAAGAAATACTTATTTCATATGTAGTTAGACGGCCGAGTGGCGCAGACGGTAGTGACCCTGCTTCTGCGTCCTAGGCTGTGGGTTCGATTCCCAGTTCTGGAAAAATGTTTGTGTGATGACCATGAATGTTTTCCATTTTCTTGTTGTTTATCTATAGATATATTATAACTATTGACGTATAATGTATATAAAAATATTCATCAGTTATCATAGTACCCATAACACAAGCTACCTAAGCTTACTTTGGGGCTATATAGCGAAAAACTGCCAATCGTTAAAGTCACCCGGATCCGACAGAAAACGATATACGTTTCGCTCCGACCAAACGAGGTCTTGCCCTAATTCAGGATGACAACATGTAGTGTTCCACGTATCGTATGATTGCTGAAAGTGCGAGTAAATTGTCAAACTATTATCTCGTTTAACCCAATTACCTGTAAATTATATTAATATAATGGGTGATATATTGAAAGAGGTCAGTGGTATTGTGTATGTATTTATTTTCTTTACAACAACAAATATGCCACATTTTACACTTTTAAATTCCTAACAATGTTAATTAATATACAAAGCTATGTATAAAAAATACAATATTAATAATTTATAAAAATAATCTGCTCCTCTGCAGCTGCATTTGAGTGCTCAAGCAATTGGTGGTCAAGGCTCCAAACTGAGGAAGAAAACACCACTGACTAAAATGACTATAGAAACAATAATACTTAACATTCCACATGGCGGTAATTTCGTGAACAAGGTTCAAGTATTACATTATTAGGTCTATTATTTTGATACTTTTCCTTTTCGGTTTTACGAGATTATCGTCATGTGGAACATGCACTGATCGATACCACGATCTACTACCATCAGTTATGTCAAGTCTATTAAGATTTATAATAATATAAAGTTAACAATAAATTCCAAATAAATATAAACTATAAACTAAACAGTTTTTACCTACTAATTTTTACACTATAATTTAGTTTTTAACCTGTTTTAGATTTCAGCTCACTTACCGCTCCTAGATTTTCACCCTGCAAATTGTAAGCATTTATCGAGTGATCCGATACGTTATCGATACTATAAGTCAATTTTGAATCAGGCCGGTTTATCGATTTTTGACGTTCCACCTGTTGTATCTGTTGATTCGATTATTAATAGCCCCCTAATCGTAATAATGATGCATTAAGAAAGTGCAGCTTTTGAGGGGGAAATACCATCACGTTTTATGTGGTAAAGAAGTTAAATCACTTCTTTGGCCAGAATTTTTTTCTGTTCAAGGCCCTCGACTGCAATCTCACTCGATGTTAAGTGACATTGCAGTTTGCAGCCTTAGACGCTAGCGGGCTTACTTGGAAGCGGTACGTTTTTTCAAACCATACTTACCTACCTCCAAATATAATTTCTATGCGCCGTTAGGTCCAGAACGCTAAATTGCTTAGATAGTGGCTTGTCTTTGACGGTTGAGTGAGTGAAGCCACAGCCGAAGCCTACCACTAGACCTGAGGCAATTTCGAAATATAAAATCCTACATTGACTCGTGCAGGGAATCAAACTTAGGAACAACTCTGTTGTTAGCCAAGGCTAACCAAATGCGCCAAATGACAATAAGATTATCATTTGATATCAATATAGAAATAGATGGAGGCTTGTGATAGTAAGCCATTCATAATTCTTTTTTTTAATAATAATTTGAATATTGCATTTTGGCGGCTAAAAGTAAACAATGTCACACGAATCACTTACTCAGAAACCTACTAACAAATTGATACGGAAATAATTTTTCCATGAAAAAATCTTATCAACCAAATTCTCAAGAATGTACATTACAAGAATGCACCTGAAATATTATCAAAATTATCAACAAACGTAAATAAAAAGTACGTTATCTTTGTACAACGTATACGATATGAGGATTGCACCAGACGGGGATATTATTTTTTATACTTATTATGTTTATGTATTATTAAAATTAGTTGCGAAAACTAAAAGTTTCCCGGTTTCAGCTTTAGATTAGGCATCTACGCAGAGGGTAGGTATTATAATTTAGTAAAACTCAAAACCTTTCTTTTTTAGCATTAACCTGCAGGTATTGGAATGGCACTCGCACCGGAAAGCTCCATGTTACCATAGACAATACTATAATTATGATATCGTTTATGGTAACGTAAGGTAATCTTCTGTCGACTGACAAATGATTCGAAAGGACTTGATTCCAGGCCATAAAAAAAGAGACAAGAATTAACATGTTAGTATAGTCGAATAGTGTAGGGCACTGTTCTTTTGGTTGTTACAAAATATGCATATTTTAGTGTAATATTAATTATTGTAATTCAGTGGTTTTGTAATTCATTTAAAAGAGCATGTGTCGAGTTTTTCTGGCAGCGTCTTTTCTCGTCACGGACTGCTTTTCTTATGTGGCGGTAGATAAAAGATTATGAAAGAATAAAACGATTTTGAAGACATCAGAATATTATTTAAAATCCCGCTGCAACTAACACTTGGTTCAAAAAGAACCCACACCAAACTCAGCCAGGATTTGTTTTTATTATCACT
Source organism: Mycalesis mineus (assembly GCA_034621355.1). Taxonomy (NCBI): domain Eukaryota; kingdom Metazoa; phylum Arthropoda; class Insecta; order Lepidoptera; family Nymphalidae; genus Mycalesis; species Mycalesis mineus. The sequence continues at coordinate 2,157,652 of CM067895.1, forward strand.
ATCTTGCAATTTTGACTATAGCCAGACATTATGATGATGATGACCTTTGACTACCCTATCTGAGCCAATCACAATGACCTGACGGTTGCAATCCGATTTCATAATTAGGGAGTATGTTTTTACGAAAACCTTTACTTCAAACGAACCCTTAAGTAAACATTATTTTAATCTGAAGAGCTACCGTATAACTATTTACGAGTATGTGTTTACATTGATAAACCTTAGCGATTCCAAGAATTCATATAAGTACTATTACTAATTCATTGATTGTTAGTTTATGCTTGACAGCAGTGTAAGGGAATACTAGTTTTTTGTAGTATACCTACTTGTAAAGTTGTAACTATCTAAAGAACATACTGATAGGTACTTATCGACTATATTTTTCAGATTTCGTGGACAAAAACATGTTTTGAGTGCAAAACAAATGACAAATATTTCATGAAATCATCATAGTCATCAAATTTAATCATTTTGGGTTTGTATTTTTTATCTGGATCGTGATTCAATTAAGAAGCAAAACGATATATCGAGATAGTAGTTATTGATAAAATTTGGGAAAATTTTTATCTAGGAGTCGATGCCAGCCAAGGTTTCTACTTTAAGGACGTTACCTAGAACCCACAAACTGCTTTACCACGTAAAATAAATGTTCCTTAAACTTGGTTGGCACCGACTTCATAGATATGCTTAAGTAAATTAAAGCAACTAAATGACAGTTATTTTTTACTTTTTAGTGCGTTTTGAGTCAGTTTTATTTTTTGTTAAAAAATTTTATATTTTATGACAGTATAGTATGTTATATGGCACTAGTAGCCAAAAAGCTACCGATACCGAGACAAAAACCGAAAACGCTGTAAGTGCCTGCAAAATTTGAAGAGTTCCTTCATTTTCCCCAGGATATCATCATCAGATTATAACATGATGACAATGGGACCACCTTGAAAGTATGCCCTTTCTAATAAAAGAAGAATTATCAAAATTGTACAACTCTGTAAAAAGTTATGCGTGGTCATACATAAAAAAATAAAAAAAATATACGTGTCGAATCGAGAACCTCCTCCGTTTTTTTCGTCGGTTAAAAAGGCAAGTTGATTAAATAAGCGAATTTACGGAATTTTTTTTCTTCTGTCTTTCTAAGCGTTAATACTACTTAGACGACTCAAAACTATGGCGTTTGAAAATTATACCAAAAGACCTCTGCCAGCTAGCAGTAGCCTTCCTTCGTTTGACAATGACAATTATGATGAACGTCTATCTTGGTCAATCCAAAAGTGCATGGTGATACGACAGACCGACTAGCGCAGCCTTAATACGACTGACCGACCGACTCTGCGACGCAACGTACAGTATGAATGAACCCTCTATCGTAGCTAATCGGCGGGTAGCGTTTGCTCAGGCAATCTGCCGCAGTCGAGTTGGTGGCCACACCCACGATTTCCGGCTTCTACAAATATTGTGACGGCTTATCGACAATGTGAAGTTGCGACACTATTTTTCTTTATACCGTTTGTTGAACCACCTGTAGTGGTGTAACCACCTTTCATCTTTTTTAACACCCTGTATGACGCCACGGTCAAAGCCGATCCTCAACTACGAGCAAGTTATTCGGTAAATTGGTGTAATTTGGAAAACAAAGATAACAGAGCCTCTTTTTTTCATTAGAACGTTACTAGTAGAAATAAATATAAATGTAACAATTACATATTGACGATTCAAAGTAAACTTACGGAGTGTTCTGCGTAAGCGACAAACGCGGCGCGATGCTACGCGACACAGAACAGATGCCCATCACGTCGCGTCCCGCCGCAGACTGCTACATTGGCCGCAATTAGGGAAGACCGTTGTTCTGATCGCGTTCGTCGCGTTGCGTTGATCCCTTTTGGAGGACACCCCCTTATAGATTTCAGTAAATAAAATATTTTTGATTTGATTCGATTTGTTATAAATTTCAAATTCATATAGTAGGTATACAAATAGAACACCTACTTCGTATTTCTTACATAGTGTAAAATTAAAGGTTAAACGAGTTAGGTGGCGTTTATTTTTTTAAAGCGACTTGGTTAGTGAATACAGGTCTAAATTGGTTACGATGCTACTGGATATGGTTACAAGTGGTTTAGCGTTCCCGTATGATACCGAGTAGAAGGAAAAGAAAGGATTTTTTTTTATCCTAATACTAGTTAGTTTTAGACTGCAGTCACATCTTGTGGTAAATGATGAAGCAATCTAATAAGAAAGCCGGCTAACTCGTTAAGAGATTCCGGTTTTTGCACGAAATCGTACCGGGACGCTTAAATGCTTGACGGTACGTCTTGTTCGGCAGGGTGGTAACTAGCCACGGCTAAAGTCTACAGTCAGATCTGGAAAGCAACTCTTCAAATTCCACGCCAGTATTGAAGCTATCATCAACATGTGATAGTGATCGTTAATAAATGAATCATTATCACCCTAAGCCCGCCAATCCGCATTGGAGCAGCGTGGTGGGTGTACGCTCCATATCCCCTCTCCTATAAGGAGGGAGGCTTGGCCCTGTATAGTATAATAGGCTGATAATGATAATGATGATAACGATTAAAGCGAATGTACAACGTTTGTAAAATGTAACGAATGTAACAGATATCGAATTTGGAGAATTGAACTGACAGTCGAACTAAAGGTGGGATGATCGATGAGTGAATCGACATCAGGGATAATCAATGAAATCCCAATCGACTCAGCCGGGAACCAACTTAACCTGAATCTTATAAATTCACCGCTCATGCCGCTGCGCCACGGAGACTGTCAAATTAGGATAATACGGCGAATAAGCAGTTGATTATTTTAAAATGTGTCTACGAACTGCATTTTGTCAATCGAGACTTCAATTATTACCTAGTTTCTATCGCCACGCTCTCTAGATGCTAAGAAACTATGACGTTTGCGTCACACTGTTCGATTATAAAACAGATTACGATATCTCATTTTAATGATCATTGGCATTTTCGATTCTCGGTGAAGTCTATTCGATTCTCAAAGTTCAAGTTTATTTTAAGAAGGCTTAGTTTACAAGAGCTTTTTGTAAAGTTCATCTGTTTGCAGAGACTACCACCAACACGAAAGGTGTAATCTCCTGAGAAGAGTCGGCAAGAAACTCTGTGTTCTTTAATAAAACATATCTTAGCTACGGACACTGTGTTCGGAATGCAAATGTTTTCAAACAGCAGATAAAAATAACAGTAACTGGAAAAACTAACTACCTAACCTAACTAACTAAAAGGTTTTTGACTAGGAGTATAGATAATATTTAGAATTGCTAAGCAACTTGTCGACAAATTACGTGTGATTTAAGTGAAAATTTAAGCGCCTAGATTGTTCCGTTAAATCTAAAAAAATTTTAACAAAAAATAGAACGCACTAAAAAGTAAAAAATAACTGTGTCATTTAGTTGCTTTAATTTACTTAAGCATATCTATGATGTCGTTGCCAGCTATAACAGTATAGTACGAGTACGTTACGTAGCGATAAATCACTAAAAAGTAGTACGGCACTAGTAGCCAAAAAGCTAAAAAACCGATACCGAGACAAAAACCGAAATCGCTGTAAGCCAAAATTTGCCTCCAATTTTTGAAGAGTTCCTTCAATTTCCACAGGATATCATCATTAGATCCTACAATGGGACGACCTCGGAAGTATGCCCTTTCTAATAAAAAAAGAATTATCAAAATCGGACAACTCTGTAAAAAGTTATGCGTGGTCATACATAAAAAAAAAATACGTGTCGAATTGAGAACCTCCACCGTTTTTTTTTTCATCGATTAAAAAAACCAAAGCTCTCAAAATTAAGTTTTATTCATCTAAACACAGCGTATACATTTATACACTCTTTACATATTTCATAACATTTTTTAATATTTTATTGCTTGATTCAGATTAAGAATTAAATAAAAACGGCTTGTTTTCTTGTTTATTTATGACATTATTAATTTGGTTGATTTATTTTAACACGACTCCGCTAAGGGTCACCTTTATTTAAACACTTTATTGGACCCTTAAGGTGCTTATTGTTTTATTACTGAAGGACTTGGAAGGTTAAAAGTAATTAACCGCAAATTCAGTTGCGAAGGCGTTTTTTCTTAATTATCAAATACCCATTTACCAATTAATATTCTATTCCTATTATTACCTACAAAAAGGTATGATAACAGGATGATTTTGAGCTGCGTATTTCTTGTTATATACTTAATATCCAATGTTCGATATTTTATATATTTTTTTAAATATGAGTTTAAAATACAAAGAGAATTGTAATTCTTATTGACACAAAGATAAATCTCATAATCCACTATTTTAAATGTCGATTATGTTATGGTCATTATCATTAACATCTAATATTGATTCACTATCGTCAGAGTCAAATGTTATCACCCTATCACCATTAACCACCACAGGAGCTGCACGGTCAAGTGCCTGACCCTGAAGTAGGTAGTATAACTAATAAGTGATAATTTAATAAAACTTTGGTTAAATGCGCTAATTTTTCTTTTAATCCTGAAATTTCCTTCACCTAATTCGCTGCATTAGGTTAAACTTTGTATAAGAGATCATCGAACTCAGGAAACAAGTGTGAGTCATCCTTGATAAGGTTAAATAATACGCACTCTTGACATTGCGCGCTATCAACCATTGCTTCGCATACTCCTTCCGCCAGCTGACTTTACATGCTTAGTATCGTTAGTCAAAGTGTAAGTCAAAATGTTCAACGAAATCACAAAATCAATGTCATTTTTAGATTATTTAAAAGTGAATGGTGATAAATTGAGGGAAACTTAAAATTAAAGCTACGGAGCGAACGCGCCTCGATCGAAGTTTCGTTCGAAAGTCGATCGTTTTTTATTATCACCATCTCACAGTATCGTTTAATAAATATGGAACTAAGCAACGGCAGGAAACTGAATTTTCTGCTATTTTTATTTTATTTATTTATTAAACCATTACCAAAAATATTGCTTAACTATCGTGCAACAAAAATCACTGTTGGCTTTACTGTGCACAGTTACGCGTACATAAGTACATTAATAATACATATACAGAGAAAAAAATAGCTGTAATTATAATAAAAAATTACAATAGTCAATTAAGAGGAATAAATTAATTAAAAGAGGATGTTTGTGTAAAATGTGCAGTTTGTTATTTGCTGTGTGTACTATACAGGTTGCTCTTAAAAATAATATCTATTTAATTTTTGGTTATATTTTTATCATTTAATGTGTATTTTAAAGATTTCGGTAGATTGTTAAATAAATTGGGGACAACAAACTCAAGTACCCGATTTCCGTAGTTGTTGACAAAGGACATCATTCACGGCCGATACAAACAATACAAAAAAAAATAGTAGTTATTTAGATTAAACCTGTGAAACCTTTATTTTCGTTGATATTAAAGTTTATTTATTTGATGTTAATTGTGAAGAGTTGATATACTTGATTAATGTTATTTTTATACCACAGCTGATAACAAGTACTTATCAGCTATGGTATTTGAAAATCTTAATAATGCTGAATTTTAATAATGCTGGAAATGGAACTTTCACAATGTCACAGAGATATGTATATGATCTTTCTATTGCAGGCGAAAGGTCAAGTTGGCGTTAGGTCAGACTTCTTTTATATAAAAACAATTTACCGGTAGCTGTCTGCTGGTCTTTACTTTTGATAAGTATTTTTCACCAATTTCGTACTTCTAAGTGAGGTTTAGATTAACAACCCAGAAGTACAAACAACATCCAAGTAAGTGATACGCTGTTCGAGGGAGGTAGCAAGGTGCAAAGTATCAAAATCTGACAGCGTAAAACGAAAGGTACACCATCTCATAGTTATAAAAAGGGTAAACTTACCTGTGTACTACAATAATAGATACATCCGAAATATTCCCTTAGTACGAATTTGAATCGCTTAAAATCGAATAAATTTGTCAGACTGACAGAGTAGAGACAATTAACATTTTCCGATAATACACGTACGTAGTCTGTATATCGATGTTTTTAAACTCGTAATATGATAGTAAGAGTTTTAAATTCGTCTCTATCTCTCTATCTTGTTAGAGAAAGATATGGAGAGACGATTTCGAATCTCTCACGATCGAGTAGTTTTACCATTGATGCTGAATAGGGCTACTGCTTATTAAAATTTAATAAATATGTTCCATCGTTTACATATTTCAGTATCCAAGCTGAAACAACAAAAATCATTAAATTATTGATTTTTTAAATTTAGCTTACTGTTATTTCAATAAAAACGCCGACTGGCTTTAAATTATATAATTTAAATTGATAATTCCTTCTATTTATGTTAAAAGGAATCATAATCAATACACTTAACTTAACTTAACAATCAGTAGGCAGTAGATAATTTTTTATTTCAAATATATAAAAAAATCTTTATTTGAATATATCAAGCAAAGATTTCTTTTATAACATGTTGGCTACGATCATGCCTGAACAGATTCAGGTTATAATAGTATACTAATTTGAAATGTAAAACAAAATGAATAATGTAGGTACATATCCCTACATACATATGCACTATATCCATATCAATGTGACGTTGCATTCTTTAGATATCGACCTCAAAAAGAGCTCTTCAAGTCGATTGTGAGCATCCCTCGTACTAGGGGTGATTAGGTTATTAAAATTGGGTGTGGGAATAACTGCAAGGTGCAGTAACAAATAATATAAATATACTTTTCTTTACAAACTATTGGAGTTGATTTCAGCGTTGAGAAGTTTTTTCAAGGGCAGTTTTCCCACCTACATCCTCTATTTATTTTTACCCGACTGTGTCAGAAGGAGGGTAATGTTTTTATTACATATGTTCGATTCGTATTTAAGTGGATGTTAAGATAAGCATTATCATTTTTTAACCGACGAACAAAAAACGGAGGAGGTTCTCAATTCGACACGTATATATATTTTTTTTTATGTATGATCACGTATAACTTTTTACAGAGTTGTCCGATTTTGATAATTCTTTTTTTATTAGAAAGGGCACACAAGGTGGTCCCATTGTCATCATGATAGGATCTGATGATGATATCCTGGAGAAATTGAAGGAAATCTTCAAATTTTGGAGGCACGCTTACAGCGATTTCGGTTTTTGTCTCGGTATCGGTATCTTTCTAGGTCGTATAATATACTTGTCGAGTACGTTACGTGGCGATAAATCACTAAAAAGTAAGAAATAAAAATTTTTAACAAAAAATCAAGACGCACTAAAAAGTAAAAAATAACTGTGTCATTTAGTTGCTTTATTTTACTTAAGCATATCTAGGAGTCGGTTTCAGCCAAGGTTTCTACTTTAAGGACGTTACCTAGAAACCACAAACTGCTTTACTATACGTGAAATAAATGTTCCTTAAACTTGCTGGCACCGACTTTATAGATATGCTTAAGTAAATTAAAGCAACTAAATGACACAGTTATTTTTTACTTTTAGTGCGTCTTGAGTTGGTTCTATTTTTTAAAATTATTGTTTAATAAGACTTAACAAATAGGTTCAAAATACCTATTATTTTATTAGTTATCCAGGCATCATTCCTTATAGGAGAGGGGAAACGGAAACCCACCAAGTTACTCTAATGCGGATTAGCGGGTTTAGGGCGGTAATGTTGAAAACAATCATTATCAGTTGCTTATGATAATTTCAGGGACAGAAAATAACCCAGCCAACTTCCCAACTCTGGTCTTAATATATCCTGAGAATATCTTCAAGAAAGAAAAATTTAGTGATATACCTTAACCCGACACAGATTTTTTTAAATTTGTTGTTCCAAGTAATAAGCTCGTGACATGATGAGTATTTATGAATATTATTTTAATATTTGTATATTTGCTAGCTGACTTATCTTACGCTATGTCGGCAACGTGGCGACGTGATTTTTATTAAAATAATATATTTATTTATACATTCGCCAGTTAGGAAGTTGGCTTAACAAACCCGCGGGGAACTCTAATTTAAATACACATAAAAATCCATTGTGTACGAAACCCCGCGCAACGCTTTGCTATGCCATCCTTTGTCACACAAAGAAAGGGCTAAAAAGGTGGATTAGTAACTTTCTAACGGGTAACGAGGTTAATCCCTGCAGCGTGTTGGCAAATTGGTGCGACCGCCCTGCGTCTAGCGTGATTTAAACTCTATTTAAAATAAAAAGAAAAGTGAGCGATTCAACACGGATGTGGTTCCGTATTTTAGTTGACAGTTTCTTTATTGTTGCCACTAAGCAATCTTTTTTTGCAATTCAAGTTTTATACTGCAAAAGGAAGTCGTATGTATGTGGGCTATATAATATCCTAATAACTCTACAACGATAAAACTTCAACTATACAAGTCAACATTATATTCCGCAGATGAGACAAACAATATCTATATATTTAACTACGGGACCCTAAAAATATTTCGGGACTCAGAGTTCTCTTCTGATATTTACTCAAGAGGCATATTTGTTAACAAAAATGAGGAGTTAAAAAAAACATCACGTGCCTGCATGGAGTACTTTTTTGTCCGTTTGACGATCACTTAGATACGCGGATCTCTAAGAACCACAATGTTTTATGTTAACATTATGCGTACTCATTTAAATTTACGAATTGAACAACTATGTGAGAATTTAAAGGAAAAACGAATAATTAAAAAAACAAACATAGATACTATTTACCTACCTACTGTGTACTTTCTGTTTATTTAAATCGTAAGAATTATTTAGGGTTGCCAGTTATCTATTACAAATATAAGAACCTAAATTAAATGATATAACAAACAACAAAACTTTTCTTATACATTTAAAAATTTTCAACTGTCAAAATTTTTGGTATTAAATCCTTTGATTGATTGAAATTAAATCATGTCTACTTTGTAAAATGACGAATATTCAACTTTCCACTCCAACTGAGCGAAAATATGCTAGAATTGAGTAGAACCACGGGCGGAATAGAACCCAAGACCTGTTTGTTATATTGTTCTTCGACCCACTAACTATGAAAAGCCTTTTTCGTAGACGTAGAGGAATCAATGTAAAATGCCTTTTTTACTTTTAATTTATTGTTTGGTACATTGTGTCAAATTTTTTTTTTACTAAAATACAATTTTACATTAAAATTAAATATATGTTAATGATATATTTAAATTAATTAAGTTGAAGACGTGTTAGTTTTCTTGCTCAATGTAAGGTTCAAGGTTAGAAAAGTGGTTTTGAATGAATAAATAATTTTAATGTCATATATGGAAAAATTCACACACCATCACACTCTTCGTTCTGTTTCTATGCTAAAGTTTATACGAAAAACGTTAAAACATTTTGAAGAAGTGGGTCTGTTCTATGAGTCTATCTTAATATATCTATTATAATTATAGTATTGGTATTTCATTGTAATTATTTAGGTATTAGTGTGTATGTATTTATACGTATAATTTACCACATGCATTTTAGTGTCCTTATGTTTTCTAAGACTAAGGTTGTCTGGAAGAAATCGCTGTTTAGTTTTACCTTTTGTACCAGTTCTACTTAATGCTTTTTGTGTCTGTGATATATGTTCTTTTTGTTGTTGTGTGCAAATAAAGAATAAATAAATAAATTTAATAAAAAACGCGGATCCAGGTTTCCACGCAAATGAAGTCGCGAGCTGTAACCGATAAGAATCTAGTGATTTTTAATCACGCATAAACAGTTATTTATAGCATATTGTGCAAATACAGAACTGATAATTAGTTAAGTACTCACCGTATTATAATCTTAAGACCATTTTGATGTTTAATAAGCAACGTTTTATAGGTACGCGCCTCATAAAAATACTTTGCACGTTTTATGACGGTATACCCTAATGAATTTTAAATTTACGATGCAGGTACGCATTTTGACCTAATATAACCATTTAATACAACTGGTTGTTATAGCTAAATTAATCTGTCAAATAAAATGGAAATACTTATTTGACATTTTCCATCACCTAATTCACAATTGGCAGCCCTGCACAAATATTTAGACTGGTTAGAAAAAGAACTGTACACACACATTACGTTTATCTAACTTTAAATCAAATCAAAATATAATCAAATGTAGAAAAGTGATTCTAAATCTTCTTATACGATTCGGTGTACATATTGACAGAGTTATAAATAAAAACCCGAAGAAAATAGAAAAAGTATACAAGCGCTATGATTTTTGCGTTCTGAGTTCCGCGTTTTCCGCGCAAGTCGCAACGTTTGTAAATTTTATAAGACCGTGCAGCAGGGAGCTCGGTCTGACCGCTAGCTACGCCAGCACGGTGGTATAAAATTATAAACGTTGCGTATAACATAACATAACGCAGAACTCAGAACGCTTTGGATTAAATAAGAGTTAATATTATGTTAACCATATTCGACTATATTCCATTTACACAACAAACCCTAAATATATTGAAAAAACATCGATAGAAAAGGATTATGCCTACCTAATATTTTTAAGTAACTAGTTATTATGTGGATTAGTTTATAATACGTGAACCTTATGCCGTTGTGTTAAGGTTGGAAGTCGCATGACAGATCTGTTTAAGCTAGGAGAGATAGTATTGTCTGTCAATCTCAGCTAGTTGCACCAAGAGTACTCCACTTCCTGGCTATTTTTTGAAAAGACAGGGGTACAATGAATGTGAAATTAATTGAAGGGTACTTTCACTGAAAGGGTTAGGGTTACTGGGGCGAGCTTGATCTAATTTCTCTAGGGTTTGGCATCAGAACAACGACTGTGTGTTGCAGGGTTGCCACAGGTTTTTTCACGATTAAAAATATTTGTATTTTCAGTACAAGAATATTATACATGTTAAGAACATAATAGAGCAGAACCTAGATTCAATTCTTTTTGACTTTTTTTTTGTTAAACTGCGTTGGATTAACAGAATCAGCGTATAAAACATTATTGTATAATTAAGATTGTGTAGTCTAATTACACTTTTACTATGAATATTATTATTTTGGATTAATTTCATTATTACTTTGGATTTTAAATTGATTGACTCTGCAAGATTAAATCTTTCCAGCTTTTTAGCTGATTAGCTAGTTAGCTGCGTAGGTATGAATGAATGAATGAATGAAATACATATAATAAGTATATATAAATAGATATATTCGCTATCAGCTTTTGAAGGTCAAGGGTGAAAGTTTTTTGCACGTACCTGTATCCATTTCCTTTGGAGAACCTTTGCGTGATGGAAATGGTTAACTCTCGTTTAATACTTACAAACCTGTAAGTTTTATTCTATTACGGATCATATCTACTCTCCGTCTATGCAAGATATTAAAATAAAACTCTAAATAAAATTGTAATTGTGACAACCCTGATTTGTACGGATTCCTGGCTTGACACAGTTCAATAATTTATTGTTATTTATTATTATCTAATACCCATGTGTTTCGATAAAACCTTACTGAAGAACCCATACCATTTTATTTTGTACCTAGAGTCATAAGTTAAAGTTACGGCTATATCAAGGTTGTATGGATAAATAATTTACGTAATTATATTATATTGTTCGAGAAACAGTTCCAATACAGGCGATAGCTATTTAAATGCAGTAGCAGGTAGGCAAAGTGCTGCATACTTATCTACAAACGGTTTAAACCCGAACATTCTTTTACTTATATTTATAAAAGCAAAATCCTAGTGATTTCTTAGCAATGCTTATACCTAAGTAAACATCTCTATTAAATTCTGTTTAGTAGTTAGTTATGTAGTCACAAAAAAATTTCGAGTCGGTTCTATTTTTTGTTAAAAAATTTTATTTCTTACTTTTTAGTGATTTATCGCCACGTAACGTACTCGTACTATACTGTCATAGTATATTTTGTTATTATTATTATTATATATATTTTATTATATTATTTATATAATTTTCCCAGGATATTATCATGAGATCCTAACATGATGACAATGGGACCATCTTAGAAGTGTGTAATACAAAAAGAATTATCAAAATCAGTCAACTCTGTAAAAAGTTATGCGTGATCATACATAATATATATATATATTTATTTATTTATTTATTTAGCAATCATGTCTTATAATAATATTCTTAATTAATAATTCTACTAGCATGCAACTGAACATATTGTGACATGGTCGACAAGTGTCGAATTGAGAACCTCCTCCGTTTTTTTTTTCGTCGGTTAACAAACAAATAGTTTAACATAACATTTCGTATCGTATCGTACGTATTAAAACTATATTTAAGTCTGCTTGAAATAAACGAATTAAAAATTTTTGAGAATATGATTTCAATACGAGTACTCCGTTTACGACCTTTTAAGATTCTTTTATTGTCCACGGAACCCTGCCTTAAAAATATTCTGACACGCGCTTGACAAGTTATTATTATTTCCGAGAGAATGCAAAGTGCAAACCGAGGAATGCGGGGTCGTTGACCCCTAGAAATGGCGGGAAATATAGATTGGGTGCACAGATGGATTAATTATTAATATTTGAATACTATAATAATAATTTGATTCAAAAATGTACTGTTGCTGTTTTTAAGCGACTTCAAAAAAGTAATTTCTCAATTTGACCGTATATATTATTTTATTTATGTGTGTTCCGGGATAACTTCGTCGCTTATGAACCGATTTTTACTAATGATTTTTTTTTTGGTGGAAAGGCGGTAGTCCGGTGGTAGTAGTACCATGACAAGAAAACCAGAATCTGATGATGGGATCCCGGTGAAATCAGGGGAAATCTCAAAAAATGTAGGAACAATTAGTAGGTTTGTTAATTTTTCCTTTAAATATTTTAAATCACTACAATTTAATTAAGCTCGGGAGTCGATCTGATGATGGAGTAGAAATACAGATTAGGGAACTCCTCAACGATTTATTGCAGTTACCTCCTGTTCGGGCTTGATTAATTTGTCATGATGAAAAAATTACATTTAGATTAGCTGTTTATGTCATTAAGGGTCTGTTGATAAATACGAAAGACTGTTAAGAGAGCTCCTTAACGGTTTACAGTATCTACCTACATTGTGTCTGTGAAGTCGGTGCCACCTGCCACCCGAACTTTCTACTTTAAAGACGTTGAGGTTGGTTTTATTTTTATTAATATTTTTTTGTTTATTAATCAGTGTTTGAATTTGCAAAAGAACATTTTTTATGACCAGAAATAGTAATTGGAAGCTTGGACTTCATCTCACTTTGTCTGTCCATTTCTAGATCCTATTGATGCTTAGTTACAAAATGTTTAGGTGGTTTTATTTATAGATAAGTAAATTAAACTTAACAAGATAACCTAGGTACCGTACCTATGTGATTAGATCATTACGATTTAATTTGAATATGGGTATACCATAAACATGATTGTTAACAGACATTTTGCAATAAATAATACACGCCAATTCATCAGAACCGCTCAGGTATTTTTGCTTCGCGCCATAAGCCTCAGACGTAGGAATGTCGACCGACTGGCTCCGATATCGGCAGTTGGAAAAAATAAAAGCGTCGACGCTCTCCCTCAGCGATGGCCGCCGGCCGAGTGAAGCTTGAAGCCGAAGTGCTACGTATCTATGTAGCTAGCTCGATTTTCCACCCACAGACCGGCGTCCGTACGTACGACCAACTTCACACAGTACACATCCATACGTCTGTGTCGAAATGCCGCTGTGGCCTGCGCTGATTTCCTTCTAGCCCCCCGCCCCGCCGCACCGCGAGACGCCGGCCAGCTCATTCTCCCGCAACAACTCGCGATTCCTTCCAAATTTGGATGATGTTCTGTAGTAGAACTATGTGGGAGATAGTAGAATCGAAGTAGACGACGGATAGCAGCGTATTTCCAGTGTATAATCGTGAATGGCATCAAATTAGCCGGTGCGGCGCGGGGCGGGGTGGGCACGGAGCGGCCGAGCGCCGCCGATCGAGACCGCTACTCGCTCGCTACCTCGCGCCTCGCCAAGTAGTCGTGTCCACGGCGCCACACGAAACGCACGCGCGGCTCTCCTTAGAACCGGCCGGCATTCGAATAATGTTTCAGTGTTTGACAAACTCAATCGGAGGTCTCGGAAGAAGTACCGTATTTAATTTACGCTGTATAACCAACCGCATATTCTCAGTGAGTGTTACGCAGTGTGTACGAAAAAAACTTTGTCGAAGATTCTGAAGAATCTTGTGTAAAATTGTGTAATTCGCCGGCTGAGGCCGGATCACGATTTGCGCAAACTTTTTGGTGAGTGATAATGTTGTATGTTTTTATTAGTGTGTTTAGTGGTTTGGAGGGTAAGTAGTTAAGACTGTTTGAGGCTCAAATTATTAAATAGTATCTCGTTCTCTATTCTAAGTTTTGAGGGTAGACGATGCGATAATTACGCCTGTCGGGGCGTTGCCGTCGCGAAGCGGTTTCGTCGCTGTTTCGCAGAAATGCCGGCAAACAAATTCTTTACGTTATGGACATATTTTGTGGTGCCTACTATTATAAAAACTAGACTGCCAATCAAAACATAAATTCTACTTTTTCAACCTTGCCTTTTAAATTATTTTGAAGATTTCATATGTAGTTTCACTTAAGTTTACACAAAAATATATTTTCAGTAATAAAAATTAACAAAAATTCTTTGTTTTAATTGAAATAACAAAAATTACCTAGTCAAGTAATATTCGAAATCAAATTTAATTACTTATTTATAACAAATAAAATAATGCATTATTTTGTGCCAAAATTTCATTTGGATACTTGATTTCTTTGCTAGTAAATATTATAAAATCATATTAGGTAATTTGTAATGTACGTAATGTTTAAAAATATAACATGTCAGTTTTTGAAATTTTTCTTCACGATCATAAGTAATTCATGTTAAAATGGCGGGAAACAGAAATTGAGTTTATATAGGTAGCTAATATTTAAATATTAGTATAGTGAACTTAATCATACTGTGCAGTAATAATTTTCTTTTATAATTAATAAAAGTCCTCAAAACGTAGTTGTTTATACGTAAAAAAAATAAAATAAAATCAATTGTTTTTGTTAAGAAATTCAATAAGAATATATTATATTCATTAAATCTAAATGTATATATTTTTATTAGATAATGATAAGTCAATTCAATAATTTAAAATCTACGTTACGTGTAAAGTAATTTTTTTCAAGTAAAAAATTTGAAGTAAAATAACCATTTAGTAATTTTTGTAATTGCTAGGTACAAATTATTGTAAAGTTCAGAAACCAATCGCTCAGTACAATATCACAATGTGTTACATTGTAATTTTATATTATTTATTTTTAATCGCGATTAGTTATATAACAGAGTTACAAGGTTCTATAAACAATTAATTGTTATTCAACGCAACGCATGTAATACTAATTAATTATTATGTATTTATATGCACTGAGGAAAACGGAAAATAGCGAGAAAACGTGGCGTTTGTAAATGTTTATTAGTAAACAGAATTTCGCGCCAATGCTGCATTGTAAACAAAGTTAATATTTTCGCTGAAGCCGCTTCTACCTGATTTTACCCGGAATAACCAGGTAGAAAATTAAAAAAAATTAAGGGCAGCGCATAATGACTTGTATGGACTGGGATATGCCCAAGGACGATGTACCGTGTACACCCTTTAAAAGAGTATGTATGCCAATCCAGACTTCAGTCTACTTTGGTGCTTCATGCAGGACAGTTGATAGTTAACTGTCTTGCAGTGTAGACGCGGGATGTGTTTGTAAATACAAGGGTCAACACCCCTTGTGTTTATACGTAAATTATTTGAATAGCTTTGTTTTTTTTAAAACATTTATCGCAACATTTGTTAGTTTATACGAGACATTGTGCAATATTAGGTAAATTATTATTTATTGGAGTTTATACATTTGAAATTTTAAAGTTAATGATAAGTGAAATTACGTTTCATGTTTCTGTGTTGAAGATCATACATTGATGTTTTAACATATTTTTACAACATAAAATATCCCTTTGCTTATTCGATTTATTTTACGACAATCGCCCTTGAGTTCAATATATTATATATCGGATGCGATGCACAAATTTCAGTGCATCTATACGGCGTTACGAAATGTTTTGTGTTGAGCGATCGTTTGTTTTGTTTCAGACGGTGTGCGTGGACCCCGTTGCGCGCATCGTCCCTGTGATAAGAGGGCCCTGTGATATCGACGACTTCGTCTTAGCTTTAAAACACTAGTTAGGCTTTAGTTTATACCAAACAAGAAAAAAAAACAAAATGTCTCCACCATTAGATATACTCCACTTCGACGGATGGGAGACTTTGGACGAAGAGACAATGGAATTGGCTCAGTCAGAGTTCTGGACTCAAGTGCAGTATGAGACGGAGAGACTGGACTTGTTGTCACCGTCACATTCGACACTGCTGACTGATAGCGATGGTGATTGGAGAATCGCTGATTCTCCTGAGGAGTTGCACAAGGAAAACATCGTGCACCACGACTGTATGTGGGCTGGATCCTGTATAGACTCAGTGCACCCAACAAACACCTTCGTACCATCGGACCTGATCACCACCACGCCAGGACAAAGTCTGTTGCGGCGAGAAGTTTCCCCAGCGAGACCGGACACTCCGCCTTCGTTGGATGGCGATGAACCACCGCAATTTCGACATGCTGTTGACGTTGCTGGAACGGCGCTAAGACTCTTGAGAGACTCCGCTGCTGTGGCCGCTGACCACTCGTACACTCTCGCGCGGCAACACATCGACTACCTCGGCGTTCAAACACCTTCTGACTCCTGTGAATCAGGTTAGTGCTTTACTTGTTCTTTACCTACTGTCACCCGTCTGGAATCTGTTGCTATGATAACATAAGACAGGAAGTCACTGCGTTATTCTTTGTGTGCCAAATTACATCTAAATCAGTTCAGGCGTTTTATACAAGACTTGGTGCCCTTTTGGTGGTTTGATGCTTTGTTTATTCGACAAATTAAGCAGTGTTTTCACTTTTTATGTTTGCACGGACTGCGCATCGCTGGGATTTATGTTTATCGAAATCCGGTTACGCAAGCCGATAGTTTTAGCCGGTATAATCAAAAACGCGATCGTGACACCAAATTGATATAATAAATCGTCCGTTTAAATATTTTGATTCGATGTCTGTCAGATTTAAAATTCAAATGTAGGGGACGTTTGACGGACGCGCGGCTTTTGAGGACCCGCACCTAATCTATTGACATCGTGCTGAATAATGGAAAAAGATTTAGTTAGCATTTTCACACACGATGAAAAAATGTTTTTATATTGTAATTTAATTTAACTTAGTGTTAATTAACAATGTTTCATGACTCCACGAATATTGGTTTAAATTGAGATTGGAAAAAAATATTTTTTATTAGTATGGGACCAAATAAAACACAAATTTCAAAATAGGTTAAGAAATTACGGAGTTATGAGGTTAGAAACTTTAAAAAAAAAGGAAAAATACGCGTCGAATTGATAACCTACTCATTTTTAAGCCGGTTAAAATCAAGTTGGAGTCGCGTCACCTTGTAGTTAAAAAGTTCTGCCAACTTTGCTTACAATTTGGATAAATCATTTAAATGTACGCTAGTTTGTACCTATTCCATATCAAAGGTATGGTATACGATTACGCGCGCCCGATTTCGCGCGTAAAATTGAGGATCGAAGAACAAGATTTAATCGCGTCAACTTGTAGATTAATAATAAAAATTCCTGCCACTTGCATCTATTAATCATTTAAAAAAATTCACACAAGTTAAACCAATTGGGTAGTAAAGTTATCGTAAATGATTTCGCGCGTAGTAATTGGGGATTGGAGAACAAGATGGAGTCGCGTTTAGGACGCAGGCGCTGGTCCAAGAGCGCGGGAAACTGCGTATCGACCGCGCCCCTGCCCTCCGCCCCGCGCCCCCTCGTCTAGACGCAGCGGCTTCCGGAACCTTCGCCAGCGACCTTGAACGTCTCAACCTTAATACCTCTTCTTAAGATTGACATGACATGTAGTGGAATTTGAACTATCCCGATCATAGACATCTTGAGGATAGGAGTCTTGAAAAGGCAATAGAATTGGTGTGTTCGGTGTTCCATAAAGTATAAAGACCGATGACTGATACTTGAATATAGAATGTTGAGTGCGAAAACAACGGTAATCTGTAAAGCGAAGGGATACTTACCTATTTTTTGCTTAATAATAAATAAAGACGCGTAGGTAACTATTCAGTTTATCTAAATTACTGTTAGCGACATCTAGCGGTGAAATGTATGTTTGCAAACTTAATAGAATTTGATAAATCCAATTTGAAAATTCAATTTCTGCCTCGATAGAGCTACGGATAAAGGCCGGAATCAAAGGCGAAACGTCTAGAGTACCATACCCCTAACTATTCTCACATGCACTTCTAGCACACGAATTTACAGTTAAGGCGGAGGTGAAAGGGAAACAGTTCAAATATACAGACACTAATAGTTCTAAATAAAAAAAAACATTCGAAGTTAATCTACACACACAACCTAACGGGAAAGATGTAAAATAAAAAACAACAACACAAAAACTAATACGAACGAGGTAGGTACATTAAGTTCATTTCACTTTGACCCCGCAGTACTAAAGCAAACATCCAATTAGCGTTTACGTCGAAACCAGCATTAGCAGGGATCCTAGGGACTCTAGAGGTCGCTGGAACTTCGACCGGGACGTCCCGAATGTCCCGATAGTCCCGACATTGCTCGATCCTTGGTTTAAGGTTAATATCCTCTCAGTCTGGCCGCCCAATAAAAATGATAAAGCGCGGAGTGGAGTTCATATCTATAAGTTTTATTCAAACTTCGAGTGCGGATTTAAAATCGAATTAAGTGTTGACGTTATTTAAAAATCAATATTTAATTAATTATTTTTAATGGTTTTTCAATAGAGCCAATGTTCCTTTTCTCTTCAAATAAATAAAAAACATGGTGACGATAATTAATTTTGGTTCTGGCCTTACAGATTGACTCTGGTCTCTTTACCGTTGAGATGTTATAGCTAGCTTAACTCATCGTTTCTAGATTAAAAGTGTTAGGTTCAATTACCGCTCGTTTTCAAATTAGAAATTAAAATTCAATTTCAGAATGCTTGTTCAAAATAGACGTATACACAATATTGCATATTAAGAATAATGTACCTACGCTGTGAAAATTCGTGGAAATCAAATTTGAAAGTCACCTAGCTTAATGAAAATTTGAAGGAGCGCGCCCTTTTTAATTTGCGCTTCATTTTATTATATACTTACACACTTACGTACTTGTACGACCTCGAAAATTATAGCGTAGATATAACATGCAACATTAAAACTACATTGTGTTCAACTCATTATAGCACAATAAATAATACTATAATAAATACTTAACTGATAGCTCCTATAATATACTAAGGTCACGTCTAGCTATGTTATTACGGCCCTACATACGCAAATCACATTAAACGTGTCCCTAATTTAAAAATACTAATAACGCTTAATTATTAATATTACCGCTACGCCTATATTGCAATCAATCAAACATCTACACGTGAAATCAATTTAAAACTGATTAGGATGAATGGCTCTTCGATCGTTGCCTTTCGAAAAAAAGAAGTTGAGTGGAAATAAATCAACTATCGGTTTATGTATCTACAAGCTTTAATTAAGTTCCAGTAAACCGAACTTAAGAAAGCAGGAGTACGCTTATGGCATTAAAAAAATAGTGAAACTTTTTCTTCCATTTCATTCATCTCGATCGTATAAATACTAGCTGTCCTTTATTTTGTAAATAGAGCAGGTGAAAATAGTCTACTTCGATAAGAACAGGCTGGATCTTTGCCTAGTGACAGTTCGAAAAAAAGGCGATTGTTTTCGCGCTAAAATGTAATCGATTTTCAAACTAATTGCACGTTATAAATAAATCGAGAGAATCGCGTTCTTGGCATCTCTCACCTCGTCTATTCCGTTATTCGTATAAGAATGCAATGCAACGGAATGAAAAGGAATCTCATTGAAGTGGCTCGAAGCTCGCCGGACCGGTTTCGGAACGCGGTACTCCAATGTCTAGTCCGGCCGGATGACAATTTGATAGACGGCTATATCTCGCCGGCAACATCCATTAAACTCTGTAATTACTCGTATGATACTTTACTATCTGTTGCCGGGAATTTACTCATTGAAGACTTTATTCTGATAAGAATTTTTGTTACACTTACCTCTAATCGATATTCTAGTAGGCGCAATTGATCCAATTTTCATGTCGTCCAATTTAGCTAATGCGCAATATGCCCAAACTTTTAGTTTTTTTTTTATTGAGAAAGAATACAATAAGTAACTTAAGGTAACTTATCCTAATAACTATACAAATCATGCCCACGTGGAATGGTGGCAAGAATACTGGCTGCATTTCCGCGTTGGATAGCCAAGCTAATCCTTTGCGCAAAAAATGAGCCAGCCCTTCGGTCACCAGTTGAGGCAATTAGGCGCGGTGAAATGTTACGGAAGAATTTTTTGGCACTGCGACTCCATGGCCCAAGGGTCTCCATGGCAAAAGGTACAAATATGTAACTCACTGTCAGAGGCATACTTGTGCCACTTACCGGTTTCAGCCTTTTCTGCTGCGGCTCCCGGACTTGATTCCATCTCCCTGATATGACACGGAGCCAAAGTGTCAACGCAAGTAGCGTCCCACATTAGGACCCGTCCCACTTCCCAGGGAACCAGCGCCAATCCATCAAATTTCAATCCGTATTTTTTTTAATTTAATGGAACATGTAACTTTTATGAAGTGTCCCTTACTTCATCGATTAATTTAACGATTATAATAATCTTAGTTCAAGAGCCGGCGGTGAAAATTAATACTGTATGCAATAGAGCGTTCTATTTAATTTACATACAGTACATGATAAACGGTACATAAATCATTTTTATTAAGAAATACGAATAGAAAATACGCTTCGGGTTTTCCTTTGAACGCGTGTTTATGTCCCTTTTTATTTTAAGTCGTAAAACATCGGTATTTTCGCAAGCGGGCATAGTTAGGCGCATGTTTATAAACGCGGTTAACCTACAAAACTCCGACTGATAAGCTATACATTAAATAAAGCTCGGTGCCTTTGACCTGCTTATTATCGTGATAGATTGTGTGCGCGAAATCAACACGTTACACTAGCTCTATACGTTTGTCCAACGTTGGAACTACGTTAGCTATTATGTCTGCTTTAACATTTCAACATTTTAAGAGGATTTTTCGTTTATTACTTATTTAACAGTCGTAATATTTTTCATTTTGCTTTAACTTTAAAGAATCTGACGTTCAATTATTGCCAGTTTAATATATAAGTCTGTCGGACAATCAGCGTTGTCACCGTGTGAAGTGAGCTTAACTGTAGGTGAACGATTTGTGAAAGTGATTTATACTGTTCCAAATTTAACTTTTTGTGTCACCGTCAAACATTACGTATCAATAGAAACTAGGTAGATATTGACAACCCAAGAAAGTAAGCTGGTTCCTAAAACTATATTTCTCTTACCCTATTGTTACAAAACAATGGCAATGTTTATTAAAGGTGTTATAAAACATGTTTATTACAAAAGCAAAGCAATTAGGTACCTGGTTAAAATAAGAGATTTTGAAATCCTGTTTTGCTGTTTCTGGGAATCGTTAATTGTATTCAGTGGGTACTTGTAATAATTATTTTCAATTGCTAAAACGCGCCTTAGTGACTGGGTTACTATGTCAGTACCTACTGGCTACTAAATTTCGACCAGTATTTCGTTCGCGTGGAATTTATTATAATCCGGGGGATTTATTTAGCTTTTCTTAGATCAAATGTGTGCCATATTTCATTCAAGTCCTTGCAGCCGTTGACTAGTTGTAGTGACGAAACATTCATAAATCAGAAACGAATTGATACATAAACTTAATTAGTTTCACTGCACAAAATGATCGACACCTCTTTGTCTATTATATATGACAAATATTTTCATTCATGAAAAGCAAAGATTTAAATTGATAGCATATATCATTCATAAGGTCTATAATATCAATAACGACACGTTTAATGTGCTCGTTTTAAAATATTCCTATTTTAATACGCCTCTATGTTTTGCGTATCTAATTAAGATAAATACACTTGTCGTAATTGTCATCTCCCTCAATTCATAACATTTTTTGGATCTGGCGTAATTGCATATGGCGAATTAACAATTTAAATCTTTGCCAGTAAGCAGGGCTGTATAGATAAGTAATTCCTTTATGGCGATTCAGGCCAAAAGATCCGGTTTCACAGCCCCTACCAGCGCCCGTTTACAGACATTCCAATTGCAATATTTAATTTAAAAACAACGGTTTTTGTAACAACAATTTCACAGCTGATCTTATACAATATGTACGAGTATGACAAAACGTAATATCCTTTATTAGAAAATATTTTATAATCATATAATACACATTGCAATTGTGACAGATTATCTATGTACATATTTTCGCTTATAAATTGAAACATCGAGAAGTTTTTATAAACCATCTACAGACATGCCAATTTCTACAGGTAGTTGCACGGCACGCCACAGTTTATATATTTGCAGCGAAAGTTTATAACATCGCAACTTGGTTTTATGGTAGAAAATAACTTTTAACGTTTTTATTAAATATTGTATTTCAAATACGAATTCCATTTAATGTTATGCTTTATCAAAGTACACAGCGTAGTAAATGCCTTTAAGCGTGTAGCTAAGGCAATTTAAACAGTTACACTAGGTATTTCAATCGACCTAAATATTGTGTTACTTAGCCGAACCTAACCTTACCTCGGTTACGAGTTGGTTACCAACTGCCTGTCACATTCATACGTGTGTAGGTCGCGGTGTTTAAAAAGAGCAATTAGATACGTAAAGCGCAATGGACTTTTTATACGAACACATTACACAACAGAGCGCGTTGTCAAATAGATATGGAACTATGTATTATTATAATAACTGCATTACCATAACATTAATAAAATAGTGCAGAATGCTACCTAATTTAGAGAAGTTTACACGTACTGAATTAAAAGTAGGTACTGTCAATCATTTAGAAATGTACACCATAAAGTTCC
Organism: Mycalesis mineus; assembly: GCA_034621355.1. Classification (NCBI taxonomy): domain Eukaryota; kingdom Metazoa; phylum Arthropoda; class Insecta; order Lepidoptera; family Nymphalidae; genus Mycalesis; species Mycalesis mineus. The sequence continues at coordinate 2,180,713 of CM067895.1, forward strand.
AAGAAAACTATCAAAGTTTAATATTTCAATAACATCAGTGTTCAATTTACCTGTCGGAACTTATATGTCTATTAAGATCATATATTCCGATTACCACACATTCAAGTGGGTACCTACATACCTTGCACTTACATAAGTAGGTATTTATTATTAGTTATTCTGTCCCAAATACCTTCATGCAGAATTTGAGTGCGACAACTCTGCAATATTAAGAATTAGTATAAATTTTTACAAAAGAACACTTTGTGTACGAATAATTTTGCTAATTTTTTCATTGACTTCATACCACATTCCTGAAGTATTTTAATAGAATAAATTATAAAAAAAATCTTGAGAATGTCCAGATTTTAGAACATGGACAATTGACTCACACACATATAGTAAAAAAAGTATTATTAAAATCGCTTCATCATAAATGCATGTTTGTAACACATCTAACCAAAATTCAGTGGAATAAACTAACTAATAACGATTTTGTCTTCAATATATGCCCAAATAAATCGTTATATAATAAAGTAAGTGCGACCTTGGTAGTTTATCGCTAAGATATTCAAAACTAAGTATTACACAGTAACTAACTAGATTCGCGTTCGAGATGTTTGAAATACTGGGTCAATATGCGATTGTAGATAGAAATTCCTGTCTCTGGTATATAGACTATGACCGGCGTTTTACATCGACAGATAAAATCTTTGGTATCGATTGGAAAACGGTCTAGATACTTTGATAGTTTTAGTGCTTGCATAATAGCATGTAGGAAAACTGACGCATTTTAATAACATCAGTATGTTTCTGGCATAAAACAAATAGACAATTTTAAACAATGATTTGAACAGAATAAGAAACCGGAAAGAGGAATTAAGGTAATATTAATATTAGTCATTGGTCAAAAGTAAATTGTCCCTATTATTGCTCTCGCTACATAATGTCACCAACTTAGCAAATATTGAATGTCAATTAAAAAGCATGTATTCGTTTAACATTCTTATACACAGAAGCCATTACAGATATTGAAAAGATCGAAAGGCCCCCGCGTGGCCTTGTGAATCACCTATCAATGCTGATAACGAATGTTACGACGTGTTACACTAACATAAATTCGTATTGTCTTATCACGAAAAAGTCTTAAGTAAGTAAAGTACATGATACACGCCACGGCAACTAGATAAATACCGAACTTACCTTGATCTCACCGTATTCGTAAAAACTCAAATAAAGTGATAATGTAGATTATTATATTCGTTAATTTTCCATTCGCATGTGATAATTCATTTGGCTGTCCTTGGATATGTTCATTCAGTATGCGACAAAGTAGACGCCTTCGATAGCGTTTGCTGGCGAAACTACGTAATATCTCTAATTAATAAAAAGAGTGGGAGGGCTTACTAATCTCTGTATCCTTTAGGTATGATTTCACGTGATTTATGACATTAAGCTATCTAAAAGACATACCATACCTGATTAAGTTTAAGTAATATTTAAGTACCTAAATTGACCTAAGCTGGTAGCTAATCAAGCCTTCAGAACGTCTACTTCTGAAGCAAGTTGCTTTATATTGCGGTTTTTTGGTACTTGTACCAATGGGTGTGGTTCTCACAGAAAACTATTAAATAACTATTACGCAAAACAAACTGGTTCTTTATTTTAAAAAATCCGGAAACGTCTACGAGATGAAAATGCCGTTTCTTGGCTTATGCTCTGTGACATTTTGATAGGTCAATGCTAGGCTTTGTATTATAATTAGGACGTTGGTAAAACGTACCTACAAATTATGTATGCTATTTCCAACAATACTGACCCTAATTTGCATTCGGTTCATACCTTCACAATACATAGTATATATGTATGCTTAAGAAATTATTTACCGCTCTTACAAAAAAGTCCTTATTTTCCTAATCCTAAAATAATTTTAGAAACGCTGCAGGTTTATATACTGACGTATCATGAAAAATATAGTATATTTGAAAAATATAGTGTATTAGGTTGTAAGTCTTGTTTTTCTTGTCTGGTTAGGCTCAAAATCACACATATATATTCATAGTAATGTAGTTTATTACGTGTTACAGTACAATAGGGTAGATTACTGATATACTTATGATTTGAAGTCTTTTTCATACTTGTTTTAATAACAAAATAAATAATGAAAAAAAACTAATAAATTAATCAAAAAAAGTAACACCATAGTAGATCAGTACAATTTTTCATTTTTCGAGAAAGGGACAAAGGACCCCATTTTCCTACGCCTTTACTTTTATTCTAGTTTATAGTAAAGTAATAAAAAAATCGAGTCATCTACCGAATGTATTTTGTAGGCACTGAATAACAATGCTTCAAACGTTAACTTCATCTTAATATACGCGCCAAAATTCTTCGGCCCCCAATTACGTATTGAAGTTCAAACACACGTTCAACCTTAGACAACGCAAACAAAATTAAAACAGTCCCGAATTACGTAGGCATCTGCCTCGAATAGGTAACTGGTGCCATTGACTATTGCGTCACTGCCAAATATCGTTGCGACCAAAAAAAGAATACTTATTACAACGCATTTTCCAGTCCCCACTATCGATTCTTCCGTTTAAGCCCCGAAACGAATAATGGTTTTTTTACGCACACGCTCGTCCGTGAACTTCCGCACAACCTCGTCAAGGTCGGGCCGAACCAATCGAACGGCAATAAATTACTGCCTAGTCTATTATAGCTGGCCCCCCGTCTCAAGTGGTTACTATAACAGAGATGACCGACTTTTCTCGGTTGCGTAAGACGCTCGAAATACTATTCGACCGAATTTCCTCCGATAGTTACGAGCGGAACTTGAATTGATTACAATTGATTTATTTAAACCGTTTTAAAATTATCAAGTCTAGTGAATAGAATAATGCTCTTCAACTTTCTGTGAGGAGATGTCTTGTTTCATAAAAGTATAAAACAGCGTTACTGGCGACGGCTTTCCACTATAATCAGATAGAACATTATGTAGTAAAGTAAGTAGATCAATGGCAACATAGGTAGGTTTTTGACATTTAGAAAAGTAAAACTATTTTTTAAATAACCTTTCCATTGAGAGGTTTGAAAATAGTAATTTTATTTAATTATATATTTCCTATATATATTATATAGATAATTGGCAATATTTCCTATAACACAAGCTGGGTGTTGGAACTGGTACGGCCTCTTTATTCTAATTAGCAGCGGCTATATATGCTTTCTAAGATACACGTACAGGCTGATTCTAAATCGGTAACGAAGTCGGCCACACGAGTGCGCTTATCAGCTAAATGCAGCGTTATAAAAATTCAAGGACAAATTGCTGTTATCATAATCCCTTTATCGATCGTAAGAACTTCTAACACAATTGTTACAAAACGTGTAAAGTCGGTCGTCGATCGATCGAGACAATGACCGACTATTCTAAACTTAAGTTTAAAAACGCGACGTAATTTCCTCGCAAAGACTGCCATGAGTCCACAAGGCCCGAAAGAGGCGGCTTGGATTTCGTTCTTTTATTTCTGTCTCGAAAGGAGCGGCTTTATCAAACAGCCTGTAGAGGATGGCGTGAGCCGCGAGCGCGTCACGATAATTTTTAATTATCGTTCTCAAATGCCAGTGAACTTGGCCTCGGATCGTGGCTATCGGAGCGTGCGCGTTTAACAGGTCGCACCTGACGACGTTGTAACGTTCCGTTCTGGGTAGCGTTACCCCCCGGTAACCCCTTTGAGCCTTATCTTCACTCGTCATCTAATCTCACTGGGTTTTGGATAAATATTTGAATTTTGAATTTTTATTGTTATAAATATAGGTTACGTTAATATCATAGAAAGTCTCAACAGCTATATATATCTTTTTACACTATGGATCGCTTAGTTGAAGAGCAAATGAGAATTAGTCTAATTTATACAAGGACATTGTTTCATATTGAAGTATTCATACTGGGTTTCACTCAGAAATTACCCGGGTTTCTAATACCCTGTTAGGAAACAAAATTTCACTTAAATAAGAAAGCTTAAGATTCTCAGTTTGGCAGCAACACAAGTACATGTGCGTAATATTTAATCACGTCTTTTCCTTAACGATTTTGCGCCTCAACTCTCAAAACGTTTGAGGATAAATTAACATTTTGTCGTCTAGCCGAAACCGTTGAAACTCAAGATAATTCCAAACTTATAATGACATTTGCCGCATTGTTAAAGGGGATATTCCAGCCATTAAAAGCCGGTAAAGCCATGGTGAAGTGGACGGGGCGCCGATGGCTTTTGCTCGCTTAATTAAACACCAAGATCGCGAACTTTCCCTTCCCAGCATTTCCGACACAAATATAATTAATGTTGTAGTGTAAATTGGTCCAAGATTTTACACGATTGTTCAATTAAATGTAAATTGGACGATTGCAATCTGTCGTGGACCTTCATATGGGCTTAATTGCGAATCCTGCTTTATCTTTCTAAATACTTGACATTTTATTTGAATGTCAAGCTATACCTCTAAATTAATCCATTCATTGTCCAAATTAGCACCGTTAAATATGACAACATCTTATAGTATTCCTGGGATGAGACATCGCTTCGAAATCAAATATCTATAAAGTTTTCATCGAAGTAATTGTAGCATGGATGTTTGCAAACATTTGGTAGGAGTGTTGCGTAATTACGGAAGTTGTTTTGACGCCGGGAACGTCTTCAGGAAACTGTACGTTACATCTCATTAATTGTTCAACACGGGGCTTATTTGTATTTAGAACAAGTCAAGTGGTTAACTCGCTCGAGTATCATGAACCCGTATTTTCTAAAAGTCATTTAGTTTTTATTTTTATAATTCTGGGTTACATCCTGGTTTTGGGATTTGTTCGAATTTCTATATCTATGAGTACAGAGAACCATTAATCCTGCGAATGACGTCTGACAATATGGCAATAATATTTCAGTGAGCAAGTGTACCTGTGCTCTCCTAAAGGACCTCCTCTGTAGATTAAATACTTACGTCCCGGTGTTAGTTCTTTAGATGCTTGAGTTTTTATATTCAGCAATTAGAAATAATTGTATATTGAAATTTAAGAAATGGGTTTAGTGTCTACCTTTAGGAATAAGACACTGGTTGCTAAAGGTGAACTGCGAACGGCGAATCTATGAGTCATTGGATTTCTCACGGCGAAACAGATGGTACCTAGAAATTGTGACTAATCGAGTCTAGAGTGGGAGGTCTAGTTCCAGATAATCTGTTATTATATTGTCAATTTAGTAAATAGTTTAATTTTGCTTAAGTTTTGTTAGAATCAAATATATTTCAAGGTATCTAAATCTAACGAAACAAGTTCAAAACTTGTTCTGGTAATTAGAATTATTTATATGACCAACAATAAAGCGACAGTTGTGAACTAGTGAAACATTCTGGATTCTTATTCAGGATTTCGAATTTGTGTTTCAATTGCTAATTCTGAAATTAGAGTTTTAATGATTATAAAATCAAGAGTTTTTATGTTTTAATTATTCGTCTAAGGATTATTCATCAGTGTAACACGGCAGCTCTTATTAACCGGCTGTATCTCAGTCGAGGTTAAAAATTGTAACGGGGACCAGAGAGCCGTGTCTCTAGCGATGTCGATATAATAGATACGCACTAGACGGCGACGCGCACAATACTGCCCATATCGTTTACACGTACAGATGAAACAAACACGGCCGCGTGACCGTTAATCGAGCTGGCGCCACAGGAAGAGAAACAGAAAATCGCGTGAAAATCGACCCCCTCACTGTAAATCCTCCTAACATTAGATCAACACTGCGCCATTGACCAATAAATCCTCCGTGCATTAGCGCTATTACGCATTCGAAGTTTGTGATATGTATCTATCCCCCGCTCATTTCGACTGTGCGCTTGATCGTCAACAAATCCTCCGAGCTAGTTACTCGTAGTACGCATACCAAGTTAGAACAGTGAATCCTCCGTGTGATTAAAACTAGTTGAGATTGGGCGTTTAGTTAATAAATTTTATATATTACTGGCAGCATACTATGTATGTACAATTATTTGGAATTTGTGTTTTCCAAAAACGCGTGTTGTCAAAATGTCGAATGAGTATGGGAGAGTCGCGCGAACATTTAAAGACAGGCGCCGGTGGGCTGGACGGATTTAGACGGACGCGCCACCGCGATAACGAGCCGTGTAACTATGCGGAAATCATGTAAAAATATTGCGTCTGCGTGTAAATTTATCGTCACATCGGTAGATTATGCGATTTTTTTCGTGTTGCAAATTACGGGCGCGTCCCTGAATCCGGCGTTTTGTAATCGAACCGCCCACGTAACGCGCGTCTATTTTCAGTAGTGCGGAGGTAATCTGAAATTCTTGGACGATTAACGGGGCCCGCACGGCGCTACGCGGTCACCACACTGCTGACATAGTTATGTCTCACCAGTGCGGCATTTCCACGTATGACATTATAGAGCAAGAGCCTGTGATGATCAGACTTTCGTCATAAATGCTGAGGGTGTCCTCCCGAATCTAGATAATATGGCTTGGATCTAGGTTGCAAAGTAAGCAGGTTTCAAAGGTCCTTTATACATTCCTGTTGCCGGACACTTTACTGTGGCAATCATTCATGAGATCTTTAAAAGCCTTTCTCGACATTTGTAACCTTCTTCCAACCAAAACCATACCAGTCAAAATTCTATAGTTGCCTACCATACTTATGTATATGCATGGGCTGACAAACTTATAAAACGACGAACGTCTAGCCGTCACGAGCTCTTAGACCAATATTTACGTCTCACAACGGCGGTGTATTTCCACGTACGACATTAGTGTGTGTATCCGCAATCGAAAACGATCCCGAACACGACGCCTGCCTTGTTTCCAACTTTTCACTTGGCTCATTCATAGAAATACAATGTCGCTTTTATGCTCCACTCGACGGCATTTCGCTACCATTGCAAAACCATGCGGAATTCAGGTCGAGTATCCGCTGGTTTAGAATTACCCTTGCGGGCCTATCGATAATTCCTCCTGCATCGCTTATTTGCCTCCAGTTATCCTGCTCATTTGGGAGTTCTAGTCCTATGGCTTCTACTCTAGAAAAAGCAGGTAGATCATAGTAGGGAGGCGCCCGTGTTGAGGCAGTCATGGTTGACGCCACCAATTCCGTACGTCGCCCACAAGTTTTAAATGAATATTTTTATCATACGGTTCGGCTGTATTCAATTTATAATAAGCCTGATAAATTTATCCTCATAAAAAAAAATCAAATTATAAAACTATAATTTATGTTCGTTAGTCTAGCTGAAACTCGTAAATGGTTTGACTAGTAAATTTTATTTTTCCTTCGCTTTAATAATCTAATAGGGATGGTACAAAAAATAAAAACGTCTTAAGAGTTAGGCAAAATTTTGCAACAATTCAAAATTTAATTCTTTGTATAAAAGTGCTAGTGCTAAGTCCATCAGGTCAGCTAGTAGATTTAAAAGAAGTTTAGCATTTAGAGACGCGTATACTAGACTAAGCCCGCGGAATCTGTCAGAAATTTTGAAAAAATGAACAGTTGTATACGAGTGTAAGCTCGTCCCTGCGTCCCATGTGCGCGTCGCGCGGCGCGTGTCCGCTTGCAGACATCCGAGCGTCCATTGAGCTGAGCGTAGTGTGGACGCTGCGGCAGAAGCCGCGCATGCGCGCTGCTTTTGGCGCGAACGAGCGTGACGTCAGGCGTCTGGATCGATGTCGACAGACGCTGCGGTAGTACGCCGGGGTCGACGCCCTGCCCCCCTGCCACCTGACTGCTGCAATCGCATCCCGGCTACATCTAGTCCCGCACTTCTACTATATCTCTATACCCTATAGTCTCCGCTATGACAAGCGCCCGCCTTTTATGGTGATGCGAACGTAATGAACGCTCTATGAATGAAAGTATGCTAGGAATGAAACGGTTTATATGCGGGTATTATTTGTAAAAGCGATAGTAGACGCAAATATGTGTGAACTATTTTTAATTCCGCATAAAAGCTATAATGGGAATATTCGAAATATTTTTAAAGACTACGTTTTGCGGCGCTGAAGTTATATTGTGTAGTCTAATAATAATTATATATTTTTTTAAATTAAATATAAAACCGACTTTAAAACGCACAGAACTACTTAATCATCAAACAATATACATTTATATATGCCTACTACAATTCACCATCGTGTCCAATGCGCAATTCCACCTTTTAAAAAGCAAAGCTATCTATTGCCAAAGTAAATAAGCTTTGACCGCTTTCGTATATTTGACAATACAACAATTAAACATCCATCGAGTCTCCATATGTGTAATCAATGTATTTTAAACTTGTTCTCTATTGTTACAGAGGAGGAAATCGACGTGGTTTCATTAGGCACATCGCAGCAGCCGTTGGCATCTACGTCGCAGGTCCGCGTGGACTCGCTGCCGCGCACGCCGTCCGTGCAGGAGCGGCAGTACATACAGCGCGTGGACGTCATGACCAGACCGCCGGCCAGAAAGCGGCTCGTACCTCCCACGAGTATACCTACGGCGTCCGTGCCGCGCCGGCGGAGAGGGCCCGGCAGACGCGGACGCTCCAACACCGACACAGATTCAGAGGGCGATTCACCCGAAATCGAACGCCGTTCCATGCACAATGACATGGAGCGTTTGCGGCGTATCGGCCTCAAAAATCTCTTCGACGAGCTCAAAAAGCAAATACCGGCGACGAGAGACAAGGAGCGCGCGCCCAAAGTCGTGATTCTGCGCGAAGCTGCAGCCCTCTGCCGTAAACTGCGGGAGGAGGAACTCGAGCGGGAATACCTCAAGAAGCAGCAGAACAAACTGGTAACTAAGCTCAAAAAGCTTCGTTCTATGATGGCGACGCGCTACCGCCCCTATTGAGCGAGTGTCTCACTTTATTGGGAAAGGTTTATTCGGGAGGCACGGCCTTCTCCGCGCTATACTTACGGACTTTAAATGTAAGTCGGAATGTATGCTTATACGAACGGTTTCTACGTCATCCAATATTGGTATATTATCCATTATTATTATCACCATTTACGGCTTACTCTGCTTGTGTGAGAATACGCGTTAGTGTAGGTCGCCACGGTTAGTGCGGATTTGTTTTGCTCAAACGACGTTTCTCAGTGCCAAAGTGGGCCATAAAACTGGTGTTTATATCCATAGGTCTTCAGTAAAACATCTTTAATAGTTACAGACTGCTTTATGAACTAGTAGACTGGTTTTACCTCTGAAATTTTTAACTAAAATAACAATAGACTAAACGTTTCATAGTGTTAGCGATATCCCGATTTTGATTAAGTTGACTATGCTAGTTGTTTTATATTGAAAAAAAAAGATTTTTTACTGGACCTCCCGTCGAAAACGCGGCAATAGCGCGTTTTCGTTAATGCTGTAAATAATCGGTAGAGTGACGATAGTCTTGAATTTATTAGTTAGGCTGGCAGAAGGTTGTTGTTGGCTTTACGTAAAGTTCTAGGGGCGCTGGCCACTATATATGTTTTCGGCCCGGTTCATAGGATTTTCCTTTTTATCCCGCTCTAGAAAGGTGGACGAGAGCGGGATAGTGATATTGTTTATACAATAATGTTTTGATTTGATATTATTGTAAGCGTACACTTAAGCTGGGTACGAAGTATGATCGCAATCATATAACGCGTGTATTCAAAAACTAAGTATTTGTAGTAATGTACTAGCTCAGTTTCTCACAGTATGGGGATACCGACACGGCTGCACCTGTAATGCCGACTTTAGTAAATTAATAGCAAAGGGTACTCGGACGTTATAGGACCGCGACTATAGAGGTTACCCAGCTTCAGAATTTCCGCTTACGGTTTTTTTGTAGTTTTTGTTATTTTGTAAATTTTAACAATTTTCAATGTTTTTTTTTACACTTAATACTTAATCGCGCAATTAACTCCGTAAATATATGAAATAAAAAACAATATAATCGCGAAAATAAATAAAAAAGTTGGACCATTTTTGGCTTTTTGTACGTTAGTATAAATTTGCACCTTGCATCAAAATGTATTGTATATGTATAATATACAAGTGTATATTATGTATAGAATTGATTAATGTTAAATGAGTCGTACGTGTCCAATTGTTTTCGTTATAGGGTTAAAAATTTGTAATCCTATATATGGAGTTATTTTTAGGATTAAAGTGACTTTACTTATATTGTTATCTTAAATCATCATCTGTAAATTTGTAAATTCGATTGACATTCAAACTGAAACTTTGTACTTTAGGAGTCGAAAATAATCTGGACACGTGCTATTAGTCGTTTTATAATTCATCATTATTACCTACATCTGAAACAAAATTTTATTTTTCTTTGATTAAGATGTACGCAGTTTTTGTTTTATTTACATCATAAAGACGTTCGTAATAATTAGATAAATTTTAAAAATCATTCAGCCAATAATGAAATCTCAGTGACTAGTGACAGGTTTTATATAAAAAATGAAATAATAGACTGTGTATATTGATAACAACATCTAAACCTACAATAATTGCAGTTCGCCTGTTTTGGGGCATATAACATAAAAATAACCACGAAATAGTTCCTCATAGTACCTACTAATAGAAAATGTGCATTTTCTTTATTATTATTATATTAATATTTTATTGCAGTAAGTTAGTGATGTATCGCGATAGTTACGGAGTCGAAAGCGTAAGCCTGGTTGGAAACGTCTAATAGCCGGACTACTCTCCCGTTCTCTTCGACAGTTGCTAATCTGTGGACGAGTTTGGAACTCTCAAACCGTGTGTTTTGTATAGATGTAACCGGTTGGCAACCTGTCTGAATTGTTACACACTGTAGGGGCTGGCTGGGTACTGGGGCGCCGTGCTTTCTGGCCGGGCTTCGTGAAGGTTGATGTTTTATCAAGCACATGATCAGCAGAATCGTAAGTTATGAAGGCTTTAATTGTGTGCGGAATGTGCCTTGCTATTTGTACATATAAATATATATAGATAATATTAGGTTTATACTCGAATTAGTTGCAAGAAATATTTTTTTGTGAGAAATATTATTGTAGGGATATAGCGTTGTTCTTATAGGTAGTGGTACACGAGGAGGTTTTATACACGGCGATCAGTTTCTGCTCTTACAACTGCTACTCTGGGAAAGTCAAACTCATAAGAATCGTAATGAAAAATAAACGTCGGTGCAATAACAAGTATCCAGACCGAAATAATAATTACTGGCACTAATGTGTGCCATTTTCAAAATTGGAATGTTTTTTGCTAGCAAATATCGGAGAATTAAGGAGGGTTAACTTATTTTCTAAGTTTTCGAGTTTAGTCCACTTCTAAGTCTCTGCTGTTTTATGAAAACTTTTAGTACTTTCAAAAACTGACAGAATGGTTTTTTGAAAATAGTTTTTTCTTTGTTTCCGTGAGCAACACTAAAGGGTTGCCGATGTAAGAAGAAATTGTAAATCGCCGTGTATTTATCGCGTTAAAGATTCGCAGTTTATCTTCCACTAGGCGTTAAAATGTACATAATAGAGCTAGATCATAGATGTATGTCATCTTTTTTATAAACGATTTTTTTTTCTAGTAATTGTTTTTTTCATAACTGGAGAGTTACGAATTCTCGAATGTTGTACCTGCATTTAATTTTTTTTGTTATTCTTGGCATATAATAATAAAGATATTAAATTAGCTATTTTGAAAGTAACATTGGTTTCATACAGTGTTTAATGGAAAAAATAGATTTAAATAAGGAAAAGTCAGTAAGTTAATGGTTTAATAGTAAGGAATGACAGCTTTATATTCGACATACTAATCGAAATGATGAAAGCAAAGGCAATGCACATAATTTGTGACAAGGCACATTTCCACCACTGCCAAATGGAAATAATGAATAGAGACAAAATATTAGCAACTTGGTTTGTATATTTTATAAAATTAAGGTTGGGATTATTAAGTCATGTTATAGTTTAATTATTATTACTTTTTCTTTTGTATAGTATCCTATGTAAAGTGTAACATCTAACCGTTGTTTGTGGGTTGCCAGTACCCTTAGTAACAGATTGTAAATCTCAAGAATAACTACATTTATCCCGAGAACCTATGACGTTCATTTTGTTCTCTCGCTAGTTCCATATTATATAAAAATCAAGACTTTAGATTTTTAGTTAGCAATCTCGCACTAAAGGTACTAATATTAATTTGATGGACGTTATTTCAATGCCGGCCGGTTGGCAGCCATGTTTTTGGAAATAGCGGGAAGCGTTAGGACGCTCCCCCGGCGCGTGCGCAGACAACGGTTGCCAGCACCCCGCTACAGAGAATGCAGGATGCTAAATAGATTCCGCCTAACATTAACTTTGCACTTTGCAATCTTTGAAGCGGCGTTTAGAAATTACAAGAAAATATGTGTACTTACCACGGTATGAGTTAACGGATACTATTATTGTGAAAAGAAAAGTTTTTTTGGTTTTTGTTCCTTAATTATGTGTATCGAAAGATAAGATAATCATTAAATATGGAAAATAAAAATAGTCGGAGTGCGCAGAGGTAGGAAACAGTTGGCTATTAGATTGTGATTTTTATACTTTTTGGTGTATATTTGGGGGTAGATGTAAATTGACGTTCAGATTCTGTGATTTTATGTACCTGTGTGGTACTGTTGGGGAGCTGTTTCCCGAACTCTGCTCATTTCGGCTTTAAAAAAAATTATGAATTTCATTTCTTCATTTCCCTTACCCAGTATTGATAAAACAGATTAAGTATTGTAACTTATTCCTATACCAACAAATTAAGGTATATGCACAGAAGTAAAACGTATTCTACGAGTATGATTTAGTTAAAGACATCGGTGCCAAGATTCATGACACACCGCATTATTGGCGAGGGCGAGCAAGTGCTACTTGGTATCAAAGTGACATTATGCTCGTTCTTACCTACATACAGGAGAATTAATTTTGTGCTTAGTATTGTAAAAACCAGAACGTCTGAAGCCTATCACCAAACCTATTACTGAAAAATCGAATTCAGACTAAAAAATAACTAATATTATATTTGAAAACCTAATGCGCTATTATTTAAAATAGGAAGTCATCAGCTGGTGGATGTCCTTATGACCATATTCTTAAGTCTTAAAAAAAGCTGTACCAGTTTATATGAATTCTAAAATAATATTACATACATATTATAGTAAGGAGATAAAGAGCAAAGAACATTTTATAAGGTCCTGTGTTGCTGGGCTGAGTGTGGAAAGAAAAATTAAATACTTGAAGCAGTCATTCTGTGCAGACGAAGTCGTCAAATGGGCATGTTATGTACGTAAATACATGGAAGGTAGGTAGGGTATATTTACGGAAATATGACTATATACATTATAGGTAAGTAAGAGAAGTGTAAACCTTAGAGAAATATTCTGGGAGGAGACCTAGATACGTAACATTTGTGAGAATACTAAACACGTTACCTAACGTACCTTGTTCTTATATATAAAATACTTTTTAGGCAATAAGTGAGTAATGAGAACTGAAGCCAGACGACAACATGAAAATTAGATGAAACTGTGGGTAGTTGATATGAAAGATTGGTTTGATTTATGTTTTATCTTAGGTTCCTAGGTACCTACCTAAGTATAAGTAATGAAATGTTTATGAATTTTGACTTTCACATAAAAATAGGTACATATCGAAATTTAGCTATGGTGTCAACATTATGAGTGTATCAACTTTCAACCAATAATAACAAATCTCGAAAACACTAGAGTACCTAGATCCTTATTATACGTAAAGGAAAACAAAGGTATTATAGTAATGAACTCCATATCGCAGCGTTAGTTAGAGATTGTGCAGTAGGTATTAAATATAAAGTACCTAACATGTAAACAAAATAAACAAACGTATTTTACACGTGACATGGGAATCCACGTGAAACACTTCGTGATAATCGATCGACCTTTGCTAAAAATGGAACGCATCTCCGGCTCGAGCTGTCAGCTGTCAAAACAAAACTGAAGTTAGTTGGTGTGGTGTGTGAAGTGTGTGCAAGTGTTCCGTGATGGCCTTAAGGTCTGTGATATCGTCTAAAATACCAATGGTGATTATATTGGGTGCAACAGGTACGGGAAAAACCAAATTGGGCGTGGAACTTGCCCAAAAACTGGGTACGGAGATCATCAGTGCCGACTCGATGCAGGTACATCGTAATAACCTCAAAACGTTTTTGTTTATCTTATTTTTCGAGGTTTATACAGGTATTGGACAATCTAATTTACTTGAAAGCATCTATATAGTAAACATTAAGTATGTTTCAATAGTCTTACGTAGTGAATTATGCGATTTATAAGCATTACTAGCCATGAGACAAAACTAACCTCTCATGCCACCTGTTACTTTCTTATTAGGATTATCACTAAACTTCTACCTTGGATTTAGTCACATAATAAATCAGCCTTGCTATTGTAATGTTCATGTAAAATAGAGATTTTGTTATAGTGATATCGCAGTGAGTTTTGAGACAGATAAATACATTACAGAGAGTACTTACAATTTTGGTTCTTTTAAAAGTAATTTCTTACAAAACCTTTTCATTATGTTTTGTAGTTTATTATAATTGTGACTTAGTGAACCTATGAAAGCTTTGCAACATTAAAATTTGATATTAAATGAAAAATCAGGTATATTGAAGTTTAATGGAAGGAAGCAATTTGAATACAGTTAGTTAATGGTCTTCATCTTATTTGACTATATACTAACTAAATAGACAATACTAAATAGGCCTTATATGCTAAAGATAATAGGAGGTTGTATTACATAAAGGATGTTCAGATAATCAATTTTCTATTGACCTGTTTAAAACTTGTTTTAAATATTTTATCTATCCTATCCTCCCAATGTTCTAAAGTGTATATGTACACTTTAGGATATATTTAATCTTTCAAAGACAAAATTAGTTAGTAGTACCTATACAATATATTTTAGTGATAGGTTAACAATAACAGACCTCATTTGGGGAAGAATATTACCGGCATGGTGACTTCCAACGCTAAAGAGTATTGCTGAGTTCTGGTCTGCAGGATATGATGGTAGCCATTGTAATTGGTGGCTGGTGTATGAGAGTTAACAACTATGTTCAATTGGTAGGTGTAAGGTAAGAACATAGGGTGGCATGTTGTGGGACGAGTTCTTGGCGTGCTGTGCAAAATGTTACACTGTTTATAGGTATTGGTTTTTCATTGAATATATGATATTCTACTTAATTTGTCAATAATTATTACTGAAATAAAACTCAATTCCTTAATCTATACTACTTACACATTTATATTTTTGTTCAAAAACTTTTAAATATATTATATATCTATGTAAGTGGGGTGGAAACTAGCGAGTCATAGGAAAGTCTGCCACTATAGTTACTTAATTTATAATATATCATATTATTTTATTGATATAAGGCCTGGCCGTAATCCTTATATCTTAGGAGAAACAATATGGAGCTAAGACCCACCACACTTCTCTAATGTCTATAGGCGGGCTTATGCTTAAACTTTGTTTTGTAATAATAACTAAAAAATATTTAATGATAATGACTGGAGCCGATAGCTTAACAGTGTACTATCTGTGGTATGAGGGAGTAACTCCACCATATCCACCAAGAAGGCATAGCAACTAAGATCACGAAAGGTACGCTCAGATGGTTTTGGTAATCAAGAGAGAATGAATTTAAAAGGAAAGGGAAGGAAACTTATGGAAGCAATTTATAAAACTAGAGTGAATGGGAACATTGAAAGGGAATCCAGGAATCCATTAGAGAAAGCTAGAGATATATGCATGGATCGCAGCAAGTGGATGGATGTGGTTTCTACCAAATTAAGTTTTCTTTGTTTCCAAGAAAGGCTCAATAGCAGCTCTGGTTTAGGAGGTTGGTAAACTCCAGTGCCTTGGGAAACATAGTAAACTGGTGATTTTAGTCACTATCATAAACATCTGATAGTTATTGTAGCAGATTCAAACGTTATCTCCATAAGCTCACCAGCCTGCGTTAGAGCTGTGAAATGGGTCTAAGCTGTAAATCTGCTGTCTATAATAAGAGAGGCCTGGCGTTGGAGTGAACATTAAATAACAATAAAAAAACTGACTCAAAACTCACTAATAAGTAAAAAATAACTGCATCATTTAGTTGCTTTAATTTACTTAAGCATATATCTATGAGTCAGTGCCAGTCAAGGTTATATTTTATTTTTTAATTTTATTTCTTACTTTTTAGTGATTTATCAACACGTAACCTACTCATACTATACTCTCATAGTACATTATACGGCACTAGTAGCCAAAAAGCTACCGATACTTACACTAAAACCGAAATCGCTGCAAGTGTGTCTATAAAATTTGAAGAGTTCCTTCAAATGTAAAAGATTATTGAAATTATCCTTCCCAGGATATCATCATCAGATCCTAACATGATGACTGTGTGCCCTTTCTAATAAAAAAAGAATTATCAAAATCGGACAACTCTGTAAAAAGTGTTCTTCTAAATCTGTTATGCGTGGTCATACATAAAAAAAATATACGTTTAGAATTGAGAACCTCCTCCGTTTTTTTTCGTCAGTTAATAAAATAGGCTAATAATGATGTTGTTTATAATTTTTCAAAAAAGTATTTTTATTGGAGGAGGTTTTCAAAAAATAGAACCCCATGAATCATAAAGTACTGAAACTGAATAACTGTGGAAATGCAGCCAGTATTCTCAATAAGTTAACTCAAGTTTCATAATAATGTATGTATTCTTTCTTCACAATAAAAAATGTTGAAGGTTTCTAAATTATTATAATATTTTTAGGATAGGCTTTAATGATATAATTTGTATTCGTTCATGTTTTCTTGAAAAAATAATCAATATTATAATTTTAACTTTCAAGGTCAGATGAAGTAATAGTAATCTTTTATTTTTTAATTAAATACAAGTAGACAATTTTTTTTTCAAAATTATGGTTTTGTGTTCTCTTCTATATTTGGTAGATTTATATAATTTACAAATTAGGAATTTGGAATTTAAAGAATTGGGATTAATAATTTGGAATTTTCCAGTTATTTAGTAGGTATCACCTTGAATGCGGTAGGTAGGTTCTCAACCTACTGCACTAATTTGCCGTTAAAGATCGATATATATTAATAAATAATGGTTCTTTATACCGAAGTAGTACTTAAGACTAATATATTAAGAGAGTCATGCCAAAGGGAAACTTTTTGAAAGGAAAATTGTGAAATTTTCTCACGAAAAAGTAGTCTATGTTCCTCCCCAAAGTTACATCTATTTCGTACAAAAAATCATCAAAACGACTCAGCCATGAAAAAGTAACAGATAGATATCTACAGAATACTCAAGAGCATTTAAAATACTAGTATGGAAGTGTGTGATGTGATATGTTATGTTTATGATTTCAATTTTCCATGCATGGAGTGAACTGGGAAACAAACACTCAATGTCAGTGTTACTTCGACTTTCATAGATAATAACACATAATATTATGAAAACGTATTGAAAATGGTTGTGCAACACTGGATATATGAAAGTCATTGTGCAATCGATTGCGCCACACTTTGTTATGTTTTATTTTTGGATAAGCAAAACAGATAATTAAATATTATAGATAATACTAATCGTTATAATATATTATATTCTAGCGCATCTCACCTAACTTCGTTTGTATCGAATTTGGTATTTTTTTACGATATTTATTTTACGCGAAGAAATCTTCCATATTTAATCTATGACGATGTTAATAGAAACCTTTTAGACACGGTATTACATTTTAACTGCCTTATTTATCAATGTTTAGTGAATGCGCCTTAGAATCGCGACGATCAGAGTTCGAGTCCTGGATCGGCATATAAATTATTTCCTTTCAAAATTTCTGTAAATTCTTAGCCGAAGGAGATTGAAAAATAGTGTTGCTATACCCAAGTGCTTCGTAGCGTATGCTAAGTGGTCGGGGCAGTTGTTGATTCTGATAGTGTACAAGAGTTAACATTATCATTCTGAGCCCGCCAACCCGCCTTGCTGTAGCGTGATGGGTCTAAGCTCCATCTCCAGTCACCTAAAAAGAGGGGATTCCACAGTCGGCTGTCGATATACCCACTTTTTAGGAAGTTCAAGTTCTCGCAGCAAAAGGTGGTGTAAAATGCCCTTACACATCTCATGATAATAAATTATGGCGTCAGAAACCATGTCCCATTTTGCCAAACAAATGATGGCGTTAAAGTTTAAAAGCGACCATTTCTTCTCCCTTCCACTGCCACGCTCACCGCATCCCAGTAAAAGGTCATTAAGTCGCATTTTTACGATTTTCACTTTTATTTCCTTTTAGCTACCTCGCCTTTTTTATTTTGTATAGTATGAAGTTTTTTTAGAGGAAGGAAATGTGATGTAAACGGAGTATTTGCTTTTACGTGTGCAGGTAAGTATCCTTGAATGCATTACGAGCTACCGTATTCAAGGAAATTGTAGAATTTTAAAACTGGTCGTCCACGTGATCGTAAGTGAAAATCCACCATCAGACTCGTATAAAGTTTCATGCTTTACAATGTACGAGTAGAACATAAGATCTTAAACTCATTTTGCCCCCGACCCTTTGACTAAACTTATTTTATTGTCAACTGGAGGACGCCCGCGTTATTCCCTTTCCCGTAAAAATTTCGGTATAAAAAGTAGCTTTCCTATGTTATTCTGATGTATAAACTGTATTAATGTAAAGTTTCATCAAAATCTATTTAATTAGTACATTTTGCTTGAAAGAGCAACTTACTTACATACATCATCACACACTTTCGCATTTATAATGTAAATAGAATAATAGGATAATTTTTAATCTGCATTACTTAAATTAAAAATTATTTGTTTGATTTATCGTAGATCTGAATATGTTATAGAATCTTTCTGTAATTATTTTTATCTAATAATGTCTATATTTCTCGTAATATTCAAATACATTATGATTTTCAGGTTGACACACGACCTGAAAGTCATAAGAGGCAAAAAACGTATAAGAGCGTAGGCTAGTTTCTTAGTGAATAAGCTGGTGGGAGGCTTCGGCCGGCTAGTTACTACCCATACCGGCAAAGATGTACTGCAAAGCTATATAGCGTTCAGGTACGATTTCGTGTAGAAACCTAAAAAGGCGTGGACTTTTATTCTACTCTTTATAAGTTAGCCTGTTTTCATCTCAGATATAATTCCCCCGTGCTTCGGAGAGCACGTTATGTAGTCGGTTCCAGTCACTATCATCAACATCTGATGTTGATAGTTAATAAATTAAACATTATTACTGTAAACTTGCCATTGAAGTAGAATGGTGGGTCTAAGTTCCATAGCCCCTCCTATACAAGGAGGGAGACCTAGCCCTGTAGTGGGCCGTTATAAGACTGATAATGACGAAACAATGTCAAGCGCGAACCCAAGTCGCATAAATAATAAACAGAGCCAGGTAAATTTCACCTGCATAGTGTCCGAGTTAGTGTTATATAACGACGCGCTGCCGGCTAGCCTTCGGACAGGTCGCTGCCGTCGCAGACTGCGCGAAATCTTCAGATAAAACGCTCACGTGGACTTTACTGTTTTTATACCTTTTTATATTTTATGTTAGGTAATAAATTGTCATTTTGTCACATGATATATATATATATAATCTTATATAGATTTTGCTGTATATGGTTATGGCTATACATAATACTTGCGAACGCCCGCAGTTTTTTCCGCGTTATTATGTAAAGAATTTTGTAAATCGATTTAAAGTTTCATGTAAACACCGTATTTACATTCATATGCATTTTCTAAAATTTTTATTCAAAATTACAAAAGACACTTCAATTTCATTTATTTGTATATAAATACATCATTACATGTTCATATTGCAAAATTAAATATTCTGATTTTAGCGAGGACTGAACCCAAGACTGCTCTGATTAGGTTGCGCTTTTTAGAAATAAGTACGTATTACTTACTTATCAAAAACTAAACTAAGCTATGAGAAATGAAAAGTTTTTGTGAATAAATATACAATTTACTTAGTTAATAACTTTACTCGGTAGTCGAATTTGGATACGTCGACTCCTTACTAGATCGACTAATTACATCAAACTAGGTGCTTGGAGCTGTTGATCCAGGCGGCTTAATACCGTGTGTGTCCGGAAGTCCATTCAAAGGGTCTGTTTCCAGAAAATTATGAACTAAAAGTCCCAAAGATATCATATTTTTAGTTAAAAAATTAACAATAATTAAAAAAATTATATTTTCGTAGCTTGGACGACAATGTATAAAACAAGTCACGTTTCATATAATTCCGTTCAAAATAAGTTTGTGCAACTTGCGCTAATGAACTAGGAGACATAATTAAATTTACAGAGGTCCAACACGGTGTAGGTATATTACGAAATTCGTTTATGAGACTACAGATTCTTGGGTTTATAATTTTTACCTTTTAGTAATTCGATGGACTCGTGGGTCTGGTGGCCTAGATTACGAGGTCCCTGAGACTAGGAAACTTTGTTCTTCCAAGAAATTCTCAGTAAAATTCTCAACCTAGCGTTGGTAAGTTAGTGATGTTGTACACTCGCGCCTCAGTGAATACGTTATTATGGTGAGAACTTCGGCCCTTTTGGATCTAACGTTAAGGCATTAGACCCGGTAATTTTTTTTTACATCAAATTTTAATCGTTATAAAAATTAAACATTATAATCAACCCAATCCCGCCAACCCGTATTGGTGCAGCGTGATAAGTCTGTATTCAATATCCCCTTTCTTTTTAGGAGAAAGGACTGTGGTGGTCCATTAAAATAGGTTGATAATGATGATGATATTTTTATTGTACAAAATAAGTGCTCAGATTTCATAGGGTGATTTGGGGCAAGTGTATGATTGATATTCGTGTATATCGAAAGGCAATACTGTTGGCCTTCAGAAAGGTTGTGGGCGTCGGTATAGGCAAACAGGTGAGATAAAAGTGATCGGCCCTATGCAACAACCTGAACATTACGAAATACTTAAGACCTTTACTATGTTAAAATTACCAATTTGTATTTCAATGTCTTCAAGTACATGTAGAGCATAACATTCCCGTTATTTAATGTCAAAATAGTGTTTATTAATATGTCATCAACTTATTTAAGTTTCAATGTATGTAAATGGCTGTTTATTGTATCTAAAATTTTATTAAATTATCTTTATGACAAAATTTACTGCAATATTTTTCTTTGCTTTCTGTATACGACTTGATCATACAAAATGTAAAATTGTAAGAGCAACTGCTGAGTTTATTGGCGGCTTTTCTCTTTAGAATTTGCTAGTTATAGTAATAGAGGCCATTCTATTGACCACTACAGAAGCAATGTGAATCAGTTGGCAACAGTGAAAAAATGTCTGCTGAAAACGTCTATATCTAATTGATCTTATTAGAATAAAAATGAGACATGCGTCTGATATGAATATTATAGACGTAGGCATTTGTAGAATTTAGTAGGACAGTGCAAATAGGTTGTGGTTGAATTTTCCAAATTTACGCACCCGTTCAAAATACTTTCATTAGCTTGTTGGTGCTACTTTTTGTATCAGTTCGAACAATCGTGTATCGTCTTTATTTGACGCTTTTATTGTTTAGGATGTTTGATGTAGACATTCCAATACATATTATTTTTCTAGTGCCAAGTCCTCTACGGAGGTAGATCATTACGGTTATCCTTTAGAAGCGGTATTTCAACACATTGTTAGGCACAGTAGTAATAAACTTAAAGAAGTTGGGTCAATAGCGATGGTAAATAGATTACTCAGGTTCGACGTTTCGTTATTTGTTATCTTATTAGAATTGTTTTTCATAATTTTATACTCGCAATAAAAAAGGAAAATGGTCTCCGTCGTTTAAAGTTGACAACGATATTTTTACATTATGAAGTTTTCAATGATTTAAATTTTACATAATGGCCTAAATTCTATTTTTCTTACACATACACATTTATAAACTGAATTATCACGTTAAATGAATTATTAAAATCTTTAATTTTCCTAATTCGCACGTGACTGCTTACTTACTTAGTATTTTGACTTCATGTGGGGGTGGTACATGACGGGGTCTTTTATCGATAGACAGATAGATAATGATCTAAGACGAACTTTCCATATAGGACGTTAATAATCGAACGGAGTTTCATGTACTACACTATACACATGTACATCTAAAGGGTAAGGGTCTTACACACTGTGTAATAATAGTATCTATTAAAAAAAAAAATATTAAAAAAAATTGACTGACTTCAAAATGCACTAAAAAATAAAAAAAATTGCATCATTTGTCGCTTTAATTTACTTTAGCATATCTATAAAGTAGGTGCCATCCAAGTTTATTTAACGAAGTAGCAAAGCACTTTAATGGGTTATAGGTTACGTCCTTAAAGTAGAAGGCTTGGGTGGCAACGCATGCTACATCCAAGCTCAAGACATATGCGTCCGGCTAAAGCCTGCAGGCAGTAGGTGGGACTTATTTTAGCGCTAGAGCCATACAATTATATAAGTGTTGCTTAAATTCTTAGTATCTTTTAAAAAGTTCTGCAGCTATGCACCAGACTCAATCCTAAGTTTTTCTGAGTTCGACCTCTGACCACTGGACTATTTAATTTAAACTTTGCGAATTTCGAATTACACATTCTAGATTTAACGCTTTCTCTTCTTAAAAAAACGTAACTGGAGAAACGTGATCCGAGAATTTAAGTGTCGAATTTGAATGTAGCTTGAGTTTGATGATTTTTCCCGGAAAATTTCAAAAAATGTTCCTAAAGAAATTTCGTAAAGTCACACTCACTTTTATATTAAACAAAAGAAAGCAATAAAAATGCATTTATACAAGAGACTGATCAAACTCTGATCGTTAAGATATTGATATATACCACATCGGTCGTATACTTGACCGCAAGCGTCCTCGTCCGTCTCGCGCGTGACGTGTACAGTTTATCTGCGAAGTTTTCGCATACGGCCCAATTTCGGCAAGTGGCCGAGCCGCGGCTCTTGTTAGCATTCCGGCGGGTTCGTCGCCTCGGCCAAGGTTGCGCGCTCCCCGCGGTGCCTCGATCTACCGCCGGCCCAGGTTGACTGCACTGCGCCTCCGCCGCCAAGGTTGTGGATTCTGTCTTCGAGCTTTTTGTCAACCCTGCGGTTTTTTTGAGAACTTTTTTTTTATTTAACAGCACCAGTGGTGCAGCATTTTGGGCGATGAATAAAAATACGGAGGATACGAACCTAGGATAGGTTCGAATCCCGGCTGAACCGTTTAAGATTTTCTTAATGGATCCAGGTCTAGTTGGTAGGAGGGTTTTAGGCGTGGCTAGTCGAAGAGCCGGTAAAGACGTACCGCCAAACGATTTAGCGAACCGGTACGATGTCTTTTAGAAATCTAGAGGGGAGTGAATTTTCATCCTACTTCTAGTAACTTAGCCCGAATCCATCTTAGATTGCATCATCACTTGTCATCAGGTGTGATTGTGATCAAAGGTCATCAAGTTAACCTGGTGAATAAAAAAAATATTACAGGATAGGTGTGACAATAGTTCAATAGACAAGGGTCAAAACTAAGACGACTTGATCTGCCAACGACGAACTAACTACGGCCATGTGTTATTTTTAAGAATATTATTATATAGGTGGGAATCGAACCCATTATTTTAAGGTCGACTTCATTTTTATTAGCATCGACGGTCGTAATTCAGAAGTTTTAAAACCAAAAAAATGGCCAAAAACCAAAAGAAGCAAATTTAAATAAACATAATTTGTACTATAAATGTAAAATATCTAAAATATAAAATGCAAGTGTAATAAAAAACCAAAAAAGTAATAAATAAGAATTAATTTTCAATGTAGGTGTAGGTTTACTGATAACTCCTTTGCGTTTAATTTTTATACGATACATAATTTAAAGTAAACAGCATAATTTAGACATCGTTTCCTTTTGGTATGCACATAGGTTACAAACTAAAATAAGAAATCAAATTTTGAATTTCAATTTAATCACCGATTGTAGTTAAGTTTTGATAAATATGTAAATAAATATACAGATAATATGTATAGCACGTGTATACACGAACAATTAATGATATTAATGTCTTTGATAAAAAAATGTGTATAGCGGACGCGGAGCGGACTAGCGGGCGCCCGCTAGTCTTTCTCTTGTTGATGAAAGATGCAGCAACATAAGCCTGTAATGTTGTTCCTAGACATTACAGGCTAGTCTTTCTCTTGTTGATGAAAGATGCAGCAACATAAGCCTGTAAGGTTGTTCCTATACATTACAGGCTAGTATTTCTCTTGTTGATGAAAGATACAGCAACATAAGCCTGTAATGTTGTTCCTAGTCATTACAGGCTAGTCTTTCTCTTGTTGACGAAAGATACAGCAACATAAGCCTTTTATGTTGTTCCTAGACATTACAGGCTAGTCTTTCTCTTGTTGATGAAAGATACAGCAACATAAGCCTTTTATGTTGTTCCTAGACATTACAGGCTAGTCTTTCTCT
The DNA here is from genome assembly GCA_034621355.1 of Mycalesis mineus. Taxonomy (NCBI): domain Eukaryota; kingdom Metazoa; phylum Arthropoda; class Insecta; order Lepidoptera; family Nymphalidae; genus Mycalesis; species Mycalesis mineus. The sequence goes on from CM067895.1 coordinate 2,205,223, forward strand.
TGTTGATGAAAGATACAGCAACATAAGCCTTTTATGTTGTTCCTAGACATTACAGGCTAGTCTTTCTCTTGTTGATGAAAGATACAGCAACATAAGCCTGTAATGTTGTTCCTAGACATTACAGGCTAGTCTTTCTCTTGTTGATGAAAGATACAGCAACATAAGCCTTTTATGTTGTTCCTAGACATTACAGGCTAGTCTTTCACTTGTTGATGAAAGATACAGCAACATAAGCCTGTAAAGTAGTTCCCAGACATTACAGGCTTCTGAAAACCGCACAGACAGATACATATTTTTGTGTTCTGCAACTTTTTAATCGCCCCATTTCAATTACTTTATTTTAATCAAAGAGATAGACATTTATAGTTTTATCTCTCTTTTACATTGTTAATATAGAACCATATACCATTATAATATTGAAAATATAGTTAAATGTTTTAAATAAGTACCATATAATAAGAAGGACCAATTTTAGACTCTTTATATTTCTATCTGGAACATGGCTGATTCAGTATCTCCAAGGATGCTCCGGTTATTGAGTAAAACTTACTTTACAGAGAATTTTGTCGGATTGTAGTTCAAAATCAAAATCAAAATATCTTTATTTGGAACAAAAAAGTTGCTATACTGGTTTGTCTTTTCGTGCAGATTAGTAAAATCTTGTTATTCATTGTTTGTTACTATCGGTTTTTTTGTATCAAAAAATTTGTCTATCTATTCTGGTATGATTCCATAACAACTTTGATAACAATATCAAAATTGCGTCTTAAATTTTAATTCTATTGTCAAAATTTATGCGTATATTTAAAAAAACGTATCGAAAAGCAAAACATTGATAAAGTGAATTGATAAGTGAAATAAATGTGAAAGTATGGACGTTTCTTTGCAGTAAAAATATTAATAAAAACTATATCGTTGTTTTCAAGCACATAGAAGCTTAAAACAATGGCTAAAGTTTGTAAAATGTAAAGAGGTTGAACTCGAAACTATTTGATTTCGAGTTTTTATAAAATTTTATAAAACAAATTCCTCTGCCGCGTCTGTTTGTCTACTTAACAGATTTTCGTGGGATTTTTATCAATAAAGGATTCACATTTTAGTTGGTATACAATTTGCTAAGAATTTGTATAATTGAAATATAAATGGCGAAGGTCCTGGGTTCGCTATTCCCGACTATACTAAAGCGGAAAGGCAAATTAAATGACATTTTATCTATAAATTTAAAATTTGTTTTGTTAATTTAAAAAAGCTTATTTAAAAGATATTGAATATATTAAATACTTTTAAGCTTACTGGTCTAATTTATTGTCATGAATTTGTCAGTAACTAGTTTACCTAAAAAATTGTTGTAAACTGCCAAGTGAATTTAGCGTTCTCGGTACTTTGTTTGTTGAAACCGAATGGAGTGTGGATTTCATCCTGGAGTACTATCAAGTTTCCCTGTTCGTAATCTTTGAATGACATCATTACATAAATTAACAATTAGTAACTCGGCGTGAAGCAAAACGCAAAGTTGTTCCTAGATTAAAGCCAAACTCATTAGAATGCATCATCACTTAACATAAGGTGATGTTAGTCATTTTACACCTATTTTTTTAATGATTTTTGTTTTGTTAATGACGAATTCATGACAGTAAATTAGATTATTATATATTAAAACTAATAATAGTTAATGTAACAAGGCATAATTTTGAAGCAGACCGCATTTAAATTTGTTTTGTTGATAAGTTCAACGACTTTAGCTCAGGCATACTCCGACAACCGTGACGTGAGTTTCAGCATAATATTTTAATAATATGTAAAATAATAGCTTAAATTCTAATAGATTTCGTATAAATTGGCAGTCGTACAATTATTTTTGGTACTGTTGGCAAGTTACATTTCAATACATGGATGTTCTCGCCGACGAAATCGCAGGCATCTGGAGGTATGATGTAGACATGAGTACAATTTTTATACGGCGGTACCTACATCAAATTTTATTGCATTTCTCCACATAAAAAGTAAAACTTTCATGAATTACAATAAAATTTAAATGTAGGTATAGACATAAAACTTTGATTAATACTTAATTTGGAGGAAATTCCCCCATTAAGAGAGCAGTACCGTAAACTTAATGTTTTAATTAATTATTGACTTAATTAAGACTGTTTTAGTAAAAATCCTTTGTAATCAAAGAATCCTTCCTACCTGCGAATAATTATCGAAAAATCAGTTTCTGGGAAACAAAATTTACATATACTTTAAGGTACTTAATTGTGACTGCACTAAAATCCCTCGCGGCTTCACCCGCATAGTTTCCGTTTCCGTAAAAAATTCGGGATAAAAATATTAATGGCATTGGAAAACTGTGGTGGAACACATTCAGCCATCGGTCTCGGAATGTCATCAATATCTGAAAGTGATCGTTAATAAATTAAACATAATCACCCTTAGCCCGTTAACCTGCACTGAAACAGCGTCCTCGTTATCACCTTCTCCTATAAAGAGAGAGGCCAGGTCCTCTGGTTGTCCGTTGATAGGCTGTTAATGATAAACGGTTCCAAATATGCTTTAGTTGGAGAAGAACGCTCAACATACTTCATCATCATCATCATCATCATCATCATCATCATCATCATCATCATCATCATCATCATCATTACCAGCCTGTAGACGTCCACATGATCTTTGTCTTGCTCATGTTCATTTTAAGGCCCACCTGTTGAGAAACGCTGCTGAGGTCATTGAGCATAATGTTAAGGTCATTTAGAGATTCTGCCATGATCACTACATCGTCGGCAAACCGCAGAGGAGTGAGGCCATTGATGTTGATGCCAAGTCCGTTCCAGTCCAAGAGCTTAAAGACGTCTTCGAGGAGATAACATCTCCCGGTCGCACTCCTCGCTGCAATTGGATTGGCCTCGTAGTCTCATCCTGTATACGGACTGACATGGTGGCGTTTTCGTACAGGCACTGCAACGCTTGGATGTACCGGTAGTCGATTCGGCACCTCTGCAATGACCTTAACACAGCCCAGGTTTCCACCGAATCAAAGGCTTTCTCATAGTCCACAAACGCCAAGCAAAGTGGCCGGTTATACTCTTCGGTCTTTTGTATAACCTGCCACAGCGTATGGATGTGGTCTATAGTACTAAAGCCTTGACGGAAACCGGCTAGTTCGGTGCAACATACTTAGCTAGTAATAACTATTTCACATATAACATTCGTTGATCTAGTGGTTAGCCTATCTGGCTACGAGGTCCAGGCCTCGAGGTCCGGGATTCGAATCCTGGGTCGGGTCACGGAATAATTCTGTGTTTTTCATTCATCTATGAAATTCTCAGTACACTCCAAGCCCGGAGTCGGGAAGTTGGTGGAGCGGGAACACCACCAACTTCCCCCGTGCCTCCGAGAGCACGTTAAGCTGTTGGTCCCGGTCACTGTCATCAACATCTGATAGTGATCGTTAATAAATGAAATATTATCACCTTAAGTCCGCCAACCCGCATTTGACCAGCGTGGTGGTCCATATAGGAGAAGTCCTATAAGGAGGGAGGCCTGGCCCTGTAGTGGGCCGTTAATAGACTAATAATGATGATGATGATATGACATTAGAACTACATTCAATAATTATAAGCAGCAATTACAGATAAGCAATCAGGGGTTAGTGTAAACTCTCTTAAATAACCGCGACATGTCAGAGTGGGCGTAACAAACGTGATCTCATCCGACAAGTACGTAAATCGAGAGTACGTCAGTGCCACATTCTCGATCAAAGTCCCACAAACTTCAGACGAAATCATTTGCATATACACCAGTCGTAGTATGTCACCACATAGCCTGCATTTATTTTCCTTAAAAGCCTGCATTTATTTTCCTAATACATTTTGTATTAGCCATCAAATTAACCAAAATGATAAAATGCCTCTTCGCATCCTATTGGTCGTAAAGACTGCTAGGAGTGGGTGCAACAATATACCATCGGGTGGGGATCGAAATCTTGACTTTGAAAATGTTAAGCCCGGCCCTTTAACCTATTTAAATATCGGCGTTAAGCGATTAAGAGTCAAACGTAATAAGGGGAAGAAAGAACTTTTCACAACAAATCTCTCAGTTTTATGACTGCTTTTTGGTTGGTTTATTTTTTCGGGGGAAAGCAATTCTTCATCAGAAGTTAAACATATTTAAGTAATTTTTTTGAACAAAAGTCGTATATTTAAAAAAAATTGTAAACGAACATTAATTTTATACTTCGATACCAAATCACACACTAATCGTTAAGCAAGACTGAATCGCGTCTATTAAACACTCGCATTTAAACTGCTTAGGTACTTTCGCTTAGGGTTAATTTATAAGCAGTTTGTAACGCCGTAATTCAAAGTAACTACAAACGGCAAGTAATAACACTAACACTGGTTTGTTAAAGACTTCACCGATAAAGATTGCAAACTATACTAAAGCCAAACTCGATTGAGAATGCTTGTCAACAAACAAATTTAAAATGGAAGTAGAAAATGCAACACATTTTATGCCTAATAAATATAAAATTATGTTTTGTTAATTTAATAAATCTTATTTAAAAGATATTGAATATAATAATTAGTTTTAAGCTTATCTACTAATCTAATTTATTGTCATGAATTCGTCATTAACAAAATAAAAATTTTTAACAAAAAATAGAACCGACTCCAAACGCACTAAAAAGTAAAAAATAACTGTGTAATTTAGTTGCTTTAATTTACTGAAGCATATCTATGAAGTCGGTGCCAGCCAAGTTTAAGGAACATTTATTTTACGTAGTAAAGCAGTTTGTGGGTTCTAGGTAACGTCCTTGAAAGTAGAAACCTTGGCTGGCACCGACTCCTAGATATGCTTAAGTAAATTAAAGCAACTAAATTACACAGTTATTTTTTACTTTTTAGTGCGTTTGGAGTCGGTTCTATTTTTTGTTAAAAATTTTTATTTCTTACTTTTTAGTGATTTATCGCCACGTAGCGTACTCGTACTATACTGTCATAGTATATTATATAGCACTAGCAGCCAAAAAGCTACCGATACCGAGTCAAAAACCGAAATCGCTGTAAGCGTGCCTCCAAAATTTGAAGAGTTCCTTCAATTTCCCCAGGATATCATCAGCAGATCCTAACAAGCGGACAATGGGACCACCTTGGATGTATGCCCTTTCTAATAAAAAAAGAATTATCAAAATCGGACAACACTGTAAAAAGTTATGCGTGGTCATACATAAAAAAAAAAAAAAAAAAAAGTGTCGAATTGAGAACCTCCTCCGTTTTTTTTCGTCGGTTAATAAGTAAAAATGTAAAATGACTAGTGATTTCTACCTTCATTTTTAATTTAATTGTTGACAAGCATTCTCAATCGAGTTTGGCTTTAGTATAGTAGAAAGTATCATAAAATCCTTAATTTTTTGAATTCCAAAGACCTGCATTGATAAGACGCGCCAATAATTGCATACTTCTGTAACACATTTCATTTGTTTTAAATATGATTTAGGCGTTTAGGTATGAAATGTTTAATCTATAATGATTCATATGCACTGTGAATAAACATCTGTCCTGAGTGTAGGCTTACAAGTTTTATTGATATTAGTTACTTGTTATCTTTAATCTGTTTTCATATCTGAGTCATTGTACTCTCCCACAATTGAGTCAGTCGGGCGTTGGTAATGAATTCAGTTGTTAAGTTATAGTAATAATAATTAATAATTGATTTATTTTTACTCGAGTTAAGAAGTACTCTCTCTACCCATGTGTAGGTTTTCCTTTAAAAACTAATACATTATTTGTTGGCACTACACTTTAACATTGAATAGCGAAAAAAATAAAAATGATGCATTTTTATAATGAATTTCTGTGAAGTAATGTCTAATTCTGTTCAATTATAATAATTCTTTATATAATTAACATTTTTAATTTTTGCTATTAATTTTGTTCTCTGACTTTATGGCATACGTTTTCATTACATTTTTGTCATTACATTAGTACTTGAGCCAATGGTGATTTTTGTCTCACTTGTAAATTATTATGGTAGGTAGTAATCTTATTCTTAATTAAATTATTTATGTAATTCATTATGCTGAATATTGTTTACCAGAACGAAATGCGATAATATACTATTTATAATATTATTAGACACATAATTATAATAATATGAATTAGGCTGATGCCCATCAAGCTATCGCACAGAGCGTACCAAGCGTACATTCAGCCTTTTTTGTAAACTTTTTTCAAAAGCGTCTAGTCTAGACATTGTCAGATTTATAAGGCTGTGTTCACACATAACATGAATTCAGTAGGCTCACTGACGTTTACAGTACGCACGTAGAAACAAACTACGTCTTTCGTTTACACTACCGCTGGCTGTACGCTACAATGCGTAGCATTTACGAGTTAGCTATCAATAGCATGTAGCGTAGCTAATCAAGAATCAATTATTAAACTTAAATCTTGACAATGTATTATTTTCTATTTTATTATTGGCAGCCAGTGATTTTTTTTTTTAATCAATAAGTTAGACTTCATCTCATGAAAGTTAAATGTTGCGGTCTAAAATGATATAGCACTAACATAGAAAAAATTTATCCCCGGTTGGTCTTGAATACTTTTTTACCGTTAAGTGGTAACTAGCCACTGCCGAACCCAACCACTAAATCAAGACTGATCCAATTTAGAATTATATTAGAACCTTAAACTGACTTTAGCTTCGAATCTCTTATTGTTGTTTCAAGCCATTATGTTTCTGCTTACAAGGTCGTCAGCTACGTAAAATTCTAATCGACACTTATTATTGCTGTTTGCTAAAAATAATCGGCACATTTCACGTTAAGTGTAAACGTTTCCTAAGTATCCAAGTCTGTAACATAATAATCGTCGCGGTCTACTCCACACAGTTGTGTATGTGATTTTTTCATTGACGAATTTTTATTTATTTCTTTCAAAAGTAAAGTTCTTTAAACCGAGATTCATAGATGCTCTTGCCTCCAATTCGCACTTTATTTATTTATTTTAGGTACCTCTACCATAATCGTCAGACCATTTTGATTACCCAACAACAGCCTCCGTGGCGCAGTGTTATGCGTGGTGGATTTATTTGAGATTTTTCTTAATTTGTCTTGCTCTGGCTGGTAGGAGCCACCACCACTTTACCGACAAAGACGTACCGCCAAGCGATTTAGCGTTCTGTTATGGTGTCGTGTAGAAAACGAAAGGGGTGTGGATTTTATTCTAATACTATCAAGTTGTCAATCTTGGTCGCTGACTGCGTGCTTCATAAGAAGGCCCAGAGTCACTCAGCGGGCGATGGAAAGAGCAATGCTCGGAGTATCTGGAGACATAGCTCAGCGAGTCGCAGAACTGAAGTGGCAATGGGCGGGGCACGTAATTCGAACAGCTGATGGACGTTGGGGGCCCAAGGTGGTAGATTGGCAACCCCGCACCGGAAAGCGCAGCGTTGGTCGACCCCCAAACAGTGGAGGTCTACGGGCTGGTAATGATGATCAAGTTAGCCCGCTTCTATCTTTGATGGCATCATTACTTAACTTAACTTCATATATGATAGGAACCAAGGGCCACAAACAAGCTTCCCTCGTAGAAGAAGGGTTATGTTAAATAAATTTAGAAGAACGAGACGACTGACCTTAAAGTACTAAAAAAAGAAATTACAAAATTTGGATTTTAATTTACAGTGGAGACAGGGACTTAACTAAAAAAGGATTCTCAAAAATTAAAAATTAAAGATAATTTTGTCTAAAAGTTTGTTTCAAAGGTTGTAGTAGCCTAAGGTAAGCTAAGTACTTTAAGTCACGGTAGTCTAAGTATGTAAGGTGTTGTAATGTGAAACAACCCTAAATAGTAGACAATGAGCGAACGTCTGGTGCTAATTATACACGCACGCGGGAAACCTAGTCTGGACAGGTTACTGACACACGGCGCGTGCCAGAAAGTTCACAACCTGTCGCCCGCTAACGGGTTACTGGAATCGGTGAGACGTTCTAAATTCAAGTATCCCTAAAAATTGGAGATGTAATTTAAATTTCCCATGTAGTCATATACATAGTGGCACTCATGCGCGGGAAACCTTTTCATTTTATTTTTTTTATGTGATGCCCTTCTGCCCCAGTGATGATATAAATTGCATGTTGCCAGAGGGCATCACCGCGCCATATTGATTTTTCACATTTAAACAGTCATATCATAGCCAACAGTCAGTCATAATAGTGACTGTTCAGAACATTTCTAGAGAAATACCTATTTGAAGTAAATAATTAATAGTTATAATAATTATTAATAGTGAAATATTAAATTTCCGTATTGGTGAAATGTATGTAATACCTAACAATAGCACCGTGTAGTATTCATAGACAAAAGTTCAAATAGGGCTGCCAACTTTTTACTTTATAGAAAACTTTACAGTGTATTGCTATAATTTTTTGTGTGTCGTGGTTAATTAACAATATAGATTATGATATCATAATAGACATAGAATATAACATAAATATGTTTTATTCATCTGCCCATACGGTCGTTCGTCAATCGCTCTGTCAAGTAGCGAGAATTATGTTATACATGTAAAGTTATGTAGATTTTGAGTTTATTACATTCAGGCAGATAGACCTAGATTGTTTTATAGTATTTGTTAGTATGGGTTAATTTCAAACGCAGTGTCGGTTATATTATCACTTTGCTGTAACTAAATTTCACAAAATAAGTATACTAAGAGGACTAAGTTAGCAAATGTTGTGGTACTGAACTTAAAATGTTTTAGACATATGTGACAACCCTAACTAACAAAGTCAATTAATTCTTAATAAATACCGTTTACCTATTATAATGGTTACCTTGAATTCACGCCCTTCAGAATAAATTAGACGATTTGTCGCGGTACTTTGCTATGAAATATTATTACTATTATGCGAAAAATCATTGTAACATTTTCACTAATAATTTTATTAATTGTTCGCAGTTTATTCTGAGAAAATAATTTATTAACTAAAATGTACCTATACTCTCGACTCGAAATAAAGGAGATTGTTTCTGTATGTTTTCTAATTTCTCTGAAACTCAGAATGCAGATAGATTATACCTGGATTACGACATAGGCTACTTCTTTTACCGATGTTCCCATTGGATAACATTTCGTGCGGGAGAAACGGCGAGGCACAGTTAGCTTAATAGTAGGTATGTTTATTAAAGCGCAAACTTACAATTTGCTTATTAATTTTTTATTTATTACAAAATTTGACGGCATTAAGGATTAAAAGTGCGATTCAAGTCGTAACTTTTTGCCCCAACTACCCATGGTTCCTCCGTATCAGAACTAATTAGATGCCGAACTTAAATTTTATTTTTAGATAATTATAGTAATATAAAGTTCATTCTGTCTCTGATTAGAATCTTTACGTGGAAAATATAGAGCGTTTTTCACTAAAACAATACAAAGATTACTTGCTTTTAGATTTACTAGGCAATAAAAATTAATGGCCCAGGACTTTAGAGTCGTAAATTATGAAAGTGATCATTATTATGTAAGTTAATTAATCTTATGCTGTATTTGCAATTAACTTGTCTGGAGTATTCGTTTACCTGTATTATTACAAGCATATCAGTAACTTATGGAATTCATTTAATACCAAAGTCAGTGAGGGGTCAAATTTCCTTGGCGGTCTTTAAATTCTTGGTTATAATATAGTGCATCGTGTTGATATACCTCTATATATAATTTGATGAACATGTGACGCATGGATTGATAAGACGGATTTTTTAAAATTTTGAATCTATTCCAATATTTGGCATTAATATTAATTTGATTTTTTTTCAAACAAGTTTCAACTCTATTCCGTTTTAGCATGTCCTGCATCTATAGCAAATTAATGGAATGACCCAAAAGATACATTGTACAGCCGGATCTTCAGTATAAGCAGGCTAGAAAGTTGCTACTTGAAATTCATTGAAGATTTTATTACTTAATCATAAAATCGTAATATGACGATATTCGCCCAACGAAAAGCCTTTAAATGCGGTCTTAAACCCAGAAACTTTTAGTTAGTAAGTAAGGTATTTACCTACTACAACTAAACCAAAAAGTACTCAAATTGTACTGCTATGAAACAAAGCTATAATATTTTTAACCGACGAAAAAAAACGGAGGAGGTTTTCAATTCGACACGTATATATATATATATATTTTTTTTATGTATGACCACGCATAACTTTTTACAGAGTTGTCCGATTTTGATGATTCTTTTTTTATTAGAAAGGGCACACTTTCAAGGTGGTCCCATTTACATCATGTTAGGATCTGATGATGATATCCTGGAAAAATTGAAGGAACTCTTCAAATTGTGTAGGCACACCTGCAGCGATTTCGGTTTTCGTGTTAGTATCGGTAGCTTTTTGGCTACAAGTGCCGCTTAATATGCTAAGAGAAAATATAGAACGAGTACGTTACGTATCGATAAATCACTAAAAAGTAAGAAATAAAATTTTTTAACAAAAAATAGAACCGACTGAAAACGCACTAAAAAGTAAAAAATAACTGTGTCATTTAGTTGCTTTAATTTACTTAAGCATATCTAGGAGTCGGTGCCAGCCAAGGTTTCTACTTTAAGAACATTACCTAGAACCCACGAACTGCTTAACTTCGTTAAATAAATGTTTCTTAAACTTGCTGGCACCGACTTCATAGATATTCTTCAGTAAATTAAAGCAACTAAATGACACAGTTATTTTTTACTTTTTAGTGCGTTTTGAATCGGTTCTATTTTAGCCTGTATTTTTAGTACTGGTAGCCCCTTTGTTGACAACTCCCATTCGGGGATGTACTACATTCATATTTTTATCTGCCTCCAAGTAGAATCGCTGTGATCTGACGTTAAGAGCCAGTGATATTGCAGGCAGTATAGTAAAAAGTGCAAGCAAAGTTATGATCGTTTTTATTTTGACTGTAAACAGTTCTATATTTTCATAGATGACTAATCATAATTATTAGAGATTGATTATCAATTTGTTGCATCAACTTTTATTATAAAAAGGTAGCGTTTCAGTTACGGGTGAATTCCAAATCCGGAATTCTTTGAGAACCAAAATATGACCCACTGCAATAAATAATAGAAAAAAACAACCTAGAATAATTCGTTCAATCAATTCAGGATCCTAAAAAAGAAGGTTCAGAATAATGATCACCGATTAGAAGTGGCATTTTATGATAAAGCAGGATAAAAACTATTTCACCCGTAGTCTACAGTTCTACTCTTTCACGAGGTCCTGGGTTCGTGTTCTGGGTCAAGTCGTTTTTGTTTCTTCTTAGAAATTTACACGTTGGTGCCTCGGAAAGCTCGTTAAGCCGTTGGTCACGGTCACTATTATTAACATCTGATAATGATCGTTAAACTGCAGCGGAACAGCGTGGTGGGTTTGAACTCCATATCCCCACTCCTTTAAGGAAAGATGCCTGGCCCAGTAAAGCCGCAAGAAAATAGGCTAATAATGATGATGAGATTAAAGTTAAAGTATTTTAAGTATTGTTGAGGGAACTCTGCATTGATGACACCCAAGTCCGACGTAATGTTAAATGCTATAATCTAATAGAAGTGGCGGCCTCGCTAGGTCGCTGGCATGTTATGATGTCACGCGTTCGCGCAAATATTCCGGCCGGTGACTGGCCCAGGGTTACCATTCGTAGATCTCTACAAAAACTGCCATAACCAACGATTAAAGCGTCTACTACATTGTATCTTTTGTGTTAAGTGTTTATTTTATTGTTGTAAGTAGTACTAGTGATCTTTATATCAGAATTTAGAAGTACGACCCAAAGGCGTTTGCTCAACTATTCTGGCCGGTAACTGGCCTAGAGTTACCATTCGTAGAGGTTTACAAAAACTGCCAGAACCGAATAGGAACCTTTACTACTGAATGAAGTAAGAGAGTTAGCTCTATATATATAAATAATCTCGTCCAAAGTAGTTATTTTAGCTACCAAGTAACGTTCTGTTTCCTTGAGTGTGCATAGCAGCAGCATATGAGGTTTGGCTTCAGATTTGTGGACGTCAGGCAGGGCACTGAACGACCTGTTCCTCATACGTTTTATAAAATGATTTATTTATTTATTGATTACTTAGGCAATGGTATTCTGTTGCTGTTTATTTCATCATAACATGATATTTTATTAAACTTATTAATTATTGTTTAATATTCACAATTGTTGAAAAGTTAAGTCAAGTAATGTTTAAAGATAATGTCAAGTTATATCTTAAAGTTAGTGTGATTATTATCTAGATAGGTTTTCAATTAAACATTGGATATGATGATACTTAGGCAATGGTTTTGTTGCAGTTGGTTTCATCAACTGATATGTTTTAAACTTTTAACCGGAATATAACATCTCAATCCTAATTTTTATATTACTTTTTACTTTAGCGGTTAAAAGTTACTCTGGAATATAATAGCAATTTAAATTATTTAATATAATTATTATTGGCAACCCTGTTGGTTGGATTCTTTTCATCTGATGAAATGACGCGGTGCTAAATGGCATTTAACACTGTATGCGCTAGATTTGCGTGACTGTGTATTACTAGAATAAACTATACGCATCGATGTGACAGTGGGTTTGATGTTACGAATATTAATGAGTTTTTATTTTTCCAGTTCCATTAATTTCTATGCTTTCTTGGTGTTTATTTACGTGGGACGTGTCAGGAAATTTTCTAATTGCCCTCGTCAGACTCGGCGTTTTTGAAGAATTTTTGACCTGTCTTGATCTCCACCTCTAGTCTTTTAATCTCATGTGTAATCTATACATTTATACATATTTATAAAATTGGAATGTCTGTTTGTAATATTGAAATAAGCGTTTTTTACTACATGCATATATGTAGGTATGTGTACGGTACATACACCAAAATAACATTTTTTATCAATTTTTGTCTGTCCGACTTGTGTTTGTTCCGACTAATCTCTGAAATACCTACCTATTGAAAATTAATTTTATATTATAGCCAGACTAAAGATTGACATATGGTAATTTTTCCATAATAGATCCATAGACTTCTGCTATTGACACCTAATTTGAAAATATATTTAATATTTCTATTGAATTTATTTTATTTATAAAAGATTTTTTTTATAAATGACCATGAGACACCTCCTCTCCACGTGAAAGACAAAACTTTTAAAATAATATTTGTCATACCTTTTAAATATGACCTATGTTCCATTTCTCCTCCAAGTTCTCTCAAAACTTTATGTGGAGTTACAACAGTCCAACGGGCCGAGTTCGAACCAATGACCTCTCGGTTTTGAGCCTTAGCCGTGGAGCTATTGAGACTCACCCCCCCCCACGTTATTAACCGACACCCCTTTGCCAGTAACAATGGGAGGTAATGTCAGGTGACCTGATTGCGATATTTAAGCGATTAATAAGGACAAAAACATTGTAAAAACAAATTAGACTTGTAACAAGAAATTTCTCAGTAATAAATCGCAGGAAATTACGCAATGAAAAGAAACACGATACGGTTTGTATCGGCACTTCCAGGTCAAACGGATCGTATATATCAAAAGGCTTCCTTTATCATTTCACATTAATAACGTAATTACAATTATTACAATTAAATGCATCTCATATTACACGAACCATTTGTCAGCGCTAATGGACCGCGTTCTAGATATGAGGGTAGTGTGAATCTAATATATTTAAACGGACAGTTGTATAATTGTAATTCATTTCATCATTATCAGTCTATCACCGGCTCCCTACAGGGCCAGGCCTCTCTCCTTGTAGGATAGGGGATATGGAGCTTAGACCCACCATACTTCTCTAATGCGGGTAGGCTGGCTGATATATATTTCGTTAACGATCACTATCAGATGATAATGATAGTGACCGAGACCGACGGCATAACGTGTTTTACGAGGCACGGGGGTGTAATACCAACAACTTTCCGATACAGATAAAAGTGAAATTCAGAATTATTTTATTACCTAACTCAGGATTCAAATCCAGGACCTCGTGAGTGAAGCTAGGTTAGCCATTAGAACGAACAAGGCAATTAATGTTAATACAAAGAATTGGTAATAAGTTCTCCATAAATACACCCAGAATAAACTGATAACTCACCCATGTCACACGGCCAATTAAAAATGCCCTGGTGATAATTAACGGCGGTAAGAACACTTCGTCACCGTGATAGGTACAGTCCGATTACTATGATCTAAGATAAACCGCGTTACGTAGAAAATACCTTCACCCTTATTTAAAAGAAGGCTGAAGATGTGAGGATCAGGAAAAACAGATCTCGTGACCGACCTTTGAGACCTTAAGTTCAGGTTAGGTACATACAACATTCGTACAGTGCTAACCCTACAATGGGCTCGTTATGTTACAGATGCACTTAGCAATGCGTAAATGTGTCAAAACATTTTACGTACCCATAAAGCACCTACAATAAACTGATAACCCACCCACATCACACGACCCATTAACAATGGCCTGATGATAATAATTAGCCGCGGTAAATGCACTTGGTCACTTTGTTACAGTCCGATTAGTTACTATGTGATCTAAGATAAAACGCGTTTGCCTAAAAAACTACCTGAATAGACTTTTGTTTTAAAGAAGAACCAAGGTGTGAGCAATAGGAATAACACCTTGGAAGGGCACTCCACACCCTATTATTGCGTGTGTCTATGTTTATTACAATTTACGTATTCCGAAAATGCACCCATAATAAACTGATAACCCACCCACATCACACGGCCCATTAACAATGGCCTGGCGATAATTAGCCGCGGTAAGTACACTTGGTCACCGTGTTGCGGTCCGATTACCATAATTGCACACCAAATTCGTGGGTTAAGTGTACGTGATCTGGTAACCAAGTTCTGTTCAATCTAATTCTAATTGATTTCCTAATAGAGTTAAGTTCCCTGCAGTTGGAAAGTGGGCTTTTTAACTAGGATTGTTTTTATGTGTTTAGAGGCTTTGTTGCATTTGTTTTGGTAAAATTAAGGTAATTGCCCTATTTTCACTTAGTAGAGTACCTACCTAACGTCTGGTGTTGCTAAAGTTTAAAAATGCCATTGCTACTAATTATTTGAATGTTACTTTCCATTCTAGAGTTATTTTACTTTATTTGAATTATTCGACCGCCTCGTTTGTTTGCTGGGCAGCTTATTACAAGCTACTGGGTTGAAATCCTGTATCGGGTTTTGGAATAATTCTGAGGTTTCCTTTCTTCTAACAAAGTTTCAGTTGATTTCAAGCCAATTTTCAGGTAGTCGGTGGTGATACGCTCCCGTATCTAAGAGAACACCTGTCGGTCCCGGTCTATAATGTATTAAACATTATCGCCCTAAGCTCGCCAGCCCACATTGGAGCAGCGTGGTAGGTCTACGCTGTATATATACTACAGGCCCATCCCTGTAGTGGGCCGTTTACAGACTGATAATGATGACCATGAGATTTTTAATTGTAATATATTGTTAGCAACATTGAATACTGTGCTTCAAACAGCTAGAGTCTACGACGACGATTAGACGAGAATCATTAAAAAAAAGAATGTAGTCTGTGGCATTTTTGGCTTATATAAAAGGACAGTTTATTAAATTGGATCTAGCATAGGCATAACTGCCTATGCCAGTTAATTTTGTTAAAAGTTGAAGTGTAATAAAATGTAAATGCTCATTAAGTAAATTATGTGATTACCGTAAATTTAAGAAAGTTTGTAATTAAAATGTGTTAATATTTTGGTTAATGTTGTTTTCCTGCTCGTGCCTTTTAACCCCTTCTGATGATGTTTTTAATAATATTATAACATTAAATTAGAATTTCTTTAGTTTTCCTTTATGTTATACTAAACCCAAAAGTCACCCAATCAAGTAGGTAATAGATTTACGTCGAACTTACTTAATACACTGCAGTCAACGGATTTACGCCGACACCACCGGCCACAACCCTTAAGCCCTTAAGGCAGTAAAATACATCCCGTTAGTTATTTCATCTCTCAATATTTAGAGTTAGGGGACACCTGACTTTATGGGAATAACAAAATATAGTAAGTTATGACACGGCCTCATAATATAGGGGTCCAAAGTGAATGTAGGGGAGAAGATTGCAACAATATTGCCATAGGAATTTATTGGGTTTGCTTTGCTTTGCACATATGATGAGCCAATATTTGTCTTGTTTTTGGTATAACACGATTTCTGAATATATTCTTATTCCTGTTGTTTTTCTGCAAGGGTTGCTTTTCCGCGTTTTTCAACTCGTTCTTTATTTGTCTTGCGAATCCATGACTTCTAGTATTTTAGTTTTAAGTTATCGATTTTACTTATATCATTGGGTCTAATAAAGACGTTTAGAGTCAAAGGATTATTCATTTTTGATGTTTAAGTTTCAATAAAAACATTTTTTAAAGTAAAAAAGGTCATCAATCATTGAGCTTACAGAAATTTCTAATAAAAACATGATAATTATGCTAATGGTGATTTTTTTAATAAAACGTAACTTTTTTTTTAATTTAGTAAGCTACAATTTGTGTAACAACTTATTTTTTTTGTATAAAAAACTATTCTCTCTCAACAAACTTTAAAAACTGTTTAGGAGTGCGTACGATATTAGGTAAACGAGTGGTTGACGTTTTAAAATATTAATACTCTGTATATACAAAATGATATAGTACTAGTTTCAAAGGTTCCGTATCTCTATCTATTTAGCTAGACAAACAAGTTTGACATAAAGCCAAGAAACAAAGCTCTACCTAACGACAGACCTACGGAAGGGTCGCAGACGGTTAATTATCGTATTAACCTCAATGATGCGTATTGTGAAAGTTCTATTTTAATATTTGGCAGAGATATGCCTATATTTCCTCTTCCAACAGTTATTCTGATGACTCTATATACTATTAGCTTTTTATAGTAACAGACAGATAGTCCACCTTAAGAAAACCAACGCCTATAATAAAGCAACATTTCGTAGAGCTTTAAAGGAAAATGTAATTTTTCCTACAAATCAAAACCGCCAACATCATAATTAATTTATAAACGCCATTGCCACAAGAGATTCAGTAGTCATGCAAGGTACAAAACTTACAAAAATCCTATAAAAAATTATAAAAAGTAAACAAAAACAAAGAACATTTAGGAATCTGATAAACGTTTGCTATGTAGCAAAACCGCCAACATTAACCGCACGCTAACAGATCAAAAGTCAGGCATACATTCGAATTCAAAAAAATATAAAGCCTTATTAATAATCATAATAATGCTGTATTGTTTTCTTAATAAAACATATATGGTTTGAGGCTTGGATGTTCTATTTTATTATAAACTTTTTGTAGGTATCATTTTTACACTTAATATCATAAACTGAATTTATTAGTACCGATGGATCAAAGAGAGAGCTGTCACAAATAATGTGCCTTATATAGCAAAACTCAGAACTGGTGATGCACCGTTTACATAGTGATGTGATATTAATACAATTACAAAATAAACAAAAACAATCCTATGAATCAAAACCGCTAACACCATAATTAGTTTACAAACCCCAAGGCCGCTCACCGACGGGTCAGGAGTCAGGCGGTTTCACTTTCGCCCGTCCGCCACGCGCCGCGCTGCGCCGGACACGGTTCACCACGCTTGCGGCAATCTGCTTTACTGCCATTGTTTTTAGTGTTTTGCTAAAAACAATAATAATAGGTATAGCTATTTATTTTTATACCTACTACTCATTATCATGGTGGAGGCCGTATCATTATTAATGTTCCCTGATGTTAGAAAAGGTGGTATCATCATCATCATCATTATCAGCCTATTCACGGCCCACTACAGGGCCAGGCCTCCCTCCTTTTTAGGAGAGGGAATATGGAACACAGACCCACAACGCTGCTCCAATGCGGGTTGGCGGGCTTAGGGTGATAATGTTTCATTTATAAACGATCACCAACAGATGTCTCTCCGAGGCACGAGGGTGTAACACCACCAACTTCCCGACCCGGGCTTGGAATGTATTGAGAATCTCATAGAAGAATGAAAAACTCAGAATTATTCCGTGACGCGAACCAGGATTCGAACCCAGGACCTCGTGATCGAAGCCAGAGAGGCTAACCACTAGATCAACGAGGCAGTCTCGTATAATATATAAAGATGATATAAGTATCTGTATTGTGTTCATATGTCTGTGTTTTTTGTGACTGCGTGTGTTGAGCTTAACTGCAATAAATCCCGATGGAAAGCTATAATGAGGTGGTCTAGCTTAAAGCACACCTAGTCTATGTCTCTACATTATTCTATTTAAAGGGTGAAAAAAGATGCAAACCTTATTATACCCCGACCTGAGGCTTATAATCTTAAACCGTACAGGCCAACTGCTGATTAAATGTATGAGGCTGTTGTTAACTACATTCGAATCATCTTCAAAAATTTCTGAGTTTCGATTAAGTATCGACTGTGTTATATCCCCTCTCCTGTAAGGAGGGAAGAAGGAAGAAGGAAAGGGCCGTTAATAGGCTGATAATGATGATGATGATGATAGACTGTACTTTTAACCCCCGACGCAAAAACGAAGGGTTGTTATAAGTTTGACGTGTCTGTGTAAATGTGTATGTGTCTGTCTGTTGCATCGTAACTCCCAAACGGATGATCCGATTTGAATGCGGTTTTTTTTGTTTGAAAGGTATATCTCCGTCGAGAGTGTTATTAGCCATGTTTGATGAAAATCGGTTCAGGTCTTCAAGGTCATCAGGTAGTTCGTTAGGTGTGATGGAAATGCTTAGTTTGCTTGAAAGCATGTGTGTGATCTGACATTTAAAACACTAATGTCTTCTGGAACCACTGAGCTGGTCTAATGATAAGGCTCGAAGTAGGAGACGTAACCCTGGTCTACATTTTTAGTAAACCCATCGAGTTTCAGCTCGTTGAATTTGTCTTGACTGGATCTTTTCATGTTTCTAATTTGGGTCGGGGGTTTTTTAAATTTTTAATTCAATGTTTTTTTTTATGTTTCTTGAATTTTCACTGATTTCTCACTTGATCACTCAAGGCGCATACGTTATTAAAATTTACGTGAAAGCGACATCCAGCTGCCGCTTTACGCCTTGGCCAGATAATTTGTATACCAATTTAAAAATCTTTTTATTTGATTGAAAGGTAGTCCACTATTTATATTATATTTTAAGTGTAAACTTAATAATCCGTACTAAATTATTGACTTTTTGACTTAAACATAACTACCTACTCTAGAAAAAACTAAAATTCTTTTCGATTGAATATATTCCGTATAGAAACGGAGCCGGTGTTACCTCACGTCACATTATACGGTTTATTTATCAACACACTCGGTTACTGGGTTGTATTTTATATGATTTATGTAATAATAAGTAATAGTTAATGTGAAAGTGGAAAACGTGGGAACGGTCCCACGTACATATGATATGAACTAGGAAAATGTAGGCTGTGCAAAGTCTAGATTTGTTCTAAATTATTAAAAGATACCACTTACTGAGTTTATCACGGACTTTTGTTTAGCTAGACGCCAATTGTTTATATATATTAAAAAGGCGTCAATAACCTTTTTTAATAGCCAAATACTATTATGAATGTAAGCCAGCCGAAACCAAAAGAAAACTCAAAAAAACGTATGAACGTACATGGGTCGATGGATAGTCTTTTACTACGACGGGACATTATTATAAGGTAGTTATTTCCGGATAAACTTTAAGAAAACACCATGACTAAAGCTTTTTTGTCGCAATGTTTTGTTAGATAACTATTCAAGGTTTTTATAATGTACTCACAAATTTAACAATAGGCTAACTATAACTATGGCTTTTTAGACCGCCTTTCAATATTATTATGTGACTCAAATAAATTATAATAAAATAAAAAATAACACTCTGAAAACCACTTCCACGTTTTATACCAATTTAAATCATATCTAGACACAAAACAGAAGTCAACCAAAATCTAAGCCAAACAGCTAGTAAACTGCAACTCTCTCTATTCAACTCAATACCACAGAATTATAGATAGAAAGAGATAGAGATACATTCGAAACTCATACTGTCTAGTTAATAAACATAGTTACAAAAAAACTGATGTTTAGTAAAAAATCATCATCTATAACGAAGCAACAATTTTTAGGACAAGTTTGGCATGTTACCTTACCTCAACTTTTTGGTTAACCTAAACTATAGGCTAAGTGGTAACCACGCCTTCAGACCAAAAAACGGCTATGCAACTTGGCTGCACAAAAAGCATGGCAGTACTCACATAGCTGCTGTATGGACGAAAATGCTATATCTTGTAGATTACGCCCTGACTGTATAAACGAAAAATATGACCAGAGATTGAAATGTTGCTTGTAATTAGAGAATGATATGAAGCCATGTTCAAAGCTAGTATTAGTTAGTAAAACTAAATTTCTTAGTGAGCCCACAAAAAAATTCCATGTTTTAATTTATTCCGTCTGCGAAAAACCATTATTCGTAATAGAATCGTATAATATACATCCTATGCAAATTTTAGTATGATAAAATTAATAATTAATGAAACCTTGTCTGGTACTGATTATGATGCGTTGTAATGTGTGTTAATTTAAATTTAATATAACTTTTATCTGTTTTTGATAGTGGTTAATTGTGAAACATGAAGTCTGAACCTGACATTGGCATGCGCTATTTAATGTTAAATTATTTTAACACCTAAAGTAATATCAGGTCTTAGCATTGGAAAATTTATGTGGCCTAGAAAATACAAAGTAGTTAATTGCAGAATGTGAGCTTTAAAATCTTCTATTTAGCCGATCGTAAGGAGTTTATCATCGAGAATAATATTAACCGATGAACGCGCACTGTTGGACGTACGCTTATTATAATAAGGACTTCTCGCTTAATGTTCCCGGTCCACATAGTGGAAAATTTCTCAATTTATGATTTCAAAGATAAAAAGTCCAAGTCAAAACTTCTTTATTCAATGAAATCTTTAAGATTATTTAGTTCAGTAGTAATTTATCCATTAGAAAAATTTTAATCCCGAAACTTAAAATTAAAGCTACAAATCGTTCGAAATGCGAGTCGGTCTAAAAAGAGCCCACAATGAACTCAGTCAGGTATTTTGTTTATTATCACCATCTTTTAGTATTGCTTAAAGTGGGTAAGTAATCTTTAAGAACTCAAGTTTAACTGTTTACACTGACCCTACATTTGGTAAGGAAAGCAGCATTGACTTCCAGCAATTCAGTAAACAAACGTATCTTTCACAGTTGTACACACAACTTTCAGTTTTTGTCACGAAACATCTATTCCGTTTCATCCCACTTCCGAACTACCAAACTAATCTACACCATGACGCAATGTGCGAACTTTGTTTGATATTGCTAGGGTTGTGTCACTTGAATATTGAGTAGAACTTGATAATGATTTTCTATCGCTCTAATATCTTCACTTCTTCTATTGATTGTTCATTAGAACTTGTAAATTGGGATCTAGAAAACTGTTCCTCTTTCTCTTTCTCTTCCTCTAATATCCACACTTAACTTAGATTTGGAATGCTTAAAGCTACAACTCGTACTATGACTTGTTCGGATTAATAGTTTTTACTCGGCCTTAATATTTTTTCTAATATTGAATTTTTTTTGTTTAACAATGTTGGATTCTTAATTCCTTTACAGAAGTAGAAGCTATGTATTTGGCTTGTTTGGATTGCCGCTTGCATTCCTTAATTTTGGCGGAACAGCTAACTAATTATTTATTGCTTGCTGCCCTGGCGAACTTCGTTCCAGTACGAGCAAAAATCCTTAAAGTTGACTGAAAAATGAAATTGTATTTTCTCACCTTTAAAACCTTCTTTGGACTATGACAAACATTTCAAAATACAAACAGCTAAATTGGCCTAGGCGTTCTCGAGGTTTAGCGAAATAAAATTTTTTAAATAAAAATAGAACCGACTCAAAACGCAAAAAATAAAAAATATACGTGTTGAATTGAGAACCTCCTCCGTTTTTTTTCGTCGGTTAACAAAAAGCAATTGATATTTATATAGAAGTATAGAACATAATGAATTTCCGCAAAAAACGGCAACTTTTATTCCGTATTCAAGTTTCACAATCATTATATTATGTTGTGTCATATCACTAGTATGTCATGTAGCAGCCCTACGCTGGCCTGACGCGGTTCACGCCAGCGCACTAGCTGTGACGTGTCCTAGGTTGCGGCAACGACCCGACAAGGCCAAAATATTCGTTCACGATTAGCTAACAACTCCTTTTTATACCTACAACAAAAACCCTACGTCTTTATGGGCATTAGGGTATTTGAATCAATTTTACAATACTAGCTGCTTCAAGCGACTCTCCTGACTAAACTTTTTTACTAAATTATTTTTTAAAATAAGTATTTCGTCTTTATAATATAAAACAACAGAAAAGATACGTGCCAAGTATTTTTTTTAAATCTCATATTTCATTACAGACCCTTGGCTGCAACTACCAGGGGAATCGAACCCAGGTCCATCGTCTCATAAATACATCGGACATACCGCGTCACGGAGGCGTTAAAAATTTGTTTAAGGGTACAAAAGCTAACTAAAGGTAGAAACGCTCTAAACTAAAACTTAGTTAAACCAAAATTAGTAAGTTAATCTCTTTTCAACTAAGCAATATTAGAATGAGAGATTAAAAAAGCGATAAAGAGCTCATCGCATTCAAATACATAGTTCCTTACCATAACTACGAGTAGGTCATCGTTATCAGCCGATTGTCGACCCACTACAGGGCCTTTTCCCTCCTTATAGAAAAGGGGATTATTTAAATACTTATCCTACCTAGGTAGCTTATAATATTGTATTTTCGGTCCCATTTAGGACTTACTTAGTGTACTAATGACGTGTTTTAGCCTTCTAACTTGCGGCAATGACCTAACAAGGCCAAAATATTCGTTTACAATGAACATATAAATCCTTTTTTATTCCGCCCCTTTACAAAATCTACGACAAAAAAAACCTATTTTACCTTTCATTGTCTATTAAGCAGTTACTATAGGGATATTGAAAGAGTTCGAACGGAATAAGCTAATACTTTTTGCTATAAAACCGCCTTTTTAAATTCCTGGAAAAGATAATAGCTCTGACAATCATCAGCCTATTTTCAACGGCTCACTAAAGGACTCATGGTCTTTCTGATCCATAGTCTACTGGAACACCCTCTTGGCAGCAGAAATAACCGTGGCGGTAGTATTTTCAAGACGAGCCTTATGACAATCTACTCATAGCTACATACTCGTATATAAAAGGACAGCTTTTTGACGACCTCCGTGGGGCTGTGGTATGTGCGGTGGATTCATAAGACTGGGTTCGATTCCCGGCGGGGCAGATTGAGATTTTTCTTAATTTGTCTTGCTCTGGCTGGTGGGAGGCTTTCGCCGTATCTAGTTACCACCCTACCGACAAAGACGTATCGCCAAGCGATTTAGCGTTCCGGTACGATTTCGTGTAGAAACCGAAAGGGGTGTTGATTTTCGTCCCACTTCTAGCAAGTTAGCCCGCTTCCATCTTAGACTGCATCATCACTTAACATCAGGTGTGATAGCAGTCAAAGGTCAACTTGTAGTCAATAAAAAAAAAAAGTTGACTGATTGCTGAAAATGTTGAAGCTCTGGCAACCTGATATTTGGTACACAAGTTTCCTATTTACTAGGAGAGGACTTTTGATCATTTTAAGTCTTAGGGGTATAAAATGGGACGTAGGACTTTCTATGAAAGTTTGTTCTTTGATACTAGGTTCATATATTTCCACCTGGAAATAGTCGCCTCCGTTTACTAGCCTATTCGGGGCAGTTCTATATTATTTGTTGTACGTTTTTCGCGGGGTGACGTAACGTCGCTCAAGTTACGGCAACGACCCGGCAAGGCCAAAAACGTTTACGACGCCATCACAAGTTTACGCCCGCGAATGTGATGGTACGGTCTTTGGATGGAGGTTGCTTAGATACTGAACTAAACAGGGCATTTATGCTATTGACTCAACAGTAAACGTTTTGATGATCTCTTCACTGAAACCCTTTATCCGCTTTCAGCCGCTGTGTTAGTAAACTAAGTTAGTGACATAGCAAGTAGAGTGCGCGGCTAAGTATACGCTGGAATGCCTAAGTCAAAACTGCTATCCTATGAATGTATTAGAAGAGTCACGTATAGTAAGGGAGAAATGGCGACGAATTGTGAAGCTTGCCACAATATCTGATATATCGTACCATTGTGTTAGAGTTGTAAGAAGAAAAAGAATAAGAAATTTTAAACTGACTTGGCATTTTAGTAGTAGCTTGTTACAATCTGTTTCGATAACCTTAGGGCCCAACGGCAACCATATCCCTTCCTGATATATGGTAAATCAAAACCTAGAGTTGCTACTTGGCGGCAAAAAACAAGTAGGTACGTAGGTTTTTGTACGAGTCCTTTCAGCAGATTTGATATCTAAGATGACATAAAATAATTAGATGCCTCTAAACACTGCATATATTCTTGAAGCTTATTTATTCATACAGTTTAAGCAACAAGTAGTTGTCTTTTATCCTATTATCATTGCCTTTGAAATAACATAACAAGCACTTCACAACTACGAGTACAAGGCCCACGTCCTAAAATAGAGAAACATAGTAAATGTGTAATAATATTAATATTTGGTGATAAAAATGAAAACCGCACCGTACGATCAACTGCACACACGCACAAACACCCACTCACACACATTCGCCATTTTATGCCCCGGATGTGAAGTGCCCTCACGGCACATAATAGAAAGGGCCCGTACGGAATGATAATACTCCTCAAACAACCCCATTAATTTTTCCCCTTAAATAAAAAGTAATGGTCTCGACCGTTGACATTAAAATACCCATAGATATAATCCTATAAAAAAGTTTACAAACCGTATTTAAAGTATTTATACTCCTTTTAATAAAACATTTTCTAAGCAAGAATCTAATTTAAAAATTTCTGGTTTTCTATAATGAGGAAAATATGATCTCTGAAATATAAAAATAAAAAACTGATTCTACACGGACCAAGTTGCAACAGTCAGTCTGACGAGGTAAGAAGTACTTATAGTACCTACGTATAGATTATACACAATTATATAGATATCTGATTTTTTTGGGCTAGATTACATCTATAGTACTGTTAGTTTCCATAGTTTTAGTTTGGAAGTCCTTTCAAGAGGCCTGTGTCCAACATTGGACGTGTATCGGCTGATAATCATAATAATGAAGGAGGCCCGAGCTCATCCGATGAAAGAACGGAAATATGGGCGCAAGGCAGGCAGGCAAGCTCATTGTACGACGTGTTCCTTTTTCTGTAAATAAATTATTGTTCTGTTACAGGCTATACCTTTCCACTCAATATTTGCTAGTTCTCCACCAATTATTATTTAAAAAAGTGGCCATCTTATTTTTTTATGGTAACGGCGTTATGTGGCGTTGTGGCCGCGTAGCGATGGTACAGCACTATTTTGAATCGTAAACCCGGATGGTAGGGCTGGGTATGTTTGTGTAACGTAACGGGTTAACGGCGGAGGTGCATGTTAGAGCGCCCGTTATGAGGGTTGTCTCGATTATTCAGCATATTTCGAATTTTAGTTATAATCGATACGCATTCAAATAAAAACTTTTATGAACTTTAACTGTAGAATTGATTAAGTTTATACAATTTGTATCTATTTACACGAGAGCTATAAATATTTGACTACCAGATGCCCGCGACTTTGTCTGCAATTACAATTTCTTCAAAAAGTGATAAAGAGGAGCATTTTTATAACCGTTGTATTTTCAAAAACCGTTTTTAGTGCTCATCAATTGTAAATCCTTTGAACTCGTATGCAATTTAGTTTGTTGTTAACAACTGCAGAGGAACTCAGATTGCCTGTTTTTAGCTGAATGTACTTACATTCTTAACTCCTAGTAATATCACAAACTGACAGGTTTGTTTCTTCAAAAGTGCTTATACGCATAGAGCTAACTTAAAATTGTCGACATTGACTTTGTAGTTGTTTTTAGATTCAGTTTTAATTGACCATTAATGAGAAGTGTAATTATACAATCCGGGAATACGAATCACCTAGACAGCTATCTTGAAATAGCGTAGAATGGGATGCGAGTAATGTAATTACAGAGCCTTGAATATTTACCGACATCGAGCAATTCCAGAGACAAAATAAACTGATTAATCTCTAGAGGGTGCTGCGGGTTAGTCACGACAACATGAACAAAGTTATACTTAGAACGGACTCATTTGCTGTAAGATCCTTATGAAAGTATTGTTTATTCAAGCTTAATTTCTATTCAACTAGCGGATACCTGTGACTGTGTTAAATTAGAATTTAGGGCTTTATAATATATTCAATTATTCCAAATAAAATTAACCTATGTTGAAATTCAGAAAATAGCTTATTACCATTTAAAATTTTTGCTCAAATCCAATCAATGTACAGTATGTTTCAAAACAAACATTGGCAAACGAGTGTACCAATGTGACAGTTAAGATGCTCGTAGAGAGTACCTACACACAATATTTTGAATTAATTTCCTTCGCTTTTCCGCCCGTATATTCGAGCACAACCAATTACATTTTTTCGTAGAATCGGGGATATTTCCATTCCAAATATTCAATGTATTGGGAATTGTTTTATCTTGTACTTTTGTCTTCAGTACCCTACAATTCACGTCAATCTTAGGACCACTTCCGAATTTGCAGCACGTCGGTCTGAGCTGTCATGCCGGTCAATTTAGATCAGCTTACTACAAAATCTATTTGTTCACTCTGTAGAAATACGCCTAGTGTTCAGAGAGCAATCGAAGTTTGGCACGAGCTATAACCTCACCTTGCGTGGCGCTTAAACCAAGTTCGTGATATGTAGGACACATTGTCTTTGAACCGGGGATTGGGGCCATTTGCATACAATTTACTTTGTTATAAATTATATACCTAGCCGTCTTCACGGTCAATGTGACACCGAGGGCCACGACTCGAAGCCGTCATAACTAATTGTTCCTGCGCTGCAAGCGCCAGGAAAAAGTATCATTTGTTCTTGTTGTAGAAGTTATTACAAACCTGAAGATTAGGTATTTATTTGGTTGAAAGTGATTATGTCTGGTGCTATTGCTTCTTATTGAAGTAGTCTATCAGTGTTAGATAGCCCATTATTAGAGGCAAGAGCGCAAGACATACAATCTACTTTGTTACACATAAATAAAAATATACTGTTAGCAGCATTGAACCCTGCGCTATAAAAGGCTAGATAGGCAGTTTTGTGGCCTAAACTACTGTAACTCTAACTAGTTAATGTAAGATTGTTTCATTTAAGGAAGTTTTGTAATAAAAATGTGTTGATGTTTTGATTAATGTTCTTTTTCTGCTTGTGCCTTTTGAACCCTTCTTATGATGTTGCTAAAAATACAATATACCACATAGCTTCACGATCAATATGACAGCTATACTGAAATTATATATACCTCGACTCGAAACGATAATATCAATCAGTTCCTGAACTGCAAGTCGAACAATAAATAGTAATATTTATACTAACACTAACGAACTCCCGAGACAAATCTGAGTCATGACATTCTTTATCGAGCTAATCTTTTAAAAATCTTTCTCTTGAATTACTCTATAATATAAATATAAATGATATAAACTACATTAAAATCCCTTGAGTAGTTTAAAAAGACCTGAGTGTACAGGCCAGAAGCGATTTTCTTTTTATTTGTACAGACGTTAATGTAATAAAGCTAAGGAGTTTATTTGTTTGTCTTTTTTCATTATCGTTAAATGGTTAACTAATGATAAAATAAAGACGTGAACTTATTTAATGTTATGAGGGTCTTAAATAAGCTGTCGGTAGATAGTTTCAGAAATCCACAACAAATATAGCTCTAAAATGTTATCAGATCTGATGGAGAGTCAGTCTCTCTCTCTCTACACGCCCTCACCTCTTTAATTCTAATCGTATCTCAACATTCTAATAAAGTTTAGATTTACTATCTAACTGGTTAAGTACTTTTTGACTAAGATGTAGGGTTTATAGAGAAGTATAGAGAAAGTACGTAGAACTCTATACGCTATGATAATTAGACTTAGAAAGTATTAGATACAAGGGTATGCACATTTCAGAGCTTGGTGCTCCATGAGATGTGATAACTTTTTACAGTGAATTTAGATACCTAGACTTTTTTGCATTGTATTATAGATTTTTTAGCTGTATCAAATTTGAGATATTTGGAATTTAAAAATACGTCAAGTTGCTGGGAGAGATTGTAGCAATTGCCCTGCGCTAGCGTTTTTCGCTTCGTCGGTGCACAATGAATGTGCGCGCGGATTTGGCAAATAGTCTTTAAAATAAAAACTGATTGCCATGTCCTGTCTGTAACATTTCGTTTATAATATTAAATTTTTATCAGAATGGAAGCGAAATCGATTACACAGTGGAACGTGCGGGCCCCACGTGACTGCGCCACGAGGAAAAGGAATTCGCATCTAATGCGATGGCGATAAGCTCTCATTTGCCACGCGCCGCCGCGCGCCGGCATTTCGTTGCGTAATGCGTGAACTAAACGATTTATTTCAATTTACACTTATTACATTTACCTATGCCAAGAAAACCATAATCACACTGATATAAAGGCGAAAGTCTGTGTGCGTAAGCGTGTATGTTTGGTGGTCCTCCACGCCGCAACTACTGAATCATTAGTAGGTAGAGCATACCCTAGATTAACATATACGAGTATGTTACCTTGTATGTATTCCAGTAAAACTATCTTTATTGGTGACAAAATAAAATGTGAATCATTATGACAAAGATGCCAAAAATTTTTGGTCAATATTGAAAATTCTAAATTCATGCAGATGAAGTCGCGGGCAACAGGTGGTAGAGAGATAGTGACTAAAAGTGAGATAGACGTCTGCTTAGATGGTTTGGACATATACACCTACCTACAGTAGTGACTGTAAGAAGGCTAGGCTAAAGGGATTTTTATATTGAGGCGAGATTGAATGGAAATTTTGGTAGAGCCTACTTATTAAATGTCTGTAATTCTACTTGAAGTAGGTATTTCATTTAATTATTTTGATTTACACGGAGTATCTGGGAAAACTAATAGAAAAACTAGTTGTAAAACATTCTGTAATCCAGGTTTTCACAATTTTTTTCTTTATATGTACTATATGATGTTGCGTCATACCAAATTTCAAGATTCTAAGTCAACTGGAAGTACCGTTTAAGTTTTATTCCGTCGCGAGTAGTTGCGAGTTAGTAAATTAAACAAATTAACAAATATTTGAGATATATTATTATCTCAGATAATTGAGCATATACTTAATGTAGAGTTGATACATTATAAGTTCCTAATATTGAAAGCAAATTTAGAATTGACGATGTGGATGAAAAAGGATGAATCAATAGTACTACCACAGAATACATAATGGCACTACGTTAATTTAAAAGCTTGTTTACACTCGTATATCCCAATTTAAATCGGGCTAGGACTTATCTATTCTGAACTGCTGCACAAACACATTGAGCGAATTTCGAATAGATCCTTTCCTGGATTTACACAGTCGACAGAATCTAGAATTTTTAAACGGTACGCTACCGCTAAGCGGACAGGTAACAAATAGACATGAAAACCTTTCAGATAGGGTATCAAAGTGCATTTTCAAACATCCTGTATAATACCCATTTTAGGATAAAAACCCTTAGTACGAAATAGCATGCCTCGCTTTGCTTTTCGAACGTTGAACACTGTTGTTTTCATTTAGAGCATTCGTTTAATAACTGCAATAATTGATGACAATTTTTTTCACAGCACCAAAGATTCCAGACCTGAACATGTATATGAGTATTAATTTCAACCTGATAGAAAGGTCTTGAACTTGAACTTTCGTAAAAATTGATTAAACTGATAACTTGCGACTACGAAACTACGACTACTACGAAAACCGGCGAATCCAAGAGAGAACGTCAGATGATCAAATATAATTATTTACATACAATTTGCTTCACTTTTGTCCTTAAAAGTTGACCCTATAATGTTCAATTACGAAATAGTATAGCCGCATCAACTCATTTTCACAAATGCCCCCTCTCCTATAAGGAGGCAGCCTGGCCCTGTAGTGGGCCATCAATAGGCTGATAATAATACCGTAGGTATGTTGGACGTTATTCTTATTTTACCCTCAACACTTGAGCGAGTGTCGTACTAAGGGTTGACGGATGGGGAGATAAGCTCTAGGTGGCCATTGTCAAAAAATTGCACGGCTTTTTCGAGCATTTTTCCCGTTCGGGTAAATCGTTTGATGTCCCTTCCCTTTTTAAACTGAATTTAAACTCGTAACGTGGAAAATTTCCTCCTTCCTGTTTGAATAATGGCCGCGTTTTGTTTCTGATGTTTTTGTTTAATTTTACCTATTACTTGTTTTTTAACTGAAAATGGAAAAGTAATCCCAAAAGCCCACTTTGTTGTCACTGTTTTGTATGTATTTCAATAATACTATGTAATTTTTACCTACTGTCTTATGTTATGTTATATTTTGCTATTACGTTTATATAAGTAGGTTATTTATTATGAGGCTTACGCCCAAATACTCAAATTAAAATCAAATTTAAGTAGGTTTCCAGTCAACTTTTCCTCACAGATTTCTGTAGCATGCTGTCAACTGACTCAAGACATATTCGTACTGAAAGATTTGTGTTTGAGTGGTCGGCCATATTTTAAGAATAGTCAGTGCAATACCACACATAACGCCTAACCCATTTCCGATGCAGTGACACTTCACAGTCGACGTATACAAGTTATCAAGTGGTTTCTTCGCCACTTTTTTTTAAATTAAAATTAAGGTGACAAAACGTTTTCTCTTGAGCTAACTATTTATGCTATTCTACATCACATAGGGGATAAAAATACATACGCTATTATGACAAACTATTCGAGAAAAAAGTAAACAAGGTCTTTAGGCGGCTACAACCTCCATTTTTGGAAGCCATTTTATATATGTTATTCTCTGTGCATCGTAATTGATCGTGAGGAATACGGAAATTCTTCGCGAAGCAGCAACATTTCGAAGTCAACGTATGCGTGTTCCCATGTGATTTCGTCGCCACTGATTAGATATCTTCTTGTGCACTAGTAACAAAAAGTAAACAAGTTAATAAATGACAATCAAAACGTAACTGTACCTTTTGATGAGCGTTTAAGTATTCGGGCGAATGTCCTCTATTTTTTTTGGAAGCCATTTAATATATTATCGGTGCATCGTAAAGGGTCGTATGGAATACGGAAATCGTTCGCGAAGCAGCAACATTTCACAGCCAACGTATGCGTGTTCCCATGTGGTTTCGTCGCCACTGATTAAAATGTCGACGGCGCCTGCCATTCGCTTTTCTTCGAATAACTAATGTGGTACATTCTGATCCTACGCTCTGATTGTACAGTTCTGTGGCATACTTTGGTATGCCCTTAAATACCACGTACATGTATTTAGTAGACGTTGTTTATTTAGTACTATAAGTATTGGTGCATCCCATTAGTACCCCATACCGTAGTTCTATAGAACTGTTGGGACATTTTCCGTGCTGTCAAATTATATCCCAATAGTTCTATATAGTACTGTAGTATAGTTTTTGCTCTTGAATTTACTTATAGCATATAAGTTATAAACTTTATATTATTTTAATTGATATTTCATTTTGTTTTTAACAAAAAAATATCCCTTGCGACACAAGCTAAGTTTATATTCTCTTATTTTAGAAGTTACAGGGGGGACACATTTTACTACTGTGGAAGTATATTTCACGCAAACTATTCAGATTACAAAAAAATAATATTAAAAACCTCATTATCATTTTTAAAGACCTATCCATAAATACCCCACACGTATGGGTTTAATGAAAAAATAATTTTGTGTTCCAGTTCTAAGTAGGTACGGGGAACCCCCAAAACTTATTGTTTTTTTTTTCTATTTTTCTATGAAATGTTGTGTGAAGGAATAAATCTATTTAGTAAACTTCACTAGTAGATATAGTTTTTATAGTTTCAGAAAAAGTGGCTGTTACACACAGACGAACAGAAAGACTTTTCAAATCTATAAGGATTCCGTTTTTTGTCTGTGATTTCATATTATACTTAAAAAACATTTCTTTAGTTTTGTCCCATTAGTTCTATATAGAACTAATGGGACACTAAACTCTAATATGGTGTATCAACAGTTCTATAGAACAAAAATTAGGGGGTACTACTGGGATGCACCCATAAATATGACATGTAAGACTCTATTATCACTCTACGAGTAACATTGGTACTTGATGTTGCAGATGTAGTTTGCAGCACCGTCGTAATATGGCATGTTTGTCAATTTTTAACCGGAGAGTCTGGAATTTGCTAATCTTGTTTCTAGTTCTCCTGTCTACCACAGGGTTGTAAGACATCATGAACAGAGACAATTCTAAATGGTTGTTACGGACAAAAGTATTAATTTCTACGTATATAATTTGAACAGCTAAAGTGAAAAATACCTATAATTTACCTAACTAAAAATACCTATATTTAGTACCCTTCTGTATCGAGAACGAAAACTATTATTTTGGGAATTCCTAACAGAAGGCAACAGATCTCCATCGACTAAGATCACGATGACAATAAGATACTAAATAAATGATTTTATGTTTACAACATCGTAACAAAAATTTTGATTTTCTACAAATTTTTACATTCATAAGCACTCGAAATCTTTCCTTATATTTTGAACAAAAATGAGATAACAATAATACAAGGCGCAGCTGTGATGATATCATAGGAATCTTGTCTCAATCTCTATGAGTGATTGTCTCACATATACTTATAATATACATGTTCTTCAATTAAATTAAAGTTTCCCTGAACTGCTAATCAGTCAAGTTTAACTTTTTGCTCCAACAAATCCTTCCGGTCCGCTGCTTCCCGTACTGGCTCATCAAAAAACATAACTCCACCAAACTCCAAAGCATAGGACCGAATCGATTTGTACCTGAATGAATAATTGTGCACAGACAGACATAAGTAATGATAATCTACTTAGTAATGTGGCTAGAATCGTTTGAGATAGTCAGGTGAACGATCTACTTGGGTTGAAGGCCAAACATTTTTAGTGGTCGGTTTTTATTTATTAGTGCCCACTTGTTACAAGTACAGCCGGCGACACGAGTGGCTACAACAGACGCTCTTGAGACATTTATAATAAAGGTTATAATTAGAAATAATTTTTAATGTTTGGTTCGCCCACCGTATCCTAGATAGTTTCTCGACCTGACAGAAAAAATGCCGAGGTGTCTTTAAAACACTCCGGTAGTTTTATCGCAATGGAAATCTATGTAAACAAAGGCTGGTTTCGAGGACCTATAGCGCAGTGGTTGTGGCCTTATGAATTATAGGTAGATAACAAGTTCGATAGTGCCAGTCAATTTGATGATTAATGATTATTTGTTTACCTAGATGGGTGGTTTCGGCGTAGACTGGTGACCATATTACCGATCAAGCGAAGCGTCGTTGAAAGCTATTATGCCCTGTTTTTCATTGTTATTGTCCTATTGTATCTGATAATTAAGATGACCTTACATAATGTTAGTTATTACCTATTTGTTGACAATATGATAGAAGGCTTCCAAATAACTTTGTAATACGAGTTTGTAGGTACAATGATTTTAAGTGTAAAACATTATTGTGATCCCGTAAGCCTTTATCGTTGTTTTTGGATCTTTCAGCTATAAAGCAATATCCATCTGTGCTAGATAGTATAACTCATATGTTAAAATGATCACATCTGATATGACATGAACAATGAAATCATCGACATAAGCTTCCTTAATTGCTTGATTTATATCTGCCGTATCTATTAGTTTTATGTTCACCAATCCTCTTAACTATTCAGCGTCCGTATATTCCTTCCTTAAATCAGGGTCCAGTTGAATGAAGGCAAATGAATGAATTTCAATGGTGTTTAGTATGCGCGGAGCTTATAGAGTAGACGGTTCCATTAAAAGTTGTTGATGGTACTCGATGAATCCAAATTAGGACTAATTTACCTGTGAAGTAATGTTAACAAATTGTTTTGTTCGTCTAGTTGTTAGCGCTTTCGCTGACGATTCTGACGTCCTGGATTCGATATGCAGTGATTTTATATTATACGTTTTTTTTATTTACTACAAGTTGACCCTTGACTGCTATCACACGTGATGTTAAGTGATGATGCAATCTAAGATGGAAGCGAGCTAACTTTTTAGGAGTAGGATGAAATCCACACCTCTTTCGGCTTCTACACGACATCGTACATACATACATAAACATCACGCCTTGTTCCCATAGGAGTAGGCAGAGACCACATCCCTCTATTTGCCACGGTCCTTGCATACTTCCTTAGCTTCTTCCACTCTCATTAATCCTTTCATACAAGTTCGTCGGTTTAGGGTACTCTTGACCTGGCCATTATTTAAAATGTCCTGAATTTGGTCCAGGAACACTCGCCTAGGCCTTCCCCTTCCAACATTTCCATTCACCCTCGC
Source organism: Mycalesis mineus (assembly GCA_034621355.1). NCBI lineage: Eukaryota > Metazoa > Arthropoda > Insecta > Lepidoptera > Nymphalidae > Mycalesis > Mycalesis mineus. The sequence goes on from CM067895.1 coordinate 2,239,798, forward strand.
CTTGTAAATCTCTTTTGTTAATCTTCTTTCATCCATTCTCTCTACATGTCCAAACCATCTAAGCATCCCTTTCTCAATTTTAGTCACTACATCCTCTTTTACACTTCTTTTAAAAGATAAAAGAGGACGACATCGTACCGGAACTAAATCGCTTGGCGGTAAGCCTTTGTCGGTAGGGTGGTAACTAGCCACGGCGAAAGCCTCCTACCAGCCAAGACAAATTAAGAAAAGTCTCAATCTGCCCCGCCGGGATCGAACCCAGGACCTCCGTCTAATAAATCCACCGCGCATACCACTGCGCCACGGAGGCCTTCAAAAACGTTTACAAATAGCGGGCACACTTAGGGTAGTTTTACATACTATACTTTAATGTTTTTTTAATTTTTAACTTTCCATTCATTTCAGTCCATGGGTGCACAAAACAACGATTAAATAAACAAATCCATTTAAAAGTTAGGCGAAATAGTAAACAGTACCTGAGTAGAATTTTCGCATTTATAATTTTTTAATATTAATATTGCCGTTATTTGGATGTACGTTACGTACTTGTTTATAGGTAAAGTAGCTCAATTTAATATTACTGACGCAACTTTTCCTATCAGTTCTGTAGGCATTGAATATTTTATGTTTCCCCAAGGAAATACTACTATATTGGCCTCAATCCAGCTACCCAGACTATCTAGGACAGACACTATATGTATCAAGACTAAGTCTTTGCTGTCATACTTAGTACGCAACATGACGCAAAGGAAATTTTTATAAGCTTTTATTAAACTTGTTATGTTTGGTAGGTTTTTTGGCCATGTTATAATTTCTCAAAATTGTAGTTGCATTTTTATGTTTAACAACCTATTTAGTTCGATTTATACATTATTGAAGTGAAAAAAGTAAGTAATTACATCTCTTTTTCTAATACTTAGGTGTAATTTGGTATTTATTTTTCAACGTTATTTAAAAAGTATTTATTTATTTAGTTTCGAGATCCGGCACTACAATTGATGGAGTTTTCGCTCGGTTACTAAATTTTGTGGAATGTAAACAATATATTTCGTATTTCAGTTACCATAAGCCATTAATAACACAAATATATAATAACGACATCAATTATAGTAATAATTCTATTACAATTAATGAAATTCAATAATAATCTTTGTAGTAATAAGCTAAAATGAAATAATTGTAGAATTTGTATTTATGTCTATGATAATAAAAGCCTTTTATTAAACTTTATCTAATTTAACTTTATCTAATTTAACTTTATCTAATCAATTTCTGTAGTAAATTATTTTTTGAAAAATAACGTCATAAAAAAGTTTCACTTCTTACGAGTGTACGCTAGTACACGCACACATTTTTTTTTAGAGAACGGGACTTGTTAACATGTTTAATATACTTGCGTATACTATATATATCGCGTTATATAGCTGGGAACTACCTCGTTGATCAATTAGTTAGCGTATCGTACTTAGGATACGGCTCTGAGTTCGAGTAGAGTCCAAGTCTGCTTTATCCAGAGCCATGAGACATTGAGAGTGTCTTTCAGGAGCTGAGAAGACAATGTTAGTATCCTCTAGCTCAGAGAGCACTTGAAGCCGTTTTACCCCATCGTAAAGAATATTTTTGTAGTTGTCATATGGCAGACAAAATCTGTAGTTATCAATCCGATGTATCTTTTAATGATTAAACGCTTAGCTTGCACCACGCGTCGTCAAACACATTAATGGTCTAATGATTCACATATAAAAAGGTATAGTCATGCTATTTGGCCAGGTGCTGAGATCGTTCGAATTAAAACGAATACCAATCTGAGCGCGGGGTCAAAATCCTGTACACCTGATCGCACAAGTTGATATCATCGCTCTTATTGTATAGGTATTAGAGGTTAGAATGTCTGCCGCAAATCTTTGATCTGTGATGTTGATAGTTGATGTTTGTGGAAAATCTGCTCGTAAAAGGCGTCCGCACGATCGGCGTCTGTCTATTAGGTTTTTGAAGATATTTAAAGGTACTTGCAAAGATAGAGAAGCTTATTTGACACGATAGCGCTTCGCCGACGAAGACAAAGTCTGCAATCTTTCACGTTAACCACACGTGAATTTTAACTAACGCCACGGCGTCAGTGCGAGTAGGTACTATCTAACTAAGCTCACAAAGTATGTTAAGTCCAGTAAAACTTCTAGTGTCCGGAACAGTCTTTACTTGCGTTCCCCTATACGTGATACTAGTGTTGCGTTGATTGGATTTTAAATCTGCATACGCTTTTTGTATGCTCTTGCCTTAAAATCTAACGCTCTTCTTTCTTCTTTAGATTAGAAACCTGGGTGATGCTAACTCAAATTTAAGTTGATTTTAAATATTATCTTTTCAACAATGAAAACAACAATATCATACAAGGGAAACAAAATTGTGGACTGAATTTCAAATTAAGAAATTAGTAATAAATCTAAAACTAAAATAAATAAGGCCTCATTATAATGAAAATGTATTCAATACTGAACTATTTTCTTGATCTAGTTTCTTAATTTATTTCTAAGGCCAAAATGTCGTGATCATTAATTCTAATATTATAATGAATTGAATCTTAGTCGTGTGTGTAATTGTGTTTGATTGTTAGTCTATAAACCGGAAATACTGAACTGATTTGGCTGAAATTTGGAATGGAGGTAAGATTATACTCAGATTTAACACTTAATTTTTCAAACCTGAGATTCAGAGGAAGTCGCGGGCAACTGCTAGTTGAAAATCACAGCCACATTTTAACCGATACGATAGTAATCTTAATAGCCGCTCTAGTGTTCACATCTCCTCGTGAGCATTGCCAAGAGGCTCGATTTGGCGATCGCCTTTTAAAGAGCCCTCTAGTTATGACTTCTTTGACACGCTTCTAAATAGCACGTTTAGCGTCGTTGAATGTTTGTAATTATCCTAAATTATAAATTATATGATTTATAATGGTATTGTTGTGTGAATTTCATTGTTGTATACATTTAAGGACGAGGTTATGGTTCTGAGAGATTCCCATCACATGGCTAGTTCTTACTTTACTTTTTTATCTTACCTAATAGATTCCACCAGGCATCGCCAAAATCATAAAAAGTTATTCTGGTGGACTGCCGTGTTTTGACATACAAATGTATCTTTATTTTATGTAATACCAATAAAACACTAGACAAATGCATTAAATGAGTAAAAACAGTAAAAAAAATTAACTTATGTAATGGCGAAGTGTTTATTATAACTACAGTCGACTCTCGTTAATTCGAAACTCGAGGGGCTCTTAAAATATTTCGAATTATCGAGTGTTTGAAATATCAAATGGTTCGAAATTTGTGAGAGAAAATAAATAAAACTTTGAATTATTAAGTGTTCATCAATTATGTTATTTGTTGACTGCTGTTCTATGACAATGTCAAAAGTTTAGAGGTCTACACGAGTTCAGAAAAAGTGCCTGAAATGCTTTTAATCTGAACATCAACAAATGAGTAACAGTAACTGATACCTAAACAAACCAAATTGGTGAGAAGTGTGTGTCAAGTAGTCAAACTAATCATAACAAAAACAAAGGCTCGTGTTACGTTGATACAAGTTTCAACTTACCGCAAAATGTACTTAAAATCTTTCCGCCTTTTTTCTCTCTGCAACTTGAATTGTCGAGTGTTGGACGCCAATAAGTTCGAATGCACGCGTCGTTTTGTTATATTGCAATGATTTTTTTCGTTCGAATTACCAAGTGTACAAATATATTGATTTAGTTCGAAATATAAAGAGATTTTATAGGAAACTCGTGATAACTTCGAATTATAGTGAGGTTCGAATTATCGCAAGTTTGAATTAACGAGAGTCGACTGTACCTGACTTATGTTCTCATGTTAGGGACCTAAGTCTTTTTATTGGAATAAATGTCTCTTTAAACCTAAACCTTTATACGAGTATGCAATACATATAAAGATTAGAAAGTTGTATTTACGTATCATTATCAGCCTTTGGACGGTCGACTACAAGGACAGGCGTCCCTCCTTGCTAGAAAAGCAATTAGGGGAGGTTAGAGCCACCACGTTGGTCCGATGCTGACGGGCTTGCGGTTAATGTTTAATTCACTAATAATCAGATGGTGATGAAAGTGACCAGGATGGCGCTGATGGTTTAACGTGCTCTCCAAGGCACGGCGAGTGTAACACCACTAACTGTACGACTCTGGGTTTAAAATTTTACTGGAAATTTCTTAAAAGAAATAAGTTCTCCATATTCCACAACCGAATCCAGGACCTAATAATTCTCATTGACTAAACAGTAGACTAACGAATCAGTCCTATTCTATACATACAGTTGTGTGTCCTGAACTATACTGTGTACACGTATAGAAAAGAACAATAAAATTGGATTATCTTAACCAGAGCCGGTTACCCACTTAAGAAGTGAAGCCTTACCGACGCCTTACTCAGTGTCGCCTAGCGCCGACCGACCAAACGCACACCCGTTCATTATACGACTATAATATGACGGCCTCCGTGACGCAGCGCAATGCATGGTGGATTTATAAGATGAACGTCCAGGTTTCAATACCCGGCTGAGTCGATTGAGATTAATTTAAAATTTTTCATAATAATAATTTATCTTAATTGGTCCAAATCTGGCTGGTGGGAGAGCTTAGGCGGTGGCTAGTTGCCACCCTGCCGGCAAATATGTACAGATGCAGAGCGATTTAGTGTTCTTTCACGACAAGTTAGCCCTTGATGATTGATTGAAACACGATGATGATGTAATCAGTTTCTACACGATATTGTAGGGGAACACTAAACGCTATCGCTTTAAGTCTTTGCCGTCAGTAGGTATAGTGTCCGAAGCCTCACACCAGTCGTATTAGGTATACCACGTCTTTCTAGTTTCTACACAGCTGAACCATACATCTTCTCAAAAAATTCCATATAATTTAACGGCACTTGTGATTTACCGCAATGCATCAAACTTGCTACTCAATTAACGTTACACTGAGAAGCTTTCAAATAATTAATTCTTTCAAATCGACACTAATCGCTCTAGTCGCTGTACCTATTGAGATGTTTATATTACGCGTACATCTTTGCAGGTAAGGGAGTAAGCATGGCCGAAGTCAATTTCATCAGCATCAGCCTTTTTTAATGGCTATAAGGCCAGGCCCGGTTTTGTTGCCACGTTCGTCCACAACAGGTATGTATCCGGGCTTAAGACGGTAAGATGGTAATGTTTCACTATGATATTGATAATGCTACAGACCGATGGTGTTCTCTGTCCTCGCGCGGGTAACACTGACGACTTGCTGATATCACCGAATTTCGGGCTACTATTGGAAATTTCTTTCGATAAATAATAGCTCGACCCACTCGTATCTAGCACCTTATGATCCAAAGCCTAAACTAACCATTGAAGAACAAGACACTTAGTTAGAAAATGTAAAATCCTAAATTAAACCCAAAACCTTGCAGTTGTAAACCACTGCGCTAACAACTTTCTTCTTATTCAACTTGTTGCTATCTTATTGATTTAAGAATAACACCGTTTATTTTGGTATTATCGTTTGAGCTTCCTATGAAATTGTATCACGTAAATGTACTCTGAACATTGATGTTTGAAAAATTGTATGTCTTGAAAAAAGACCCTTCGAAAAAACTTAATCAGTAACGAAATACCAGTCGTGCGTGGCTCGACTGATAGTTTTAGGTCTAACGTACATAGCGCGTCTCAACGTCGAAGTTGAAATTCTGTTATTTTTGTTATTAACATTTTCTTATAAACTCTTATTCCACACGCTTGGATTTGGATAGGATGTGTTTGCGGTTATGTAAAGTCATATTTATATATCATTTTAATTTTTTTATTTTGATTTAAAAAACCAGAAAATTATTGCTTAGTATATATTTGCATCTGTAATCCTTAAAACCACCACTCAAGGCATGCTATCGGAAACTTCAGTCTAAATATATACAATTCATATAACATATTTGTTTTTATAGTATAGTGCATTAGATCCAATCATTAGAGATATTAGACAGAACAATGTTAAGAAAGAAACAAAACACTAATTATTTCATTAATATAACTTTCTAACTGAAATCATGTATCTAATTATTAAACGAAATTAATCAATATGTAGCAAAATATTACCTTTAAGCACACCGGCAAAAGCAAGGCGCACTTTGAATTTTTTTAGTAATTGTACTTTAAATAGTTTAATAATGTGTTAATTTTTGATATATAAAACGATCCACGTGCTTAGGGCCTTATAAAACCTTTTAGAATCAAACAGATTGTCAGATGGCGTCAACTCATCAGCCTGTGCTACGTAAACATAGCTTTACACGATTACACAGCGGAATCCTCCGCTACTTGATAATAATAATATTTAATGGTAAAAAAAACTAACGCCATCCCTTACCTCAATAGGAGAAGTCTTACAGTTCGGTTTCCCTCTGTCACCGTATCGGACCAATTGGTCTCATAAGATGTGCTCTACATTTTATATGACCTGGTTTGTACAGCGTTTTAGTTAATGTAGGATTAATTAATTAATATCACAAAAATTTTATATACTTGCGTCTTTTCTAGTTTTTACAAAAAAAAGGAGCAATCGAATATAGTAGAATCAATTTCTCCTGTGAGAGCAAGAGTCTGTAACAGCTCGACTTTCGTGATTTAAATAAATGCTAAAAGTTAGTCAGCCCATGCCTTATAATTTGGACTATAGAGGCTTCAATATGTAGCCAGTTTCAAGGATCCTCAATTTCTAAGTATCAATCTTAATTTGATATTTTCTGCGGAATAAAATAAAAAATCATGTCATCAGTCATTAGACATTTAGCTTCGCAGTAAGCCCTTCAACAAACGTTATAAAAAGTATTGTAACTAAATAAATGACGAAAAAAGTGTCAACAAACAATGTCGACTTTGGGGTGTGTCGGTCTTCGTCAATGATCATCAAATGTGTTGTTAGTTTGACAGATGGTACCCATGGGCCATAGTTGTCTTTTTTTTAGGCATCTCGTAACCTCTTATTGACGTGTAAAGTGGTGTGCGGTCACGTTTTCCGTGTAGTGGGGAGCCATGGGCTAAGGCTTACTTTATTGATGGTGAAAAAATGAATGGAAGCCTAAATGGTGTACACTTGGTTGCCATATTGGCTTAATCGTGATCGTAAATAAATATGTTTATATAAATAGTTTTGTGTCGTTTTTGTATCATAAATTCCTTGCGTCATTATAGTAAAAATACTGATTAATGTCTTCGGTCATCATTACAATCGGTATAATGGAACATTAGCATATATAGCTTTTCTCCCTAAAATTAACTTACTATTAAATACATTTGTGAGATACGTGTGCACAAATCGACAAGCAGATAGACACAACTGCTCCTTTATAAGGAAGGATTCAAATAAAATTCGTTTAATAAACGTAAAGTAAACTTACTTGTAGTTTACCTGATCTTTGGGAAGGCTTGACTGATTTGTATGATTTTCTTAATGTTTTTAATTTATTATTTTTTTTATCGTAGATTATTATTTGTTACAGACATTACATACCTATGCCGACATGGTTGGCGATCTACAGATTTATTTTTTGGAATCTTGGAATAAAAAAATACACATGACCCTTGACCATACAATTCACACAAACAAAGTTGCAGGCATCAGCTAGTATTCCTTTAAAAATACATATGCGATTGAGGGCCACAGTCAAAGAGACTGACATACAGAAGTATCGTATGACATCACCGGTAGGATGTTGCCCAATTCGGAGCGGCGGAAGCTCCCGGCATTCATCATACGTTGTGCCCTTCACCTTGCCACTGGGTACAAAGTGCTACGACCCGGTAATAAGCCTTAATAGATCTACGATTAAGGGGCTTGACTTCGACTCCCGCCCGTAGTCATATTAACTTCGTGTCACCGGATTTTCGCTACATTTTTTAATTTACTTCATTTATCAATATCAAAACATCAATATAAAATTTCGTTTATTTCAACTTTCATTATACCTACGGTTATTCAGCATACGGTACATACATTAAAAACACAATTTTTAAAATTTTTGCCTTTGTTTGTTGCGGGTTATCTCAAAAACCGATATACCGATTTTGATGACTTGCACTGCTAATGTTATAAAGAGAATCTTAGGATAATTTAAAATCCCAAATTTCTACGCGGGTAAACTGCGGGGCACCGTTAGTATTAAAAAAATCGCTTAGTTCATAGTACGAACTCCATACTATAAATTCAAAAAGAATATGAAGAAACACAAACAGATGGTGAATATTAAAACGCGAGGGGGATAGAAACGTCTTGAATCGAAACCGGTCGGGCGAAAGCAATAAATCGGCAGCATTGGGCTTTCTGCACTGCTTGAGCGGTGGTCCAACGACGAGCAATACGGCCCTATGAGGACGTTGGTATAGAATACGATCCCCTCATGCAAAATAGCGGACCACTGGGTCATAAAATTAGCTACACGGGCCTACGAGGACCATGGTATAGGCTCTGTTACCCGCTTGCGAAGTATTGGACCAAATGGGTCACAAAAATTCTAAAAAGATTGTTTTATACACATTATAAAAAAAAACTTTTTAGCCCATCAAATATCATATTTGTTAATATAGAAATAACTAAATAAAAGCTTTACTATTTTAAAGCTCTCAATTCGATTTATTTTTTCTGTTGTTTACTATGCTTGTTTAATTGTTGTAATCGGAAAGTTTGTGAAATGAAGTTTTAGAAAATTTATTTGGAGGAAATTTAATTTAAAACTACGATATATTAATTAACTTCTAAAATAAATTTTCTTGTCTTTTTTGTCAATAGTCAATACTTATTTATTTTGCATTGTTTTTACAGTGAAAAGAGGTAAAACTAGATTTTCCATTGATTACCATTGAAATTTCATTTTACATTGATATACATAGTGCAGTAAGTACATAATATTACGAAAGTTCTGTCAGCCAAAATGCTATCATACGTATTATTTGTAAAGTAATAAAAAGCTATGTCAACTTCTAGGCTTGTTGCTTGACCACATGAATACATTGAAACATAGACCGTATGTTGTTTATCATAAAGGTTGTTTCGCTGTAAATCACACGTCGCAGACTTGTAGGCTCTTCGCTTCTTCACAAAACTTCGGCGCACAGAGTAGCTTTTATCAAAGTTCACGGCTGGTCTTACACTCCTATATCCACCTTAGGGAAAAGCTTCTGAATAAAATCTTACAACGTATGCAAAAGGGTACTCTAGTTCGGGTTGTGATAGTATTTTGAAGGTTCATTATTGTCAGCCTAGTAACGGCAAACTACAGGACCAGGCCTACCTTTTAAGAGGAGGATCGTAGCTCGACCATAGTGCTTCAATGCGGGTTCTTGCCTAGGATGTTTATGATTATTCGTTAACGATCTTTATCGGATGTCGATGACAGTGACCGGGACCGACGCGATCGTGATCAAAGCCACCTGAAGCCAGCCTGCAGAGAGCAGCCAGAATCAACGAAACAGCCTGTCTGGAGGTTCGTCGCACTGTATTGTCGTTGTTTTGTCTAATTTCGGAATTCTCTACTATTTATTTTCTCCGTATCAATAATACAAAGCTGTGCCTGAAGCCATTTCATTCAATTTCGGGTGAGTTAACAAACAGACCAGACAAACAAAAAATATTTTAGTAATTGCTTGTTAAAGAAATTGTGTTTTCTTTAACAAACAACCATTGAAATATTTTTACATAACTAAGTTAGAAAGCCTGTTTGTAACTCTAATCTAAACTCAATGGAGGCGGTGCTAAATTCGACTTTGCCTTTAATCTAGCGTGAAAAGTAATAAATTGTTCACTACTACATAATAATTTTCATCTCGTCATGTTAAATTAATATTATTTATATATATTACACTTGCATTATTCATAAATAATAGTTGTGCTCCACAGTTTCACTCGCATGGGATCCGCTCCCGTAAGAATATCGGGATAAACAGAGCCTATGTGCTACGTCAACCTATATTTGCATGTTAATCTTCTTCTGTCCGTGTATTTATATATATGTTTGTCAGACAGCTTGTCTGTTTGCAGTAGTAGTTCATTAGGTAGATACAATCATGTATTACGATTATCTATGGTCGCAGTAGTCTATGGCACTGCAGGATATTAATTTTGCGTATCATCTGTGCATCGCAGCAAACTTTTCCCGCTTCTTTAAGAAGTAATAACTACTTACGGGGGAAAATAAAGTTTGCCATAAACTCGCTGCCGGTTGGACTAAGTTTGTTGGGTTTCTTTTTTTTTATATAGAAATGACTGACGGAGCATGTAGTCCGTCTGATATTAGACAAGTCTATCAAGTATTTTATCCTCCTATCCTATATGCATATGCGCAGTGGATTTAATAGAACGGTGCTGGGATCTAATTCCGGATGGGCCGATTGAAATTTTCGAAATTGGTCCAGTTCTAGGTGGTGAAAGGCTCTGGCCGTGTTTAGTTACCACAATGAGGATGGATTAAAGTGATCTCCAAGACACGTGAGGTATAAATACCAAATTTCCGAATCCACCCTTGGAATTCACTAAACATTTCTTAGAAAAGAAAGAAATACTCCAATTTAAAAAAAGAATTATTTTACGAACCGACTCAAGATTCGAACCCAGGACCTCGTGGAAGAAGCCCCATAGCCTCGTTGGTCAACGACGCAGTCAAGTCCTACGTTACGTTATACGTTATAAGTATTCGTAGGAGAGATGGTAAACGGTGTGCTGATTAAGACGGATTACTATTAGCCTGGCCACACGTTGAGATGACCGACATTCTGTGATGGACTCGTATAGCTGTGGGTGGTCAGAGAAAGCTGATTGATAACAAGATTAGAGCTTTCCTATTCTATGATAAGAGTGCTTGACAATCTAAGTGATAAATATTAAAATACGAGATCGAATTCAACTGCAATATTTATCACTTAGAATGTAAACGTTCTATCCTACGATAAGAGTGGTGGACGCTTGACGATCTCATTTACATCATTATTAGCCTTTTTAAAGGCTTAATGCAGGATCAGGCAATCCCTCATGACAGGATAGGGAATATGGAGCTGAGACCCATGCCCTATGTTACTTGCTTTATTGGCGATGGTTTTCCACTTCCCAGAGTGGTGAGATATCTATTTGGTCCTACTCATCATCATCTTGCCCTTTCCCAAAGTGTCGTTCCTAAAAAATAATCTTTAACTAATTATTTTCACAAAATATCTTTTTCCAAATATACAAAATTTCAATTCGGAAATATATTTCCAAATCCTAATCAGAGTTAAACGCGTACAAACATACATACTGGCCGAATACAGAAGTTATTCTATAGGCCGGTAATAAAGAAAGGAAACCGTAATAACTAATTGAAACTGTCAGAGTGTCAGTTACATGATATCATGAAGCAACATTTGCTCCAACGAAGTATGACATCATAACTAGGCGCGCGTCTAGGCTAGGGCCATAGATGTGACTAGGACACAAATCAAATACTACAGACCTAATCGTCTGTGACTGATTTGTGTTATTGATCTCACTTGATAATATGCAATGGCGTGCAATACATAGGTGTGTAAATGTATAATGCATAAATAATATAAACGCACTACTTCTACTATACGTCTACGATTTTCATGACGGATATTGAAAGATGGTTGTAGGTATTTATTCTATCAGTCTATTTTAATAATATTCTGAAGGTTGGTTTGACCACTTCTCCTTGCAAGATTTGTAACTTAGACTCACCTCGCTGCTCACGGGCGAGCTTATGCCCTGAGCCCCATGCTCGCACCGCCGGGTCACTAATTACCGAAATGCCGTCGGTCGTTTGTTCAGTACGAGTATCATACTTTGTGTACAAGTGACATAATTCCGCACCTTCCGTATCGTCAGTGGGTTAGATCCCCGAGCGCTCGCACCGCCGGGTCACTAATTACCGAGATGCCGCCGGTCATCGACACGGGCCTTGGCATTGCGACGCTTACGTCACCTACCTGCCGATAGAACGGCGCTATGCGGCACTGGCGCAATCATTTCTTGCGCTTCGGATTATAATTAATTATTTTTTGAATTGTTTCACTTCGACATCATAAGCCTATTTTTAACGGCCAAGGCAAGGTTAATTGTTCTAGGAGAGGATTTGGAGCTTAGAAAAAACCACGCTGTTCCAATGCGGTTTCACCAGAGTAAGTCAAAATGTTTAACTCTGCCTGCTTAATTTTAACTTACGACTTACTAGTAGAAATCGTATCGATCCCATCGAGGCAATTTTGTGATTAGCAAATAGCAGGTGATGTAAATTAAATAAGCTAACAAGTTTCCTTTAATATATGAAAATAAAGACATGTGATTTTTTTGGAACACGGCCGAATAATTAAAAATTTATCGTTAAGAGTAATAAGAAAATGGCGCAATAATATGTCCTCTGTCTTCAACATCTAGAGATACCTTGTAAGTAGAGGGTGTAGAGCGTGCCAACGAATGAGAATCATGTACATATACTATATGTATGTTTACTTCGAACGCTACGCTCGAAACACATAAACCTTCGACCATCGACTAAAAATGCTGTAATTGTATTCATATCTTAAGTGAATTGATAAAATGCTGCAAAATGCTCGGTCATCGACACGGACCTTGGCATTGTGATGGATGGTTATGTCACCGCAACCTGCCAAAAGAATGACGTTATGCATTCAAAGCGCAGTGGCATTATATCGTGACATTGAATTTTAAATAACCATTACGTACTATCAGGCTGACGAAACGATTGTTATTTTTAAATAATTCTTCATTATTTTGTTTGTGACGTTGATCGTTTTATACAAAACGATATTCTAAAGTATTACTCTAAAGTATTATTCTAAAGTATTAGATGTCTCTGTTATACTTTAGAATCTTTAGATGACAATCTAAGCACTTTGATAATTGGTTTAGTTTTGTGAATGTGGGGGAACGGAGCGTCTTAGAGTACCTCTTGTAAAACTCTGATCTTAGCATATAATCATTTTAGAACCCATGGACCTATCAGGTAGCCTGTGAGGCGACGTAGCAGCAACATTCTCTTTATTTTTGTAAACTCATGTTATAGGATTCCGATAAATGACTCGCTCTTGTACACCGCCGTCCTAGCCGAATGAAATTGGATAATTATTGCATGGGAAATATGTTATTAAATTTGTCAGGTTTATAGCCGTGGGATTGTTCTCGGTGTGTTTGTTTATGCCGACAGATGCGATGTGTATAAACGTCTATTTAGTGAGAGCCAATTATAATCTGATAGTGAACTTTATTATGGGATTTCATAATTTTATTCGGCGCATTTTCACTTTTACATATAAAATACTTACATCGAGTATAAAATATATTAATAAATCAACTGTTGGATATAAGGCGTTAGTTTGCGGAATTTTGTAATACACATTTAACACCAAAAAAGTTCCGTACCTATTCCACTGCTTGTAAGATCCATGACTTTTGAGAAACTATTTTTTAGTTTTGAGTTGGGTTTCCGTTATTTAAGTTCCTATTTTTGTGCAAAGTTCTATGTAGAGAGCTTATCTAAACATAGTTTGCTAGTTAGCTTAATTCCTTTTTTTTGTTTAATTATATTTATTTATTTAGATCAGCTATGACGTTATATTAAGTATTATATATAAAGAAACTATTTATTACGGTTCATTCATGTATGAAAAAGGATTGCAAAGTCTAGTAGGTATTCGTTTCTTGCTAGTTTTTAATTATATTTTCATTTCAGCGATGACTTTCTGCAACCTGCTCTATTCTGTAGATATTTTGAAAGTCAAACCGTCAAAGTTTTGAAACCGTTTGTCACTTGTCTATAACTTTTATCCCTTCTTTTTGTAGTCGAAAAAAGCGGAATGGTATTTCTTCTTCGTCCATCACAATTATTACTTAGTTATTAATATTCTTTTAGTCCCTTAATAAATTTCGACACTACTGGTATGAAACACATATGAGTAGGTATCAACCATTAGGTATACGCGCAGGTATCCTGTAAATATCTTAATGTGTGTTATCTAGATTCTAGACATGTATAGCGATTTTTTGTTGGTCTTTGCATACATACAATTAATTAAATGGTCAATATACCCACCATGTACGTGTTCAACATTTGTCGATTTAGACTAGTTTTTTATACATACCATCGTTATAGCGAATGTATATTTTTGTTCAAATAAAAATTTAAGCTTTAACCAACCATCCTTAATATTATTGAGGCCGGTATAAACGTATGGATATTTACGGTGTGGAGGTGTGATAATCATCATACACAGAAACGTCCACGCACATACAGATGAAACGGAAAAGTTTGCAGATCCTATTTATAAAGTTTATTACAAAAAACTCATAATAGACTCTAAAAAAATAATATTAACAAAATTGCAATAATAAGTAAAATACTTATAATGGAGAAATAATTGTACTTCTGCTAATATTTTCGAATTGGTTTAACCAACCCTCGTACTACATAGGTAACTTCTCTCGAGAATGACCTGTCTTTAAAAAATTGTTTGTACCTGCTAAGTTTATTTGAAAACCAAGATGCCACGTTTAGCAGAATCATGTACCAACAGTAGCCTGCCTACTTGCATTGGAGCAGCGTGGTGGGTCTACACTCCATTCCCCCTCTCCAACATGTAGTATGCCGTATATGTACTGATATTGCCATATGTACTACACTCAGTTGTTTTTTTCCACATTCCTTATATAACCCCCTTCCAGTTAATACCATTAACTCCCTTCCAGCTTTTGTTTTTTCCAGCTAAATTAGGGTATCTTAAGTCAGTCGAAAGGCGAGAGATGCATCTTTTAGGCTAGGTGCTTCTCAACATAGCTCGATTATCGCCGCTTACTACCAGGCCTAAATGAATCAAGAGCTAACTTAAGAACAGACGCGGCGTAATAAAATAGGGTCTTCTGCTTAGGGAATTGGAAAAGTTTGGAAAGCTCTGATCTAAATCGCTGATAGATTACAGCTAGATATCTTCTGACATGCAAGAAACAATCGGGCAGACAAAGTCCCTTTTTGCGATCGTTCGTCGCGGATATTATATCCTGGGGCTGCTCTTTGTGTGGCCTACCGTCTTTTTAACGGTCTAGCTTTTTATCACAATATTACATTCGTATTAAGTTCAACCGCCTTTTAATATGCTGTTCACTTTTCTTATGCTTGGATTCTGCGATTTGTAAACGATATTTTTGGGTTTAGTATTAAACTGCCTCGTCATTCCGTGGTTTTAAATATAATTTTAACAAAATAACGTGAGGTTTCCTTCCTCCCAATTTTTTAGATTTGCCCAGATTTGGGAAATCTATGGTTAGGTAAATGTTATTACCTTAGAGAGGTTAAAGCATCGATCCCGATCACAATTTTTACCATCTGACAGCGGTTGATACAGATTATATTTGTAGAATTTATAATTCCCGCCGTCCCGTATTGGAGCAGCGTGGTAGCTATATACTCCACAGTCTCTTTCTAATATAAAAGTGAGTAGGATTTGTAGCCTGCTTTGCTGAGGTCTAAGTATGCGAATAGTCCAGCTTAACGGAACCACTGACTTAGATTTATATTAATTATTAGCTGACCCGGCAAACGTTGTTTTGCATTAAAAATTAAAAAAAAAATTAGATGAAAATTAGATAGTAGCCGATTCTCAGATCTGCTGAATACGCATACAAAGTTTGGTAAGAATCGGTAAAGCCGTTTCGGAGGAGTATGGCAACGAAAACTGTGACACGAGAATTTTATATATTAGACGATTAGCAAACGCCGACTACTCTATCCGCGCGGAATTCGCATTTGTTCACGCGTTTCGTTTTTTGTAACATTTTGTTCCTTCTGAATTTAATAAAACAAAGCTTATATTTTGCTCTAACCTACGTTCAGTCACATGTATAACTGCATGGAAAATCAAAGAATGGTACTCGTAGATTGGAGCGAGCTTGCATAAGCGCTCTCTCTACTTTTATCTTGGAGGCGCACAAATCATAAATACTAGAAAACATATAGATAAATAAACAGAAATAATATGGCCATGCCTGGTGAAAAGCTTGATGAAGAATGATGATAAATCATCATCGTTGATGATGATGATGGTGATGATAGAAAATGCCTATTCACGTCCTAGTCACGAAACATACAAACATAAATATTTTTTTTTTGATTCAATTCAATCGACATTCAATATACAGACAGTCGGTTTCTACTTATTTATTTTTGTTTATGATAGGTATGAAATTATATCCGGTTAGTACCACTTTCACAATATTTTGACCCCTTTTTTTATATCGTACCACCTATTGAGGCTTTAAATTAAAATCTAGATTCTAAATCATTAACAAAAAACCTGATGGTGCGCATAATGTGAGTGCCTATAGGTTACTATAATATCTTGCGGTAGGCATTGTGTAGAGCGTGCGTACACTTGCGTCATTATGTACGCTATCAAGAGGCCAGGTATAATACGTCATACGTTAACGCGAGGCATGGGATGGGTATGCATACTGTAGTGACATTGTATGAAAAGGGGTAGGTTGACATCTTAAATTTGGTGGCGCCACATTTTGAAACACTTCAAACGCCCTTCCTTGACCTTTGAAAAATGTTGACTCAAGGCTCAAGGTTATATTTTAATTAAAATGTTTTACAATTTTTTGTTTGTAATTTATTTTTTTTACAAATAATGTTTCAAATTCCGATTTTATTTAAAAAAAATCTAATAATAATTCAACAAATATTTCTCTTATAAGTCTTTAGGTCGTGAAAATTAAAACTCAAAAGTATTTATAAGTATATTATGATACACTACGTTGCAATAAAGATTAAAAAAATAAATGAATTATGCATTTATATATTTTTAATTACTACCACCTATTTCTGACCTAACCATGTGATAATCTTTTGCTATGACGAAAGTCCAGACGGCGCTGTCCGAACCGGATTCGATACTTTGTCGTGGAGCTATTAAATCTTCAGTGTGAGCTTGCTCGTTACGACGCCCATAGCTCGTAGAGGTGGGTAACCGCTAGGTTATCAACTCTTTTTTTGCCGATAAGAATGTCCAGCTTGCATACTAATTAATTTCGGCAATCGATTATATCTTTGAAAAAATGCTACACCGCCGCCCGTGCTTAACATTTAGATACTTATAAAATAAAATAAAACAGAATAGTGAAAAATGTAGGTATTTAATATGTGTATGTATTGTACTGACACCTTAAATCAGATTGTAATTGTTACATTTACACATACACTAATAAAATCTTATAATATACTTTATTTACCATTATATACCTACATCCCGTCTTACATAATATCATAACGCGTGGAAGGGCAGCCTTAGGGCCGGTGCATATCGAGTAAACTATAATAACGCAGCGTTGTTAATATCAAACTAATATTACTGGCATTATTGAATATACTTTTACTTTGACGAAGTTCAAAATTGAACTAATTTGAAATTCATTTTGATATTATGTATATAAAGCAGATGAAACTAAGCGTCAGGGGTCAAAGTGAGCGCATTTACTCCAAACGTTTGTTATACTAAGATACCGGGTCATCCACAGGAGATGTTAGACTCTATAATGGCCATTGTAACCTTGTGGCAACATGGCTAAGAAGTTTAAGAAAAATTTAAGTATATTTCGAATTCGAATTGGAGAACAAAATTTTGAAAATAAATAAATTTTCACGATAAAATGTTATTAGCGCCACAGCCGGCCAGCCAATTTTTTTTTTAAATTTTAATACAGTTCAGTTTTTCGTTATGTTTTTTTATTATTGTTTTTTTTTGGCGGGAAATAGAGAAATTTAAGTATTAACTATACTATTTTAAAAGATTGCTCAATTTAGCAGTCATACTGGCCTCGCTAAGTGTGTGCTTGCTCTTACATTATAAGGGCGGTCAATATTGCCTCGTGTTGCACCGCGATACAATTATTTTAAGGCCAGATACCGACGATCGGTATCGGATCGGTCGTTTCACACATCTTACTTAAATATCCTTTCACCACCTAGTACTACTAGGCATATTGTAAACATTTGTGATTGTACCTTATTATTAATGCCCGTACCAAATTTAGAGTTCCGTCTGAAATTGCAGTGTAGGAAACATGCGGGCGCTGAGATATATTTTATACTGCAAAATAAATTTGCTTACTGCGCAGGATACGAGCCGATGTCAGTGTGGAATTAAAGATTTATACGTCATACCTGTGTACAAATAAGCTTATCGGTAGCCGGTAGTATTTCGTCGAAAGAGCTGTGAAATATATAGGCAACAGTTCTATTATTAGTATAATCTTAATTCTAAAGTATTATCTAATATATTTAATATTAATATTATATATAATTGTTATAACAAATAAATATAGCTCCACTATAATTAGAATATTAACTGTTGAGTATTATTTAATTCTAATAAATATACAGGAAATGAGTCGTAAATAACGTTACAATGTTACACAGATAATACGCGCGGTCGCGCTCTTATATCTGAACCTGGCCTAAAGGTCGGTGGTGGTATCTAACAACTGTTTGCTTTTCCTACACGTGTAAAAGTGGGAGGAACGTTTCCATTACACGTGGGGGGTGGTGGGTTTGCACAGCGAGCCTCGTGTTCAATCATACAATATTATACGCCGAGATTTGTTGTTAGAACGGATTATGTGCAATTGTGTTATGCTTTTGCATAAGCGTAGTTTATCCCTTTAATAAGCAAACTGGTGAAAGTTTGCTTATTTTGAATAAAAAAAGCTTATAGAAGAGGTATTATAGAACTTAGACCTGGCCCATTGGCAGGGTTAGGATTTATTGTAAGCTATTTTAACGGCTATTTTTGTAACAGTAATTAATGATCGGGACATGCTACTTAAAGGTTTTTCCAGGCACATGTGTGTATAATTTTTACTGAAAATTTTTCAGAAGAAAAAGGAACATGCATGCAATTTTTATGCCGTAGACTCGAACCCAGGACCTCGTAGTCCGATGCGATATAGACAAATCACTGGTCATCGAGGCAGTTATATAGGCTAATTAACATACATAAAAAACGGCTATCTGCAACGTATCTGCATATTGGTCCATTTCATGGAAGCCCGAACTGATGCTGTATACTCAAGTTGCCAACCGGATCTACTGATAAGCACAGGTCGTGTGCGCACAGAGGCTTTGTTTATATTAAAAATATTCTACAATGTAGGTATGTAGGTAATATTATTACGCAATTATTTGTTCTCCAAATTGTTACCATCAGCTGCTAACCATTACGGTTTATTCAGATACTAGCTTTTGCTCCGCTTGTTCTCGCGCTTTGTTCACGTTCTCATAAGAATATTAGAATAACAAGGATCACCATATCTGTATAAAATTCTAAATACTTTATGGTGCTGCAAACAGGGACAAAAAAATAAAAATTAGAATTTTATACAGATATATTTCAGTTCATAATTTCTAAGCAGTCGGGTTTTTTGTTTTTATAATAATAATTTTATTTGAGACTTTTTAGTTTTAGTTTATGGTATAGAAATGAGACGGTACTTAGTACACTTTTTGCCATTTTTTGTTAAAAAAGTAATATGAACATGATAAGATATTTATATTTTTAAACGACTTCAAAAAAAAAAGGCGTTTCTCAATTCGATCGTATATATATATTTTTTTTTTTTGAAATGGTCTTTTTACGACCTTTCAATTGGTACCCATATTGCTAAGATAAGAGAAAAAATACACACATCCCCCCTTTTTTCCCCCATTTACAGCCGTCATTTTGAAAATTTATATAGCCCATGTCACTACTCAATTTACAAATTCAACGACACCTCACATGTAAAATTCGTTTAGCGTGAAATGGACACACATACATACATTCATACATACGCTTAACCCTCCTTCTGACGCAGTCTTTTCCGCACTTATTGCTCACTTTACAAACTCTCGCGTGTATAAGTAAGTTGGCCGTTGTAGGTGGGTCTTCTGGTGTAGGCTTCCGCTGACTCACTCCAGCCAGCTGAGCTCGCTCCAGAAGCTCTGCAGGCCTCTCAGGTCGCCGATTGCCTCTTAGAGTGTCGCTTTGGAGCCAATGTATGTTTCACGTTGTTCCGATTCTCCTCTGCAACTGAGCATAACGTGTATCGGTGTCTCGTCGTGTTCCAGACAAACCATGCATAGAGAGCTGTCGGTCATACCTAGAATTGAGATGTGTTTGTTTAATGGACAGTGTCTTGTGGTCACTCCTATGACCGTTCTAAGTTTTGCACGGGCTAACCGTAAGTTTTGTTATAGTAAGCGGCCGTTGTCTCTACAATGAAGTTACACTACGCAATCGTACATGATATTCCCATTGCTTTGTTCTTACATCTGATAGCTATCAGATGTGGACCGTTAGCGGAGTGATACAAAAACTGCCCATCACCTATCTTATCAGCCTACCTTGGCACTGACCGGTCACCTGGTTCGAATAATTGCTTTTTTATATTCGATTCTACGCCATGACATATGTTCTTTTTTTGTGACGGCATACTACGTCTCGGCTTGGATGTGGTTATACTAATACATAGGTATGTTAATGTGTTTTGCTTCATCAGTATTTGTTACAAAAGCTTTTGTTCATATTCTATGTTTATATTATGTCTTGATTGTAATTGTATTAACTGTCGCGTTAATCCAGATCATACGACTACGAATTATAAGATTACTAGGTAGATCCTGGGTCTGAGCCCTGGATCGTGACGTGTTGGGTTTTGACCAGTGACCGAATCTGCACAATTGTACCATAACATCTATAACATTGTCACCGGACTGACGAGTAATTATACTTAAGATGTCAAAAATTTATTCTAATTCAATTTGCAATATTTCATCTATAGCTACAAGATAAAATATATCCGCTCATAAAATATAATTTATCAGTGTTGACTGTTGATGGATCCAACCACGGCATATTAGGAGGAATTTCATCGCCTATAACAACAGATCAATACTTCGCTAGTCATCCAAGTAACACTCTAGTCTTTATGTCACGTGCCAGCAATTTCATCAGCAACCAAGGCCCTGCAGAAAAACTAAACCTGTCACTAGTATTCACTGGAGTCGCGCTGACACAAAAAGCTCGTAGGTAGGTACTACTAAAAACTTAGGATAAGTTCTGCTCGTTGGTTTCGTTTGGTAATACTTAGTTTTAGTTTTAAAGTAAACAAACTTTTTAACAGAGAAAAAAGCCCCTCGGTAACGATGTGTCAACGCATACACGCTTGACCTAGAAACGTGATATTTTAGTGGAAAGGACTTCAATTGGTGTACTTAACCACTAATAGGGGATTTCGTGAAACTCTACACCGACGGATATAAAAGTGTGAACAGCCTAAAAGCTGTCGCACCTATAAAATTGCTCTTCGTATAATAAAAGTACAGCGTCGTGCCCTCGAAACTAGATGGCGCTGGACGATGGTACGTTACGTCAATGAAGTACTTATATATTCGAAAACAATAATATGGTACCTTATAATAGTTATAACAAATATCCAATTGATCAAATAAAAAAATACATGTTTTAAATGGGAAAACCTTCGTCTGTTAATTTGAGGTATTGACATAGATTATATATATTGATTATATTTTCATTATCATTAATAGTACGAAATAAACTACGATTTATAAAACGGTATATTCTATCACTAAGAGTAAGTGGCGTTTGTCGCAAATTATACAAAAAGCTAAGTATATAAAATTATGAGAAAATCTTTGCGCAGACAGAACGTTTCCCATTAATGTTACTGCTGGTACTGTAACTTCCACATTACACGGATTATATAAATAAATAATATGTCAACTTTTTATTTAGCTGTGCTTGATTTTTTAAAATTATCTACATGATGGACTCCTTGCTCATATTTAGGCTCATGTCACTGCTGAAAAAATTCAATGAACAAAATACTTATTTACTAGACTAATTATTACAATAATACACTAGAAGTTATAGTGAAATACGTTATCTGTCTTTCCCATACAAAAACTTTAGTACCGCTCTTGTGTAGTAGAAAGTAACGCCTTTTGTAATAAAATTGAATTAAGAATCACGAAATGTGATTAGATCAACCGCATGGAGACCCGCTGGCTCGTTTGTCGGCGAATCTAAACCAAAAAAAAAATAACTAGTCTACTATCTATGGTCGATACTCCGCTAACCTTCTATCAACACTCGTACGAAATGCACAATCACTTTCTATGATCTATCTAGTAATTAGGGTTGCCTCTTCATTAATACTTTAATTTCAAAGCAAATTATGTTCTCAAAAAAAGTATTTTTATTTTGTTCTTAAGATCGTATGATACATTATCTACCATTTACTTCTATCTGCATATCAGCCACTTCATATATCTATTATATATGAAGTGGCTGATGAGCCAACAAATGGGGATGTTAGCATTACAAAGCTAAGTTATTTTTGGTATTTATGCAGCCAAATTCACGGACTCTTTATGAAGGTTTTTATGATATTCACTCATTTACGTCAAAAGTTACCACCGGTGTGATAGTGCATGCAGGCTTAAGATACGCACGAAAGATATGTCGTGTAAATAAAACAACAAACCTCGCCCAATAAGGACAAAATGAAAATATAACTCTCTCTATCTCACCTAGCCATATTTTGTAAAATTATATTTGTTTGCTATCTATACTCGAGAGATCTCTTCTATGCGTATTTTAAGTGCACAGGTTACAACTTAGCCATAGTACGACTATAAGCAACCTTACCCTAGTTTTCTGACAATGTTATTGCGTGCGGCTAGACAGCGGGTGCAGGTGGCAACCCTACTCGCAATATATTCTAATAAGGCAGTGCTAAATCATGCCGCCGCGTTGGTTCGTGGAATCCATCGAGATTGATTAACGTCTCGCGGCGAATGAATTTATTTCGACAAGTGTTGGGGTTTCCACTGCTTGCACGCTTGTTGCTGTGCGTAGTAGATATGAGTATGTTCCTAACGGTGATTTATAATGTGACAGGGTGGCGTTTGACTACTATTTAAATTGACGGCAAGAGATTATGTGAATCTTAAGTTACTTTTGCTTAGTTGGGAGCCTTGGTTAGAACCACGATGTATTCTATGATAGGACTGGGTTTCACAGCTATATGTATTACTTGACGGTAAGTGATCATGTCTATAAGTATCTACTTGTAATTCTAGGTGGTGGAAGGTGGGAATCAAGATAATTAGCCTATTTTAACGACGCTCTACAAGGCCAGGCCTATCTTTCTCTAAAGAGTGGGAGACTTGTAACTAAGACCGACCACGCTGCTGTACTTGCTTATGACTTTTTGTGGCCCCAATATTAGGCGATTATAAATGACGCAAATTGTTTTGACAAGCACTCTCTATAGATAATTTAGTATAGACGCAGTACTGTAGGTACATTAAAAAAAAACAGTTTCTAATGTGACCTTGAGACAGTAACAGTGAATAAACACACAGGTATGTTTCAAAAATACGATTTCGCACTGAGTAGTAGGTAGCGTAGGTATATTACAAAAACACTGCAGGCGCCCTGTCATTCATCTAGCGTCGGGGAATCCGGAAGTTTGACTAATTACGTTTTATTTATGTACCCAGCAGCTTGCACTCCGTAGAAGCATATGAACGCTGCTTACCGTGTAAGAATTTTCCGATTTATAAAGACGAACATTCTGATACTATTCAACTGCGGACAGAGACCGAGACTTGTCATACGGATGATGTAGGTCACAGCGTACCTTCTGTGACCGGTTAACACTGATCTCTGCTCGAATTATTTTTCCTGCCTTACCAAATCTGATAGGATCCAACTTGGGCAGTTGGGGATACTCGTTTTAGTATTGAATTAGCTAAAATTCTAGTCAGGCCCAATTTTTTTAAATATACCTCTCAAGTTTCGCACCCACTTAACCCCTATATATCTACTTTACCTTACCTAGGTACCTTAATTTAATAAAACACCGTATTTAAAGTTGACGTTCCTCTTTGTGTACCAGTGTATTAGTTTGTGGTATCGTAGCTTCTTACAAACGGTTATTTTTATTTGAAAGCAGACGAGATCGAGATGGTTTTTAGGTGCTGTATGATGAAGATGCTATGCTGGTACGATAATACGATGGAGAGAAATTCTGAGTCGTCAAGTTGAATTAATGAGTGTCGTGGGATTTTTGAAATTTTAGCTAAAACTTATTTGTGATTTGTTCATTTGGCAATCAAATACTCTTTAGATTATTATTTTGACACTGCAATAATGTAAAGAATTATTATTAATTGGTACCTATTGTCAATACTATGCCGTGATGGCTTATTATTTATTTAAAAACAATGGAATTTATACGTATTTATTTATGTTTTACTAAATGTAATTAGGTAAACAGGAAAGAATAACAAAATTCAAAATAACGTAAAAAACTCGGATGCAGGATAATGCTAGAAGCAGATGCAAAAATACAAAATAAAATGTAATTATTATAAATAATAATAATAATTAATATTGACTATTATTTGTATTATAGATGATAATTATTATAATCAGTAGTTAAATATTCTTGCATCCTTGTACTATTTCCTTTTAAATGGTTTGTTAATTTTTTTAAGTGAATGGATACAATGGATTAACTTAAGTTCGAACGGGTGCATATATACTCGTAGATTTTCGTTCATAGAATGTTGATCATATTGCTTTGTGCAATTAGTTGTATATGTAATAAATTGAAATTCATAACTTTTAAACGTTACAGGAAAATATCTAGAGTTTTTATACGTTATATGCCTGATCAATTCTTTATGAGAATATTATCAATATTTAAATAAGTTTGCCAATACAAAACGTATTTAGTCGTGAGGTTTTTAATATAATTTTTTGCTAAATGAAATTTGCGCGTCAAATACTTGTATAATATTATCCCTGTACTTCTAAAATAAGAGAATATTTAGACACAACTCCTCTTGGTTTTCTCTAACTTTTTGAAGAGGGACATTCTTCATCAACAACAAAATGAGACATCATGCATCCACTGTTGTATATAGGCATACTTAAAGCAGCGCAAAACCCAGTCTATATGACAGACTTTCTGCATCCAGTCGGTTGGGCCGGATCCACCCTCCGGATATCAAAGTAAATGCTCGATCTCGTCTGGGCAATTATGTATATGTCAATAAATTTATTCCTAACTTTTAACCGTTGCCGAGAGGAAACGGTCTTGCAATTCTCCAGGACCTTTCGACTCCAACGGCCATCAGACGTTCGACAGACATGACCAGCCCACTACCACTTCAATGTACTAGCCCTGAGAGCCTTCACCTCTCACTAATCAACTAATAGGTATACTGTTCAAGTTTGTACTAATGATATCATTTTACCTGTAAGCGTTTTGGAATCCAGATTCTAGATGTTTAATTATTATTTCAGTTGTTTACTGTTTAGTCTGTTGTCTACAGACTGTGAGCAACAGTCTGCTTTTGTTTACCTAACTCAGCTAGTCTTTAGCATAGTACGTCTATGAAAGTGAGATAATAGAGAACGCACATTTATCCAACTTATTTGTCCCTCCTTTGATCTCCTGTGACAAAAAGGTTAGAAACTTTATACTTAAAAAAGGACTAGATACTTAAATGACTCATTTATCTGAATAACTACATCTGATTGTCATCTGCTTGCCGACGGCTTGCGAGTACGTCGAACGGGAGATAACCTAGTCATCCGACGGGGAATCCGGAAGCATATCATCTAGATGTTCGCGACTTCATCTGCGTGGTAAATTTAATCCAAACATTACGTCACTAATGTTTTATTTTGACTTTTCAGTCCATCTTTTTAAAAAAGCGTCTAAATTTCAGTTGTGTAGTATAAAAAGACGTACAAAGGAGTTGTCTTTTATACTACGTTAAAATTTATTTTATATTTATACGTTATAATTACGTTCTTAGATTGTGCTCCTCGACATAAGATCGAAAGTACCGGTGGGTGGGGTGCGGAAACCTACGGGCGCGTAGTTCAAATGTACATAGCCTCGCGTGCGACGTAGACAGATCGCACGCGCGTCTACGACCTACGTACATTTAAAATTGTTTCGCCGTCACTCATAATTCGGGCTTGCGCGTAGCTTTATCCATACCTACATTGAAATGTCTATCAAAAACAATATATCAATGGCAGTAATTATAATATCAAGTTATTGCTCAATCCCGTTCAAGTCTATCCGGTCCGGATCCGATCCGTCACCTACGACACTCGCCTACAGTAGTTTACTTAGATCAGACGGTAATAAGAGGTTATCGTAGAGATAAATGCCATAATTACGATGTCATTACGGCCGGCCGGGTCGTGCAGTGGGTAGTGACCGTGTTTCTGCGTCCTAGACTGTGGGTTCGATTCCCACATCTGGAAAACGTTTGTGTGATGAGCATGGATGTTTTCCAGTCTGGGTGTTTATCTATATATTATAAGTATTTATGTATAATATATATAAAAGTATTTATCAGTTATCATAGTACCCATAACACAAGCTACTTATGCTTACTTTGGGGATATATAGCGATGTGTGTAATTGTCCTAAGATATTTATGATATTACTAAACTAGGTGTATTTGTTTTTAATTATTGTTTTATGTCAGTGTCTTTGAGGGGTTTTGGATATGCGTTGCTTTATAATAGGACTGGGCCAGGTTACCCACCTTATGAAAGAGAGAATTTAGATCTTAGACCTACCACGCTGCACCGATGCGGGTTGGCAGGCTTTGCGTTGACCCTAACGAATAACTATCAGATATGTTTTAATAGTTATTAGAAAAGATTTTTCGGTGGGCGAATATACCTCTCAGATTTCAGATATTTATGATATTATAATATTATAAGATATTAATATAAACATTCATGCTAGTTTTAGTATACTAGCATATATATTTTACAATATGTTTACATAAGTGTAAAACATAGCAAATAAATAAATGAGACAACTGAGTGACTGAGATAACTGAGTGCAAATCTGTCATGTATAACGATGTTACAGTTCATATGCGTATACAAAAATACTCGTAGAGTCATCGAACCAATGACAGTGAGTGTGGGCGGCCGGACGTAAGCGCAACACTTGCCCACGTGGGCTTAGCGCGCTAGATATGAAGCTTACGACTGCAGACGTAGGTGACTTTGTGCGGGCGTTTGAGGAAAGGTTATGGTCTGCTCGATGACACCTCTACTTAGCCTGAAAAATAATTAATTTTCTTATTTATTTGATTTTATTTTGAAAGAAAAACTACATGCAATAATAGAAAAATCGAAGATCTATGCACTGATCAGTAAGGTACACACGGACGAGCTATATGCTAGATATGAAACTTGGGGTTACTTTGTAGGGCGTTTGTTCAAAGCCGAAGATTTTTTCTTAACCTAGCCTGATATATTACCAATACATCCATACATACGATGAATTGAAAAAAAAAGAGAGAGAGAACAATGTTGATTTTGATGAAAATTGTGACACATGCGTTATTGTAGTATCTGATATATTAAACACTTGGGCTTCTTAAAACCAAAACTACTTGAAGAAACATCAAAACACCACTGTGTTTTACATGAAATAACCTTCAAAAAGATATCAGCTCAGTATTGTGCAGCATGAAAATATTTTATTCAAATTCAAATTCAAATTCAAAATCATTTATTTCAAGTAGGCTTATTACAAGCACTTTTGAAACGTCAAATTGGACTATTTGTAGTGACTCTACCACCGGCTCGGAAGGCAGGCCCTGTTGAGAAGAGCCGGCAAGAAACTCAACAGTTGCTCTTTTTATAATATTATCAATTTTACAATATTAAGTGTGTTGTTACATAAAGTTCTTTATTTTACTTCCTGTGTGAAGTTGAAAGCCTATCCAATTGGATTTGAACATCTTTGTCATTTAAAAATTCATCGATAGTATAATAACCCTGACTCAGTAAGTGAGTTTTAATACATTGTTTAAACTTATGCAATGGCAGATCTAAAACTGAATTGGGCATCTTGTTGTAGAAGAGTACACCCAATCCTACGAAAGATTTTTGTACTTTTCGGAGGCGATAAGCTGATATGACTAACTTATGTCCATTTCTAGGAAGACGGTCGTTTAAATCCTTTTTCTGTTTATACATATTTATATTTTGTTTAACATAAACTAGGTTATTGAATATGTATTGACAGGCTACTGTAAGAATTCCTATTTCTTTAAATTTGACTCGAAGGGACTCGCGTGGTTTAAGTTTATAAATCGACCGAATTGCTCGTTTCTGAAGTGTAAAGACAGAATTTATGTCAGCAGCCTTTCCCCACAACAAGATGCCATAAGACATCACACTGTGGAAGTAAGCAAAATAAACCAGTCTAGCTGTTTCTACATCGGTAAACTGTCTTATTTTTCTCACTGCAAATGCTGCTGAGCTAAGTTTAGCTGTCAGTGACTCTATATGAGCGCTCCACTGAAGTTTACAGTCCAAGGTCACTCCTAGGAAGACTGTAGAACTCTCCATTTTTAGCGTTTCACCATTTATCATTAAAGACTTATTTATTTTTTTTACATT
This sequence comes from Mycalesis mineus, assembly GCA_034621355.1. Classification (NCBI taxonomy): domain Eukaryota; kingdom Metazoa; phylum Arthropoda; class Insecta; order Lepidoptera; family Nymphalidae; genus Mycalesis; species Mycalesis mineus. Next base: position 2,268,418 of record CM067895.1, read on the forward strand.
CGGTAAAGAAAACTCAACACATTTAGTTTTCTTTGCATTTAATAGTAAATTATTAGCAGTAAACCAATGCGACACATGCGATACAGCACGGTTTACATCGTCAAAGTCACTTTTATTTCTATCAGTTTTAAAAATTAAAGATGTGTCATCAGCAAACAGTACAATTTCACAAATGTCGCTAACATGGTATGGTAAATCATTGATATACACTAAAAATAGAAAAGGACCCAAAATTGAACCCTGTGGAACGCCCATTTTAGGAGATGAGCCACGTGACTTTATATCATTAATGCATACCGTTTGAGTTCTATCACTAAGATAAGAGGCAATGAGATTAAGTGCAACATTTTTAATGCCATAGTGGCTTAACTTAAGCAAAAGAGTTTTATGGTCAACACAATCGAAAGCCTTGGACAAGTCACAGAATACGCCAATAGCATTCTTAGACCTTTCCCAGGCATCAAAGATGTGTTTTAATAGTTTAGCACCTGCATCAGTAGTATTGCGACCTTTAGTGAAACCATATTGGTCAGGATGAAGTAAGTTATTTAAGTTAAAATGACTAAGCAGTTGATTTAAAACTATTTTTTCAAAGACCTTACTTAGTGTTGGCAATATTGAAACCGGTCTGTAATTATTGAGATCTGCTTGGTCGCCTGATTTAAAAAGTGGAATAAGTTTTCCATGTTTCATTAGGTTTGGAAAAGTACCTGAGTCCACACATTCATTAAAAATAACAGCTAAGTGTGGAGCAATGATATTTATAATATTAGATATTACTTTTACTGACATCCCCCACAGATCGCCAGTCCTCTTTGATTTAAGTAGTTTAAATGTTTTTATAATATCAAAAGCAGTTACATAATTAAATTTAAATAGAATGTTGCACTCTTTCACATTGTCTCTTAGTAACCTCTGGGCTGACGTAGGAGACGAATTTAGCGAATCTGTTAATAAGACAGGTACATTTTGGAAGAAGTCTTCAAAAGCATTAACAACCTCGTTTTTATTGTTTATTTTTTTATTATCAACAATTAATTCATAATTCATATGGCGAGGTTTAATTTTGCCAGTTGCGTTATTTATTATGTTCCACGAGGTTTGTATCTTATTGTCAGCTCTAATTAGTAACTCTTTCATGTGTATGGATTTTGCATTAATACATACGCGTTTGAATGTTTTTGAATAATTTTTAACAAATTCCGAAAACTTTTGACTGTGATTATACTGTTTTTCATCATACAACTCATACAATTTATCTCTACTTTTATAAATACCTACAGTAGCCCAGTCACTGAACTTTAATTTTTGGCTTAAATTAACACGTTTTAAATTGAATATTTTAGAAAACTCACTGTCTATTGTCTCAAAAAGTGCACCAAAAAGAATATTAGGGTCACGATTAACAAAAGATAGACTTGGAATTTTGCTACAAATTACGCTTTTGAATCTCTCTAATTTACCTTCAGTTATTGGCCTGAAGTTTAACCATTGGTTGCTCATGGGTTTGTTGTTTAGAATAGTGATAAGTTGACCGCAATGATCAGAGCTTAATTTGTTAATTATCACCTTGTCAACTATATCAGTATTGTAAAATATATTATCTAAACAAGAAGCTGAAGTGGCTGTAATTCTAGTAGGTTCATTAAAAGCGTGTCTTAAATTAAAACATTTAAATAAGTTAAGAAACCTTAGAGACACTGAGTTTACTTGTAAAATATCAACATTAAAATCACCACATATCAGTATTTTTTTAGTAGAAGTACTCAATCGCTTCATCACCTCCTCCATTGTCTCCTCAAAGTAATCATAGTCCCCAGTAGGTGGGCGGTACACGCACACTACAACAAATTGTTCCAACTCCACACAAGATAGTTCAACAATGCGTTCAACAGAAAGACCAACTATATCTTTTCGATTTTTACATTTTAGGTTGTTACGTACAAAAATTAGAGATCCACCATGAATTGCAGTCGTTCTGAAGAACACACTTGACAATAAAAAATTATTAATATTAACTGCTAACTGTGAGCTAGTGAGCCAGTGCTCTGTAATACATAGAATATGCACATTAAATTTCTCAACAAATAGTTCAATTTCTAAGTCTTTGCCGGTGAGGCTCTGTATATTTTGGTGTACAATGTTCAAGTTGCAGAGCTCCTCCTTTGTCTTATCAACTAGTTTAAAGATATATTACAATCTATGACAGTACTAGCATAAGTACTCTGGTCAAGAATAGAAATATCAGTACTATTAGTACAAATTGTATAATTGTCAAAAGACTGTGTTACAAAACTTGTAACTGCATCGTTTAAATTGTATGCTAACAGTGATGCAACCTTATGCTTACATTTTTTGGACAGATATAGTTTATCTCTAGTCAACCAACATAAGGATGTAAATTTATTTATGTCAAAGAAAAATATTGCGTCGCTGTGACGGAATGTCAGGTTGTATAATAAAAGATTCAGATTATAAATATGCGTATTTTCTTCCTTAGTCAATGTGCTACAGTAAGGAAATGCACACAGAACAAATTCACATTTACTTTTATTGTGTAATAATAAAAGTTTTTCTATGCATTTTATAATGTGACCCTTTTTTATATTAAAACTATCTCCAAACATCAAAATAGTGTTTGTGAAGCCTGTCATATTCTCCGCCTTGAGGCTATTTATTAAATAATTAAAACTAGCTCCTGGAAAACATTGGTTAGTCACCGGATGGTTGAGATATTGGCTCATTATTAAACCAAAACCTTGTCCTATACCATCAGACATTATAAGAGACTTTTTTGCAACATTACTTGACAGATTTATACAATTTGACCTAGAGGGAACTTCCAAATTATTAACAATACTGCTACTACACTGGTTTGACTTTAACTCATCTAATACATCACTACAGTCCTCGCTACCTACAAGTTTAGAACATTGGCACTTATTAGACAAAGATTCTAGACGAGCCATATTGTACGTACCTAATGCTAACAATTCATCCGCTGCTAGGATTTGTTCATTGATCTGGCTTTGAGACATCTCATATTTTCTAGTCATTGATTGTAGAGAATCTTCCAGGTGGTGTAATTCCTGCTGAAGGCTTTTAATTTCAGTTTCATATTTGTTCTTGGAGTTTTCAAGGATAGAACAGTATGAATTTAATTTATTCAATAATATTGACTGTTCCTTTTGTATAGCCACATTTTTTTTATTTAACTTTTTGAAATGAACTAATTTTTGGTGATTACTTTTTATATCCTTTTTAATTTTTAGGTATTTTTTAATTTCGTTATGACTATTTAAGTAGGGCTGTCTAGCTTGTGGCTTTATAGTATTTTTAACATGAGGGCTGTCACAAGTCAGATCAATGTAAGCAGCAGGTGTAGGACCTGACAAGGATGAAGTAAGCAGCTCTTCATATAAGTTATTTGTATTTTTTACATCAAATTTATGTAATTTTGACTGAAGGATATTATGATGAAAAGTGCAAGATTTGTCCACGTAGATAAGTTCCTGCTATAACTTACGTTGTACTTTTACTAGTGACTTAAAGGTAACATTTTAAGAACGTCCATAGTAAAGTAACTAAAAGCTCATAGGTACGTTATATTAGAAACACTGTCGCAGTGTCTACGATTACCAGCGTAGGCGTTAGACAGATGTTTGCGTTATTCTAGTAATAAGAAAGAAATAATGTATGTAATGAGAAATATATGTACAATAGTTTACTACAATAGTTGATGGCATACAAGCAGGTGGCATTGCATAAGTTAAGTGGTAAACCATTGCTGCCAACCATTACAATATGTCACAATTATGGCTGATACATACTCGCCGAGGTAGAGTTGATTTAAAAAGAGGCATTGCCTATTAGCGTCTGGTATACACCGCCGTAACGGTATCCGTTATCATTATAATATTCTAATTATTAATCAGAATTACACAAAAGGCGTATTAGATTAAGGTTGGTGGTTTAGTGTGTAGCAACATTCGTAGCTTGCTCTTTCTTAGAGTTTCTAAAATGTAACCTTTGATTACTCTTGCATCTCCACGACAAAGTATTTCTGTTATGTGCATCTAACGCGCTTGATTAAAATCTAAAATACCCTCCTGGGCTCTCTTACTCTTACGTCACATTTCATAGGTATTCCGACAATGAGTACGTGAGTTTAAGCCGTTTGTCTATTTTAATACGACTACACGAGCATGTACTATGTATAGACGTAGTGTGACAGGCGATCACCAGTCAGGTGGCACCAGCAGCTTGCTGCGCGCGGCACGGCGCGGGAATGCGTTGTCCGCTCCGCCACCTCCGCGACCAGTTTTTATCGCTAATCGCTGGATGATGGATCGATGGCGCATGCCACACTCATTTTTATACGAACTGTAATTAGTACGTACCTTCCTGTGTAATAGTTGCGCATTCTTTAGATTGTTTAGTAGCCTCGGTAGCTCAGTGGTCTAGACGACGCGGTTTAAAGTCGATTTTAGTTGGTTCAAAAATTCGTTTGTTGGTTTGCTGCTTTGATCTAGTGGTTAGCGTATTTGGCTTCTAGAATTTTTTAGTAAGTTCTAAGCCCGGAGTTTAAGTCGGTAGTTTATTTATTATTTATCCCCTATCCTACAAGAAATTAGACCTGGCCATTTGAGCTGTTAATAGTTGGTCGTTCATCATCATCATCGTTTATTGACCTATTAGCGGTCCACTACAGGGTAAGGCCTCCCTCCTTATAGGAGAGGCGATATGGGGCGTTGACCCACCACGGTGCTCTAATGTGGGTTTGCGAGCTAAGGGTGATAATGTTTCATTTATTAACGATCACTATCAGATGTTGAATGTTGATGACAGTGAACGGGATCGACGGCTTAACGTGCTATCCGAGGCACCGGGGGTGTAACACCACCAACTTACCGACTCCGGGCTTGGAATTTACTGTGAATTTCATAGAAGAATGAAAAACTCAGAATTATTCCGTGACGCGATCCAGGATTCGAACCCAGGACCTCGTAACCGAAGCCAGATAGGCTAACCACTAGACCAACAATGCAGCATGATAATGCTGATGATGACATTGAGTTTGTTTGGAAGAGCGACCTCACATCCGAATGGTGTAATATTGGTCGACCACGATGACATTAATAGAGGTTGCAGGCAGCCGCTAGGGTGCTTGGTGGATCAAGGATATGTTGTTTGTAAGTACTTACTACCTACTTGCTGGAGGCCTTTGTTCATCGGCTAGTGGTAATAAGGATGACAATGTGTTAGACGTATCTATAAGTAGCTCAGCTAGGTTAGGGCAAAAAAGCATGCAGTTTACCTAACGTTAAGTGATTACATAGATAATGCCAACACCAAAGGCACTGTTGAGAAATCCCTAAATAATGCAACGGTTTGCTTTAAAGGAGAATCTGGGGTTATTATATAAATTATATTTATTTTTTATTCTAAATATCTAACAGCTCTGTATTAATACAGCCAATTGAGCCGCCAAAACGACAAAAAATAAACCTACATTTTTTAGCCACACAACTAATAATGTATTCCGATGTGATACCACAGAACTGGCTCAAAAAGGCCGTTAGATTAACAAAACCGAATGTATTTCAATTTGTACCCGACTAAATGCGAAAATATCCAAAAAAAAAACAACACAACCACTCCCTGCCACATAAACTAACTGATAATAGCCATGTTGAGCGCTTGGCTTAAAAGCTAAACGCGCATTACGCCGAACTGTGCTAAAGTTAATAACAATTTCAAACATTCCCCGATTCAATTGCCTTGCAATATAGTATTCGAAGGCGCGTCATTAGTTTCCAAATTTTTTTCTTGTAACACAAAACAAGACAAATCTGCATAAATTAAATTGGAAATAGTTAAGGGTCGGAGCATATCTGAAGCCGCATAATTGTTATTAAGGTGAATGGATATTTTGGAAGGGGAAGGTCTGGGCAAATGTTCCTGAGGAGTCGAGGATTCAGGAGTTTTTTAAATAATGGACAGGTGTTATGAAATAAACTAGCAGCTATGTTCCCGTCGCCCCTCCGCGAATGATTCTTAGTTCAATCTTCACACTTTCTGTCTTTCCTACTCAATAACAACACAAGATTTTGGCATTCTAGGGGAATCTCTTATCAGTTCTATCTAAAGTGGTCATGCAAAAATAAACGCTGTTTTTTTAGTTAGCTGGCTAGCCTACATAGGCTAACCACTGGTCCAGTGGTTAGTCTATGTAGCTTTGATCACGAGGTTCTGGATTTAAATCCTGGGTCGAATTGTGGAATAATGACTGCTTCTTTCTTCTTCGAAATTTTTAGTAAATTCTATTTCAGGACTATAGCCGTGTAGAGTTTAACTGGCGGTCTCGGTTACTAACATCGAAATCTGAGAGTGATCGTTGATGAATTAAACATTATCACCCTTAGCTCGACCCACATTGGAGCACCGTGGTGTTCTACGCTCCATATTCCTTCTTCTACGAAGAGGGAGGCCTGGCTCTGAAGTGGGCCGTTAAAAGGGTGATAATGATAAAAATAAACTTAATCTATAACTTATGTTTTATCCACGAAAAAATATATAATATTCTGTTTAAAATATAGTATTCATAAAAAATAAATAACTTAGATATGTTTTAGGGTAATGTGCTCTTACCTTAAGGTGTGTCATTCAAAGCCTTATCACCTGACAATCACACCAAATCAGGTAGTCTGCACGCAAATGTGCCGAATAAAATCCTCACAATGTAGACGAAAATTAAGATTAAATTTAGTTAAATGTAAAAATATTACCTCAGAGACTATTCAAAATCTCGTTTATAAAATGTGACAGTTGAAAGTAAAATTTTTGTAAGTAGTGAATTATGTTTAGTCTACTAATCTTACATAGTCATTTCTCCTATTATAAATTATATAATATAGAGGCTTCAATAAATTTCGCTTTTGTTAAGCACCTTATCAAAATTTACCATTAGCTCTTAGAGTATTTAGATATTCAGGTAAACCGATATTTAAACAACGTGTATTAGTCCGTACGAGGATGTAATCCGATGCAGATTGCCGCTCAGTCGGAGACGAAATGTAATTCCATTAATGAATTGAAATAATTGAATTAATAAATTTAATTCAATTAAAAAAGTTTTGATAACGGTTGGAGGGATTATTTTTTGTACTGGCGGGAGTTGTGATATTTTTGTGTATATAGAATAAATAAATCGGAAATAATAAAGGTTTGAAATATGTAATCTGTGCTTAAAAAATTTCCATTCATTTGAATTCGAATATAAACCATGTATTCGAGCTTGTCCGGTCACTAACACTTAAGATCTTTACAAAAAATAGGCCCACAAGAAGTCGACATGTAAAACTCAAAGGATTACAAGTATTAGCAATTATCACCTCCAGGTCAAAGCACCCGAGCTTCAAAATGAGATAAACAAATGACATGCAATTTTTTCAAGTTATGGTATCTTATGATTTCCCGTTGGTCCAGTGGTTAGGTTAGCCCATGCGTCTACCGAACGTAAGTCCGCGGGTCAAACTAATATTTATTTTCTATTTTATGTCGGATTTTTAAAATAAAATTTTAAAAATCCGACGTAAAATAGAGGCATGTTAAAGTTTAACGACTCTATCTGTGGCATTCTAGCTAGATCCAAAGTAGATCATTCAACTACTTTTTTCAATTAGTTTACTTTTTGATTCGTTTATTTTTGTTCTGAAATACAGCTGTCGATTCTGATTGTTATTTAGCAACTAATAATAAAATTGTTGTCTGTTGTCTTAATTTTTTTTGGTTCTCTATGTACATATTTTAATCTCCCAAGAAACCGATTTTTCACTTACATTACGGTTGCTTGCGATATCCATCCAAACTTAAATGCGTAAACACTATTTTTAAAGGCTAGATAATTTTTTATACATCATTTCATACATCAGTAAAGGTAAATTCTATAACCAGTTGGTTTCTTTACCGTTGCAAAGAATAAAATTCATTAGAACTTATCCATAAAACTATGGTTTGTACACGGCGTACGTTGCAGAAACAAATTCATTATAACTTATGTTTTAATCATGCACGTCAGTTTTTCCCGCTACTAAGTTTGATCACGCTCATATTTATGATCGTAATCACGACATAAAACACTTTAGATATGCAAATACGGAATATTTGCATTTTGAACACCGTGACGTTCCCAGAAGTCTGACTTATGGGGTTCCCCCCCACTGTAGTCATGAGGACATGGTAATGAGACGTAATTAACGCTATTAGCGTACCTATATTGCTAAATAAATAACGGTTTTCTGTAAAATAAAACTATCAAATACTTGTTTTATAGAATAGATTCTGGATACCTACCATCAACTATAGAAGCTACTCAACTGTAGACCAAAACCGACCAGTGTGGCTAGTGTAAGATTTTACCGCGTCGATATCGAGAACGGTAAACGCAAATTTTATATGACACTGACACTCACCCATTTGAGTTTTCTCTCGATACTGCCAGGGGCGCTGCTTTAGTTCCATATAAAAGGAGAATGCCAGATCCTAACACAGAAAGACCACAAATTGTAAATATACTAAAAATATCCTATTATTATATAAATGTTTTACAATAAGCCATCGGAATAAAATTATGTTAAAAAAAGTAATTAATCTATTTCCTTTTAGTTTACACTCTTTACGCATTTTTAAATCTTTATTGTTGCACTGGGTTCTAGCCATTTAAATCGTTTTTATTGTATTTTTATCAAAAGTGGGCTCTAAAAGGCTAATATCCAGAGTCGTTAAGCCTGTTTAAAAATGTATTTAATGAAGCTTTGCGACTGTCATGTCAGTGTGAGAACTATACGGAACAACAATACGGAAATGGACGATAACCAACGTTAGGCTCGTGTCGAAACTCCGAGTTCTAGAGCTTTTAAATGTAATTTGTATTAAAAAGTTAAAAAAATGCAATAAAATGATGCATAGTACATTGTTGTACAATATGTTTTTATTAGTGGGTTAAAGTTCTATACATTGTCTGGCATTCTCCTTTCCCTTTACGCGAATGTAAAGTTTTCGATTTGTTTTCGTGAAAGCTCACACTAGACATTCAGCTGACGTTATTACGTCATAATAACCTAAACTGCAATTCAGTTTAGATCTACAGTTGAGTCGCTATTATAGTTGATGGACTGGTATGCTGTTGGCAAACCATTTCTTAGGTTTTTATGATTAATAAGCTTTTAGCTATGGCTTTTAAACATCTATCAGTAACTGTACCTAAGCTATTGTTAGTAATTGTGTAAAAGCTCATTCTGGGATGCATATTACCAACGTGAGTATTTCTGCCTTTATTGTCGATATTATTCTAGGAACCTTTGTTTTAAAGGAGAAAGTATAAAAACCAGGATCTGAACCTTAGACCTCAAAACAACCACTGACCGACAAAGCATTTACAAGGTACATACTTCAATATCCGTAGCTAAATACTCAATGGCCTAGTACTACATCTACTTGTAAAAGCGCAAGCCGTGACGTTGAGACCACATTGTGCATTCTCCGCCTTATACGTCCATCCTTCCTCCAGGCCATTTCCATTTATAATCTAGACCTCACCCGAAGATCCTGTGGGATTTGTTATTATAATTCGTACTACCTCGGACCCTTGGCTTTGGCTTCTTGCCAGAACTTAACAAAGAATGTTTGTATACATAAAGCTAGTATGATAATAGTCCAATGAGTATCGGTTAACTTGTCTTTCATATTTCAGTCACACACACTGAAACTATATTGCAACTTGTACGACATTTTGCTCTTAAGTCCTCCTGAGACTTATAAACCTAAGTATAATTTGAGATTATTATAATTAACCTTATTTTTTTGTTTTTAAGACTTAAAAAACCTTGTTTAAGTACTTCAAGTAATAAGAAAATTTAAACGACCAAGAATTAATTAAAATTTAATTCCGGTTTGAAATATGTCATAGTATAATTAAAATATATACCTACAAATGAGCCCTTAGTATAAAGCTGCGATATACGAAAGCGACTTCAAAAGTACACTTTTAAGTGCAATCGAAAAGAAAATTATTTAAAAAACAAAATCAAAATTGGTATCTGCAAACACCATGGAAATATTTATGGAACACCAACTGCATGTCTATCGAATGTATCATTTTATCGTCGGTTTTGCAATACAAATTTTCCTCACGTGTAGATTAACACTAAATAAAAATAAAATAAATCACACAAACCGCCATTTGATAAAAGCTCGTCGAAAGCTACCACCAATAAACAACCAAGCTTTGACGTTGAATTCCGTTTGCGAATTTAAAATGCTGTCACGAGTGCATTCGGACCCTGCGCCCTTAGTACGAAATGATACTTATCAAGCAATTTTCGAAACTCAGAAACTCCTGCTCAAAGTATTTGTTTTACAATAAATAAGTGTTTTGGAAACTTGTGAACTTTAATTTTTAAACCAAAATATAATAATAATAATAAAATATTTTATTTAGCTGAAAGTAGTTGTTGTACAGTATATAGCTTAAAAATAAACTAAAAACCTAAAGATACAACTAAAAAATCGTGAAGAAAAAAAAGCTAAATTAAATAACTAATACAAATCATCTCAGCTAAAAAAGTTACTGCCTCAGCATGTTGCTGCAATGTTCGCCACTACAGCGCTGGTTTTCAGACATAACCTTAAGTGGCAACTAAATACGTGAAACAATTTAGTTGCCAGAGCGACCAAGTTTATTATTTTAAAAGTTACCGGATCTTTAATCCAAGTTCCACTTTATGTTACAGTGCTAAGTCCACGAGATATGTCCTAAGTTCAAATTATTATAGTACTTTAGTCTCTGTCATTTTATAACAATGAATCACAATTAACTCTTACAAGCTCCAATGTTACAAACACTACTTTACGGAAACAGGTCTGCCTAACTATGTATATAAAAGCAAAATTTTTTCGTCGCGCTTGGGTTGTTGAATGTTAGGAAAGTAGAGATACGTAATATGGTGTTTACACCACTACTAATAATATAAATAATAATTCCATTACGATTTGATTGTTATCCTATGAAATCGTATGAAATAATGCTATTTTATTATTTTTGCCAGATTTACATCTGGTTTTTAAAATGGTCAAATCTCTCCTCGTAAATTCGCTAAAAATACGAAACACGACGACGTGCCATCTCGTACTACACCTACAGACACTCCATAGTAGTTGACTCACCGGTATCGAATGCGCTACGTTTTCCCGCGCAAAGTCCTCTGAAACCTACTTGATTTTCACACAGTAAACACATAACAACTTTTAGTATCCAAGGATTAAAGTTCAATATCCTTTGGCTGTTTTGTCGCAACCGCAAAGTTACAATTGCCGACTATATAAATAGTGCAACAGTGCGTTCCGCGAACCGGCTGCTATGCGTTCATTTTCCTCTTCGTAGGAATGCGACCTGACGTCACTACTAACCCACCTATTTAAACGCACCCAACGTCCGCCCTAAACTGCGAAGGGCGTACTCTATTACAATTTGTCGTGTAATCATTCTCTGAACAACCGGCTGAATTGAAATGCAATGACGCCGTTTAAATTGAACCCGCGTTCAGAGGGCCTCTTTAAATTGTTATTATTGCACGTCTACGGGGTAACGGTACTGTTTTGACTCGTTGATACGGAGCCCTCTTATCTTATTTGCATTCTATTTGTAGAGAACGAGGCATTTTATTGTCATACCAGGTATTTACAGGCTGTATAACTACTTACATCGACTTACAAAGTAATGCTTATGTAATGCTTACTCGGAAGGCCGTATTACGAGCGTGTTGTACTGATAAAATATTGATATCGTATTGAGAAAAATTGTGTCGATGTTATGAAAGATACCGGTTTTCCTAGAATAACCAATACGTTTTAATTCAAGCGAGTTGCTTCTCACGCTATTTTGAAAAGCCCTGTCTGTGATTATTATAGTAAGTCTTGCTAGTTTTGCGTATATTACTTGATTTATAAATACATACCAGTACGTATCCTCGAGGCGTCAAACCGAAGAGTCTTATATACTCCCAAATACTTTTTCGAATACCGACGTGTCGTAATGTAAAGAATAGTTAATAATTAGTCGACCATTTCGGAAACAATTCATTGTATAAGCTTTCGTCTTTTGTAAGAGCATACATAGTTTTGAAGTATTGTTGCTTACGATAGCTTACACATGGGCGACTTTTTGAAAAATTATATTTTTATAAGCTAATACGTTCCATTTTAGTAATCTCTCAGCCTGCTCTAATTAATTTCATAATACCGATCTTGTTTTCTTTTCAGTAAATCTTTTTTTTAACGTTTTTCTCGACAAACAAACAAATGACTGCTTGTTTCAACTATTTTACAAAAATATTACAATGTTTTATAAAACTAACTAAAATAATAACACATTTGGGACGATAATTGTGCAGAATTTTCGTCCTTCCACGGGTCGCAAGTGTGGCCATACTCTTAAGCGTGCGCACAGAACAGAATAGGCTCGAACGTTTAGTAAAAATCACACAATGATTTTTCTTAATCTATTTTCTCGGAAACAAAAAGACTAAAGACTTTCTGTCTTTTCAGTGAGTTAACGTGATATGTGGCTTCTTGTTCTCGCTTTGTTTAGCAACCGGCTTTCTTTCATGGGACATTTAGGTAATTTCTTATTAATCAGTTGGTTATTTTTTGTCGTAAAAAGAAAGTAGCTACTTTTAAATGTATTCAAAAAGGCCATTCTGTACTGTGCATATATAGGTACATACATTTGCCTATGTCTTTTATATCCACAGATTTCGTCATAAAACCGATCTGATTAAGGTTTCCGTTATTTAAAATACATATTTTCAGGGAAAGACTTTGAATAAAAAATATTTTTTCTAATACCAAAGCCTAATTGGACGACTTCTCAAAAATGGATTTGCGAATTCCTTATATTAATCCGATTAATCAGAACAGAAGGGTCAATTTGAGATTATATATGCTAATTTAGCTCAAGTCTAGTCTGTCGGCGTCTTCGGATAATTTTTGTATATATTTGCGCAAAACCTTGGATTTTTTCACCATCCTGAGTAAGTCGGTTAAAAAGGCACTTCAAAATTTGTTGTACTTACCTATGCGGTTTGATTCCAAGTGCCTTTCAAGTATCTATTCTTAAACAATACGCTAAAATCGGTTACCATATAATTGCTATGGAATTGTTTCTCATTTTCCTCCTTTCTCTCGCATGTAGTAAAATTCATTGGAAGCCAGATCTCTGTGTTAGATCAGTGCAGCTAAGGCTTAAGGTTCGCCAGTTCTCATGAAACTGTGTCACGACTGTATATTCTCATTTGATTGTATCTGGCTCATATAGGACTTATCTGACTATGATATTCTGTGATGTTATTAATTGTTGTGATTGGTTCTGCCTAGTTGGTCCAGTAGCTTGCCTGTGTACTTTGCATCACGATCTTGGGTCGGACTATGAAATAGGCTTTTCTTTTTTCCAAGAAATTGTTAGTAAAAATTCTCAGTTAAGGAGTTAAGAGTTGGTGGTGTTATACCTACCAACTTGCATCCGGAGAGCACGTCGGTCATTATTTCGTTAGAGTCAAGCATTATTACCAATCTGAATTGTAACAGCAACAGCAAGCCTGTCACTGTGCCCACTACGGGGCTAAGCTTTCATCCTTCAAATTGTAATAGAAACTTTACTATCACTACAAATATCGATGTTTGTTGATGATAATGACCTAACGTACTCGGCGAGACACGCGATCTTGAAACCACGAACTTCTTAACTGCAGTAAATGTTGACAGTTCGCAATTACTAACCTACTTACTACAAACTATATGTATTCCGTGCTACAAACTAAATCCCCGTCGCGAGCGCATTGCTGGACAATCCAAACAGTGTGCCGCGGTGCGACGACCTTGTCGTGCCAGTGTGTCATTCCTGTACTTAAGGTTTTTTAATAATTCATCTTGAATTATCAATCAATCAACATCAATTTATAAAAGCTAGTATATATAATAGACCAGTGCATTTAATTTTTGAAACCAAAAAAAATCGCAGTAGGATGAAACCCATTTGAAAAGGAGGAGAATATCATAAAAATGAAAGGAAAAATAAATTACGGGCGATCTGAGGTCGGGAAGGGGTAGAGGGTGAGGGGTAAAAAACGGGTTTTCTCGATTTCCGGCAAAACTAGAAGTCTTACGGAAAAGAGTTGAATGGCAAAGTTGTAAATTATAGCGTGTTTGGGACATAAGAAGATAATTTTCACCAAATTTTATGAAAATAAAATTTTATTTGTCAAAGATAAAAATACAAAACGAAAAACTTGGTTTTTGAATTTTTCACATAAATTTTGAGGTTATGTGAAAAATGTGTAGAAACAAAAGTGTTATACCTACAACTTTGCCATTCAACTCTTTTCCGTAGGACTTTTAGTTTTGCCGGAAATCGAGAAAATCCGTTTTTTACCCCTAAACCCTCAACCCCTTCCCGACCTCAGATCGCCCGTAATTTATTTTTCCTTTCATTTTTATTTTTTATGATATTCTCCTCATTTTCTGATGGGTTTCATTCTACTGCGATTTTCTTGTTCTTTATGTTAATTTTAAGGCTAATTGCACTGGAGTATAAAATGTAAACATAACTTATATAATATGCAGTAAATGTTGACAGACCGAAATCGCTAACCTACTTACAACCTACAAACCACGTCTCGCGGGCGCATCACTGTACACAATCAAAACAACGTGCCGCGGTGCAATGACCCCGCCGTGCCATTGTGCAATTCCTGCACTTTAGGTATTTTAACGTGACACCGAATTTTTTGCGTGCCACCCAGTCGAGTGAAAAAACAAGTCTGTAATTTAACACTTCAGTATTAAAGTGGTCTAACTTATAATGTCTTATTCTGTGATTTTTGATTAGAGTGTGTCTGTGACGTCAAATAGAAGTGCAACGTAAAAAAATTTAGATATACGAATAGAATAGTTCTCATCCTCTATATGAGACGGGATCACCTTGTGTACTTGGAGCAAGCAAGAGAGGAGAACTTGGCACCCCAAGTTCTCCTGTCTTGTGGTGCCAAGTTCTCCTCTCTTGTCAATTAGGTTACATGTATTACTTTTACCTCGAAAATGATATTTAACCATCGATATTTGTAAATATTAACTACGTTACTAAGATTAAAATAACTATGAATTGGATATTGTTATATAAGTAGTAATTGAATTATCAAAACCGACTACTCTGTAAATAGTTATGCGTGGTCAACTGGTCTCACATAAAAAAAATATACCTACGTGTTGAATTGAGAACCTCCTTCGTTTTTTCGTCGGTTAATAATACTAAATAAATCATTAAAGAATATTGAAAATTATTAGTTATACCACTTTTACTTGACTGCGCCCAATTTATTTTCAAAAGTGTGTATTTTGTTAAATCTAATGTTTGAGGAAACTCTTTGTTGCGAACGCCAAGTAATTGAAATGGGGGGTCAGGGGGGTACACCGATGGTGGGTAATGAGTAAAAAGTGACCGATAAAAAGTGAATGGTTTTATCTGAGAAAATGTACTTACCGTGTTTCTTACCGGCACTCGACAACGGAATCTGTTAGGGCTGTCACTTATGTTACCACAATTTTTTATGAGATGTTAAGTATTATATCATTCTGATGTATCTACCTATATATCTTGATAATCATCATTATCGGCCTATTTTGACAGCTGACTACAAGGCCAGGCCTCCATCCTTCTAAGAGAAGATAAGGCGAAGGACCCAGCACGCTGTTCCAATACGGATTGGTGGGCTTCGCTTGATAATGTTTGAAACTTGTAATGATCAGTATCTAATATTATTGACGATGTCCGGGCCAATGGTTCATATTACTCTCCGAAGAAAAGGTGGTAATTTCTATTGAATGAGTTTATTGATATAAAGAAAAACTAGAATGTTTCATAGCTTAACGCAGAACTCAAGTCTTATAGTTCTAGGGTTGGATTGTATATCCTTTTAAAATATTTTATTACGAGTATAGGATTAGGGTCATAGTTTATTAAGTTACGTCTGTTCATTTTTTTTCATGTGTAGGTAATGCTGCTTTAAAACAAACATTTTGACAACCCTAGAATGAATATTATATCTAGCAAGTTACCGGAGTCTGCCGTCCATTCTTAACTATTTCCATGAATAACATTTTTAACATTCGGTTTTTATTATTAGTTTCGTCTAGTCTAGACCGATAGTCCTGCTACTGTTAAGTCACAATATAAATTTTTAACCAACTGCTAAAGAAGTGTTATGATTTTCTACATATTTCTATGGTTAGCATATTTTTGCAAGGTTTACAAGCCTTTGCGGATTTTAATGTATGATATTTTAGATTGGTCTGATATTAAATTCTACTACTAGGACTAGTACTAATGCTACTAGACTTCTATTACGACTCATCATATTATTCTATAAAATGATAGTGCGCGTGCCAGGTCCATCGTTTGGCAGAGAGAAAATATTCAAACATACGAGTACGCGATGTGTCGTGACAACACTCACTACTCCATTCGTGTCGTTCTCTCTATCCAGCCTGATTTGGAAGGTTCTTAGTAGAGCGGCATTGTATATCTGTTCTAATATAGAATTTTTTAAATTCCACTTTTCCTCTCTAATCAAGCGAACAGCTATAAAATATTTATTATTAGTTATACGATAATAATGTTATGGGACTATTAAAACAGGCAGTATTGACCGCCTGACCGTCTAGTCCCAGTCGTATGATTTACTCGCAGCTGTAACCGTCGAACCATTGGCTCTTCATTTTATTGTATTAATTGAACACTACTAAAAACCAGTGCCGATAATTTTTGAAACCAAAAAAACTTTTCTTTTACTTTTTATTAACAAAAAATTTTCTTTTACTTTTTATTATTTTTAAGGCTATGTGCACTGGCTAAATAAGTTTATATTTAACTAACATTTAATTTTTCTTTTTTTAGGTAAATCCCGTGAAAACTTTCCAGTAGTGTGTGCCGGTTACTTCATTTATATAGGTATCTACAAAGTAATAGTTTGTATCTTTTATAATTAAATTCCACAGTTTTTTACGGTATTTACCTATATTTATACTTTCAGCTTTCATTCAAGTCATAGGCTCTCGTTCTATACAATACATTTGTTAAAGGCAGAGTACCTACATTTTTTCTTTTTTTTTATCGACTACAAGTTGGCCCTTGACTGCTTTCACACTTGATGTTAAGTGATGATGCAGTATAAGATGGAAGCGGGCTAACTTGTTAGGAGTGGGACGAAAATCCACACCCCTTTCGGTTTCTACACGACATCGTACCGGAACGCTAAATCGCTTGGCGATAC
The DNA here is from genome assembly GCA_034621355.1 of Mycalesis mineus. Taxonomy (NCBI): domain Eukaryota; kingdom Metazoa; phylum Arthropoda; class Insecta; order Lepidoptera; family Nymphalidae; genus Mycalesis; species Mycalesis mineus. The sequence continues at coordinate 2,285,802 of CM067895.1, forward strand.
GTCTTTATCGGTAGGGTGGTAACTAGCCACGGCGAAAGCCTCCCACCAGCCAGACAAAGACAAATTAAGAAAAATCAATCTGCCCCGCCGGGAATCGAACCCAGGACCTCCGTCTTATAAATCCACCGCGCATACCACTGCGCCACGGAGGTCGTCAAAAAAATAAAGTAAAGTTATATCGTTTGCACATACCGTCGAGGTAAGGATAAATATGAATTGTTTTCCGAATCATTCGCACAAACCTTATCTTGAGCACGATAAATTAATAACGCATGTCGCGGGAAACCAACGGGAAAAAAGTCGAAGTCAAGAGGTTATCAAAAGCCGGGTTTTCCCGAATAGCCAGCGGCCCGGAGCCCTATCACGGCAGGAAGGCTGCGGTACACTATCTGTAGGAAGCGATACCGGCTCATTAGTGCTGTTATTTGTTATATCCGATTAATTAACACAGTGTAGGTGCTTATTTGGGTGTTTTAGACGGATGTTATTTTATTGTAACGGACTTCCAAAAGACTTTTTATGAGAGCTTTTAATTCTAATTGATTAGTTGAAACTTTAATAGCTTTTCGGTTAAGAGCGTATTAAATCCGAAAAGTCCTAGGTTCGATGCCCGTTTGCTAGTTTATTTTCGTACCTATTGAACTTGTAGACGTGACGTACCTAGTATTCAACTAATGTTGTAGAACTGTGTAATGTGGACCTGTTTTTACCCGACTGCGTCAGAAGGAGGGTTATGTTTTTCGAGCGTATGTATGTATGTATGTATGTCCATTTCTTCGGCACGCGCTAACGGCTATACGGACAGGCCTTAACGGCTGAACGGATTTTTTTTTTTTAATTTGACATGTGAGATGTCGTTGAATTTGTCAAAATTGTGGTAGTGACATAGGCTATATAAATTTTCAAAATGGCGGCTGTAAATGGGGAAAAAAGGGGGGATATGTGTATTTTTTTCTCTTATCTTAGCAATATGGGTACCAATTGAAAGGTCGTAAAAAAACCATTTCAAAAATATAAATATCATATCATGTTCATATTACTTTTTTAACAAAAAATGGCAAAAAGTGTACTAAGTGTACCATCTCATTTCTATACCATAAACTAAAACTAAAGAGTCTCAAATAAAATTATTATTATAAAAACAAAAAACCCAACTGCTTAGAAGCTATGAACTGAAAAGAGAAAAACAGGGATCACTATATCTGTATAAAAATCTTAATACTTTATGGTGCTGCAGGCGCGGACAAACGTAGTTTTGGTAGATCTTTCTTTCCCTGCAGGTTAAAGTATTTTGTCCCTGTTTGCAGCACCATAAAGTATTTAGAATTTTGCACAGATATAGTGATCCTTGTTTTTCTCTTTTCAGTTCATAACTTCTAAGCAGTCGGGTTTTTGGTTTTTATAATAATAATTTTATTCGTTTCATTCGCGGGGGAAAGATAAACTGTTTATGTTTAAAATACATTCCTACCGTATTTTATTTACAATTTAATAAAAATATTAGGAAAAGGGAAATGTGAAATATTAGGGAATAGAAAAAAATTGAACCTTAATATTACTGTAAATTCAATAGTTTTCCCACAGTTTTATCAGCCTAATATAGCGAGGTCACAAACAGGACACAAAAACTTAGCCATATTTGTACTATTAATAATAATCATTTGTAATATGTTATATAATATTGTTAAATATAAAAAGCATGTAAAAATAAATAAATGAGAGTATGAAAAATAATAATAAGCTGCTCTATGGTGCATATTGACTAGTCTGTCCTGTCACTGATGTTTGTAGGTTTAATTATTTTACTGACGCCTAAGTTAAATTAAATAATTTACTAACACAAATATTACCCCATTAATACAAAACACAAATCTAACCTAATGTGCCATTTATATGCAACGCCACCAGTTCTCAAACCCAATGTATTGGTTCAGACGCGCTTAGGCTCAAAAACTACTACTACTACTTCTTAAGTTTTTCAAAAGGAAAAACATTTTAAAATCCTAACTTAAAAAAATATCTAAATTTCGCAACATCTATTCGTATATTCTGCTAAGTTGTCATCGACAGAAAGCTTTCAAGCAATTCTCTAAAACGAAAACGCCTGATCCATTACAATAATGAAAAAACCTTACTTTTATTGTTATATTATTTTGTACGCAGAACTATTGTGTTTCACAACCGCTTATGCCCTAGCTGGCTGTAACCCTACACCGGCCATTGTCGTTCGTTCCCATTGCAAAAATTCCTCACTTCTGACATTTTTATTCCAAACAAATTTCGTTATACAACCCAGAACACAAATAACCTAACCGTCATGATTATTCAATCGATTTTCAATTTTATTAGTATGGAAATAAAGTTAAAAGTCATTTGTGATATATATAATACTTGTATCACAAAGACGAAAACATTGTTAATTTGTTGAAATAGTAATAGTATATTAAAGGTAGTTGAAATATGCTAACGTCATTTCCAGAAAGTATAACTTACACCTTTGTTTTAGTTCACCTTGGGTTCATCCTTGTGTTGAAATTATTTATTATACCGACCTCGTTGCTAACTCGTTCATTTAATTATTCATTTTCCAAAATCTACTTAGGTGTAGGCGTACTATGTTACAGGTCAATTTTCAATATTACACCTCAATATCAAAACAACACAATGCAAGCATGGAAATCTTGAAGAGATGAAAAAATATTATGAAATAAATTATCAATATATAATTATATTGTTCTTTACATCGGGTAAAAAAAATATTTTGAAACCGGTGTAATTTTATTCATAATAAATTATTCAAAGTCAGAGGATCTCTATTACTTTTTATCTCTATAGATCTCTCATAGAGTTACCGCGGAATCACATCTTTGACGACTCAAAAATTGAGTTCCTTAATTTTTGTAAAAAAAAAACATTAAAAATAAACTCTATATTTTCCTAGCATCCTTATCCCTAATATATATGTCGGAGCCAGGGCTGACATACTTTCCGCTTTTATATAATCACGTAGATATGGTCTGGTCAATATGGGCTCTTAGACCAATTCGGCAATATTATTTTGACCAAGTGTAAAAATGCCAGTAAGCAATGTTGATCTTTTAAAGATTTATTATCTCGGTGCCCGACAAAATCCGCATTCCATTCCAATAGGTACAGTTACTTGAGCGTTCCTCGAATTGCAACACGTACTTGATATACATCGACATGGAAAACGAAAGTCGACGTATCAATCGGCAGGCTGAAGTCTATATGTGACTAATTCAGCTTCAGTAAACCATGTAAATCAAGTGGATATGTGGCTTCCGATCTAGAGGTTCGGAGTTCTAAGGCTAGGTTGGTTTAAGTTTTCTTTCTTAACAGTATTTCTTAGTCTGGAGACAGGAAATTTGTGGTGCTACCCTCTTGCTTGGAGCGAGAAGCAGTCGGCTCCGGTCATTATCATTAACATCTGGAAGTGACACTTACGCAGTCAAACCTATAAAACCTAAGCCCTCCAATCTGCCAATTTTCTATATAATATACCCTTAAAATAAACTGAAAAGTAAGTAGAAATTGCTTGCTGGAGATGCTCTCATTTCCTTACAGCGTTAAAAATTTGTGTTTTTTAGTTTGAATGGTTATCGGTATAACTATATAAACAATACCTATAAACTGAATAAGCCATAACTACACCTTATAATGCGAATCATTGTAGGACGGCTTCTGGGGTGTAGTCTGCAAAGTAATGGTTTAACGCTGAAAACTAGGTAGGCCAGATGTCTAGATTGCGAACAAATTTAGCACAGATATCATTTCCAACCATTAAATTAAAGAATATAATTTAAATCAGTAATATAATTTCAAATGAAACCTATTTCTCCAAACATAACCGAAAACTAATAACGTTCATAAACCCAAAGGTCACGGCCAAAGTTTCCTAGAAGCCCAATTACGTTGCAGTAAGTCGAGGTCGCAAGGACGACAGGTTCTCAGCTAGACTTCTCAGCAAAACCATAAAACATAGCACCTACTTACTATACTTGGATAACTTTGTTGCTAACAGGATTTCCCATTAAACTACTACAACTCCATCAAGTACTATGTATCAGGAAAATGTTAAATCCAAACTATTCTTCTTTATTTTAAACTTTTCAATCTTGTTAGTATCGGGAGAAAGACAATATTAATATTACCCAAAATAAAGTACATTTTTCCAAGTTTTTGTATTGACTTCAAAGTGTGCCACTTGGGAAATACACTTTGTTGCGTCGTACCTAAATCAAAACATGTAATAAATATATTTTTCGGATTCTCTTTTTTTGTCCAATAAAACTCTGTCATGGAACTCAAACCATGAATCTCCCTTACTGGTTCTTTTAATTTATTCCCCAATTTCTTGAATAAATCAAGCTGCTCTCAAGCTTTTCATTTAAGTAATGCTCTGCTGTTCATAATATTGTTTAATTTAAGTAATGTAATCACTACAAGTGTATTAGCTGCACAACATTTTAGATCAATATATCTTTTTTTACAACATAGCACTGACATTTGCAAGAACCGTCTACCTGGGTACCGGAGTACGGTCTCATAAGTTTTGTAACTCAAAAAGGTAGGTCAGGGTTGAGAGAACCAGCCAACCAGTTACAATGACCTCCAGACGTATGGGTCCAGTTCCGACATTTCGAAAAAACTAATTATACGTTTTGAATTTAAGCCTTTGTCTATTTCGTACTTGAATGTTTTAATCCATCGGAAACCTGTGTCTACGTTCCTGTTATATAGTTAAAATGATATACTGTATAATATTTTATAGCCTGTGGTGTGATAAAACTTTATCAAAATTCATTCAGTGCCTTTTGCTTAAAGAATCGTCTATCCATGGGTCATTACAATCAGTCATTCGCGATCATAGGTGTAGATCAGTTTAAATTCAACATTGAAGTAGTTCAAGCAATGTTGTAATAATTGTAAAGCAACGTATAGATACAAAAAAACTGTCTACACAAATCGTAATGTAACGCCTGCTTCTATTCAATAATGAAGGGTCAATAGTTTACGGTTAAACCACCGGACCCAAACCGAGACGTCGCATGACAGTCATTTCACCTGCATATAAATAAAGTTGAAATGTAATGCATTGAAAGCACATACGGTACTTACATCAAAAAACGCCAGACTCATGAAAATTGACGTAAGCTGATATGTATCAAGATATTCCCAGGAGAACGGAAGCTACCCGGGTGAAACCGCGTGCGTCCACCAGTTCTTTATAAAACAACATTTCTATATAATATTGTTTGTTAACATAGCATGTAATTATTGTTTTCTGTGAGGGGAGTGGACGAAATATTAATTTATCCATGTTGCAATACAAGTTGTAAGTTGCATATAGGGGTCAAATATTACCGCGTAGGGTCGAGCTTTACTGTCTGGAGGTCAACGTAACTGGTTCACCGTTTGTCTGAAGCCCTGACCTACCTTTCCGAGTTATGGTGTCCGAGAGACAAGACAGACATTCCTTCTTGTGCCATTGTATTGTAAAATATTTTTATTGCCGCCATTTCCAATGGCATTTCGCCAACTGGTACTAAATTTAATATTTAAGATGTTTGATATGAATAGATGGAATTAGGAATCGATTTTTAAGCTGATTGCGTAGTGGTATGTTGTTTTAGTACATATGTACACTTAGTGGATTTGAATCCGCGTTTTGTAATTTTAGGTTTACAAATCTTCACCTACAAATTTGTAATCAGCCAATAGTAAATAGGTTTAAATTACTCGCAAACTAAGGAAATGAAATCTAAAACTCCTTCTGCCACGGTAGTATATCACAATCACCAAATATAAAACTCTGGGTTCGAGTCTTGAGTCGGGCTATAATAGATAGGTACTTGAGCTTCTTAGAACTGCTCAGTTGCTGTTAGAACTTCACTTAGAGTTGAGTAGTTATCAGACTAAGCTCGGCGTTTTAGAGCAGCGTGGTGGGCTTAAGCTCTAAAATTTTTTAATTCGATAGAGCCGGCTGCACGCACGAAAACACATGACGTCATGCGTCGTTACCTCGCTTTGTGGCGTTCCATGTAAGGCTTGAAGTGCAAGCGAGAGCGCGGAATGAACGACAAAGAAGCACAATCGGCCTTTGCGTTCGGCAGCGTTCGACATCCGTCTATTAAATATAATTATTAGATATATTAATTTTAAATTAAAAATTATTAAAAATTTAAAATATAAATCAAAATCAATTATTTTATTAATTTAAATTAATATTTATAAAAATATACTTAAATTAAAAATTTTAATAACAAATTAAATGCTACCATTCCATCAGTATTTTCTTAAGACATTGTCACGTTCAACTATCGTCAGTAAACCGACTTTACAGACAACCATTTTTTAAAGGAGGGTAGTTTGACTCAGTACGAATAGGTATTGGGCCACCCAAATAAACCACTAATGGTGACAACCTGTAGGTATAGTTACCTAACGCAAAATATAATAATAAATGAATATATCCCGGATGTAATACTCAAATATCGCAAAGGGACCGCCTCGTACTTACTACCTACTCGCACCCACCGTAGTTACCGCTTATCGAGTCACAAAATGTCTGGAGGTCATCGAAACTGGTTCGCCCTTTGTGTACATCGTAGCCCTGACCTACCTTGCTGAGTTGTGGGGCCCACTGTTCCTGATGCCTACTTAATAAGTACTGTACCTACCTGTGAGTAAGAACTCATACCTGTATTATCGTTCCTTAACAAGTTCATTGTCATCGGGCTATTTTTAATAGTCCACAACAAGACCAGGTCTCTCTTCTTAAATCGATGCGACTTATAGCTTAGATGCGTTTTGGCGGACTTAAAGATAGTTATGATTGCTACTGTTACTCACTATCAAATGTTAAATGATACCTAATGACCGATAGGTACATAACCGTGCTTTAACACCACACTACGTTGACAGCGAGCTAGCCTCCAGGATGCAATCTAGTTCTTTGCCAATACACTTCTACGTCAACCTCAATTCAACGGCTAAAACATAAACAGGTAAAAAACAAATAACTTTACATAATAATTGCGTTTTCAGCGTAAATTTTCAAGAGATAATAACTAAATAATGTTCGATTACAATCTTAATCAATTAGCTTTGCACTAAAAGTAAAAGAAAACATACACTAGAGTTTTTATCAAAGCAGTATTATTAAAATTTTAGGTCAAGCGTCACACCACCTACGAACGCCATTCGGCATTCCCATGAAACGAGATAAACGTCAAAGCATCGTCAGATAAGGCGTCGTTAACCGATAATGCCGTAGTTCTCATACCCATGCCCGCAGGAAGGTTGCGGTTGTATCGCGGGAGCTGACTTCCGTGACGATAAACTTGCTTCACATTTGACTATTGACTTAGCGCTAGCCTAACACGTCGTCACATAGTTAGACGTATTGTTTCAAAACTTTTTGTCGTGTATTGTCGTAATGTTTTACTAGATGATGCACTTAATGCGCGTTACATGTTTCAATAATATTGATAAAACTTCTTGTATTTATATAAATTAGTATTAAGTGTTTTCTTGTAGTGATAAATTGACGAGTGAAGCAGGTGGCCCTTCTAATATTTAGTAGAAGTCGATTGCCTAAAATTTGTCTCAAATGAACAATACTTTGCGGGACCTGCTACGATTACTTACTCGAGAATTACATAATTCGATGCGTTGCCCTGCGTTCTTGGACCTAAAATAAGTCTCAATAAATAATTTACCAATCAAACCAATCTCATAACTAAAATAAATAAATAAATATAAAAATAAATATTATAGGACAATTACACACATCGCTATATAGCCCCAAAGTAAGCTTAGGTAGCTTGTGTTATGGGTACTATGATAACTAATGAATATTTTTATATATATTATACATAAATACTTATAATATATAAATGAACACCCAGACACTGGAAAACATGCATGCTCATCACATAAACATTTTTCCAGATGTGGGAATCGAACCCACAGCCTAGGACGCAGAAGCATAGTTACTACCCACTGCGCCACTCGGCCGTCAAAATGATGTTAAATAGCATATAGATTATGAGGCAACACAAATATACATACCATACCGTTAAAATTTAAAAAACTGTCAACCACACTGTTTTGACGGCCTCCGTGGCGCACTGGTATGCGCAGCGGTCGGTATAAGTCGGAGGTCCTGGTTTGGCTGGTGGTGAGAGGCTTTGGCTGTGGTTAGTTATTACCCTACCTGCAAAGAATACCGCTAAGCTATTTAGCGTTCGGTTCGAAAAGAAACCGAAAGGGGTCTGGATTTTTATCCTATCCTTAAAAAGTTATTCTATCTTAGATTGCATTATCACTTACCAACAGGAGAGTTTGCATTTAAGGGCTAACCTGTAGTGAATAAGAAAATACCATTAATAACAAAAAATAGAACCGACTTCAAACGCACTAAAAAGTAAAAAACAACTGTGTCATTTAGTTGCTTTAATTTACTTAAGCATATCTATGAAGTCGGTGCCAGCAAGTTTAGGGACATTTATTTTACGTAGTAAAGCAGTTTGTGGGTTCTAGGTAACGTCCTTAAAGTAGAAACTTTGGCTGGCACCGACTCCTTAATATGCTTAAGTGGTCTTTTTTTTTTTGTTAAAAATTTTTATTTTTTACTTTTTAGTGATTTATCACGTAATGTACTCGTACTATACAGTCATAATATATTATTCGGCACTAGTAGCCAAAAAGCTACCGATACCGAGATAAAAACCGAAATCGCTGTAAGCGTGCCTCCAAAATTTGAAGAGTTCCTTCGATTTCTCCAGGATATCATCATCAGATCCTAACATGATGACAATAGGACCACCTTGAAAGTATGCCTTTTCTAATAAAAAAAGAATTATCAAAATCGGACAACTCTGTAAAAAGTTATGCGTGGTCATACATAAAAAAAGACGTGTGGCACTCGGAGACTGCCGCGGTAAAGCTATTGCATAGCATTTTTTATCAACTTATTTTTACTTATTATTATTGACTTTTTGAAATAACACGCTAGAAAAAAAAATTACGGAACCGACGGGATTCGAACCCGCGTCTCTCTGGCAATCCGGGCACTTAGAGCGCCTTACCGCTAGGCCACGTTCCCCGATGACATCGTTGCCGAAATTGTGCTTTTGATATTATGTTTTTGATATTCAGGGGATGTTAGGATTTTTCGTTACGGAATTTCTGGATTCGGTCTCCCCGCTCAAGGCCGGCGATAGAAGCTATGCAATAGCTTAAAAATATACGAGTCAAATTGAGAACTTCCTCCGTTTTTTTTTCGTCGGTTAAGAAAAGATATGTCCTGCGACAAGTCGCCAGTGCGGTCTTCATTTGCCCCACTAATTGCTTTCCAGTTTATTACAATTGCGCCGTCTCCTCATTGTGCTTTTCAATTTCGCAGCTCGTTAGTTAGTTACGTTAATTTTTAAACAGTCACGTTATGAACATTTTAGTTTTCTCTTCCGTCGGCGAAATAATTATCTTCGTCTCCCTGCTGTGTTCCTGGTACTTAACTGGACTCTGCGTTATTACGAGCATTTTTATTAACTTCCAATGTGAAAAACAATGAATCATAAAAATGCTAACCATTGAATTACATTAAACTTTTAACACTTAATTTCCTTGATTTAGGCATAATCATGTAAGTTCAGTAACAGTGAAATTATTAATACCATTAGCCTAATTTTATGGCTCACTGCAGAGTCAGACCTTTTTCCTTGTAGAATAGAGGTCTGGAGTTTTTAATAACCACATTGTTACAATGTGAATGTTAAACTTTGTACCGATCATGTTGTTGATAATAGTGAAAGCGAATTTATTTCACATCTTATACTGTTGTAAACAGTGTACTCTGAAATTATGGAGACTTTTTTATTGTATCATTCTCTTTCAGCCTTTTCATATGCCAAGAATAGACATATCTTGCAGAGATAATTGTTTTATTTTCTAATATTTTAACTTCATTCATTTGTATATTTTTGTACAGAATAAATGAGAATTTTATAAATAAATACCAACGGGCAAAAATGGTGATGGGTAGGTGGTTATCGTCTTTTGATCGTTGCGCATTTTTTGGCTTCCTAGTTCAAAGTCCTCCAAATTTATACATAATTATGAAAGAAATATCTATTTCAACATCTTCTTAATGTGTATCCTTACGCAGACTGATAGAAATCTTGTCCCGGAGATAAAAGTAGCTAGATAAAAAAATTGGACTTTAGAAAATGTAGATCACATCAGTGGAAAATGTTTAACTCGCTTGAAATTGTTGTATGTTGTGGAAAAATGGAGTGTCGATAATAATACAACTTATTGGTTATAACGCTATGGGTTTTGGAGCGTAAAAGTATCGTGGGCGGCCCGTGGGCGCCCTTACTTTCTCGCCTCAATGGATTATCAAGTAATGCTCACATGGATAATTCGTATCTTATTAACCCCGTTCTCTTACCGAATTGAAATTGTTTATTTTTAGATAAGCTACTTATGTACTCTATGTCACACTTTGGATCTTTTACCCCAGTGCGATTATAAGGCTAATCGCACTGGGGTAAAAAAAACCAAAAAGTACAAGAAAATCGCAATAGGATGAAACCCACCAGAAAATGAGGAGAATATCATAAAAATTAGAGGAAAAATAAATTACGGGCGATCTGAGGTCGGAAAGGGGTTGGGGTTGAGGGTTTAGGGCTAAAAAACGGATTTTCTCTGAGTGAACCTGGACCTAGTTTTGCTGGAAATCGAGAATAACCGTTTTTTACCCCTAAACCCTCACCCTCTACCCCTTCCCGACCTCAGATCACCCGTAATTTATTTTTTCTTTCATTTTTATGATATTCTCCTCCTTTTCCAATGGGTTTCATCCTACTGCGATTTTAATTGGTTTCAAAAATTAAATGCACTGGTCTATTTGCAGTTTGTCATTTCAATGCAGTGTATTTGACGATCATGTTAACTACTGACGTAAAAAAGAGTGTCTAAAGTATAACGTATCTGTCTATTTAATCTGTGTGTCGGTGTCATCGTTGCTCGTGTCTATCTGTGGCTGTCCATCCATTCATCCGTCCATCCTAATTAAATGTCTCGTTTATATTGTTCTTGTTTTATTAGAAAACTGACAGTAGTTTTTAGTTACGTACTAAAAAAAGTTAAATCTGACTAGACTTTAATTACACCTGACTACCAACCATCACTTTTTCTGACACTTAGGCACAATTCCAACCAAACGCAAGCCATTTTACCCTTAAAATAAAATATGTAGAGTTGTTTAATATTGTAAAATAGTAAAGTCCCTAGTACATAAGGAAACTATTCCAAAATAGGATAATTTAAATGCTATAACAGTTTTGAACTCGGCGTTAATGAATCATTGAGTTATTGCTTATGCTATAATTAATGTAATGTAGTTAAGTTAGGTATATATATTATTAAAATAAGTAAAATAAGTATTAATAAGCGGCCATTGTTTTGCGGTTAATTTGGTGATTAAACGTTTGTTATGTTTTGTTTTATAGCTACGATGTATAACGACAAATTCAATAGTTAGGGTTGCCATGTATAGTGTAAGTGATTAAGCATCTATAAAATCGGTGCCATCCAAGTTTAAGGAACGTTTGGAGTAGCAAAGCACTTTGTGAGTTCTATGTAACGGTTTAAGTAGAAGAAAGCTTGGGTGACATCGACTTCAGGGATATTCTTAATTATATTAAGAAAACTGAATACCGCAATCATTTTTTATTTCTGAAGTCGGTCAAACATTTTTATCCAAGATTTTTTTATTACTTTTTACTGATTCATTGACAGTGATCATAGCAAAACCTACTCGTACAATAAGAGAACCATTATACGGCACTTATAGCCAAAAAGCTACCGACACATAACTAAATCGCTGCTGATACAAATAACTGTACAACTGCGAAAATTATTACTACTCTCTCTCTCTCTCTGTTTACTTACAAAATTCATAAATAATACTTAAATTTTAATATCGCAAATGGATCCCAGCCCTATTTATTATACCCTCATTATTGGTTTTCCTTATACTGCCCATATTGGGTTGTCCCAAGTTCTTTTCATAATAATTAAAGAATTTTGTATATTTTCCTTGTTTTAAAGTTATAGATGTGAAAGAATTAAACACACTTACACTCTAACAGTTGAAATATGTAAATAAATAATAAGTCAACCGCTGTTGTCATCATCAATAGTCGTCACAGTCATTGATATTGTAGCGAATCACTTCAGAAACTATCACTTTTGGATCTTGGGTCAGGTACAGAAGGCTAAAACATTAAGTACGCATTTTGTGAGAAAAGTCTCACTGCGAAGCCCTAACCTCTGGTTACATGAGCACTCAGTGACTCAAAATGTTTATTAATAAATAAATAAATAAGTAAATATTATAGGACAATTACACACATCGCTATATAGCCCCAAAGTAAGCGTACTCGTAAGTAGCTTGTGTTATGGGTGCTATGATAACTGATGAATATTTTTATATATATTATACACAAATACTTATAATATATAGATAAACACCCAGACACTGGAAAACATCCATGCTCATCACACAAACATTTTCCAGACGTGGGAATCGAACCCACAGCCTAGGACGCAGAAGCAGGGTCACAACCCACTGCGCCACTCGGCCGTCTTTCATGAGTCTATTATGAGTTGCTAGCCTGAGTTTCCACCACGTAAGGGTGCTACCAAAACCGGCGTTTTGCTTTTTTGTGGTGCAGGAAGGAGGAAGGGGAAGGACATGCATTCCTGGGTACTAAGGTGTATGCTAGAAAGAATATAAGCTCAATAGGTATTTCGTAGCGCGACCCGGAACACGAACAGAAGAACTCGTGAACCAAAGCTACAAAAGGTGACCACTGGACTACCGAAAAAATTTTCGTGGTTCAAAAAATGATTTATCTTTCGATTACCTTTCGATTACGATTAAGATTCGAGTCGGGTACAAAATTATTAATTGTCAATGAAAATGCCAAAGGAAATGACGTAATGGAAACAAATATGTCGGTTATTTGCAAATTAAAACAAAACTACCTCATGTCATATTACACTGATTATTAGCATCAATTAGCAGAAATACGACACTATTTCTATGGTGTTGCAATTGTTGTGGCATTCTTTATAATTTAACTGATTTTGCATTTTATTGAACGACACAAAATGTCGTTTGACAAAATACAACAATTATAGTTTCGAAATTGAATGGCTGTTACTCGATTTATTTAAAAGAAGAGTCTTTAAATTTGATCCTTATGTGCAAATGTCTGTTTGTAAATCTGGTTTTCTGGAAAACTGCGGGCACGATTTGGATGGGCTTACGTAATACAATTACTTATTCAGGGAAAGTCTTTAAATCTTTAGTTAGACGAACCGTAATATTCTACTTATACAATTTGAAAGCTACCTTATATCAAATGGAAATCCATCGCCTATAACAGGGCGATGATAATTTGCAGGTCATGCAAAGAAGAAAGAAAGAAGTCCTACAATTCAACGCTATGTATCTACTCGTAAATCTGAGGCATAGGTGTTAAGCATCATGTGCCCATAGAAACGGAACACAGGGATGCTGTTTGGCTACATAATGACGATGAATGAATCTGCAGACAAAAAGAGCTTAAAATGAGTAAATAGTAGTATGTCATGAACCCAATAAGACGTTAAAGTACGCAAATAAATCTATAACGTCGATGTGTGTGGGCGCCTTTCATTCACAACCATCGCGTGACGTCACCGAATAATTCACTACACTCCACTTAACATTTGCTATCTCTGCCTCCTAGGTTTTATAGCGCCCTGGTACGTTGGCGTCCATACTTATGTTGTTAATATACTCTTTGTTCCTAGTAGGAAAATGCACCGACAATTCAATCTGTTGGTATCTTTTATTGGCTTCTACTTTATGAAATCCTAGTACGAAGTTTGTGTCTAGCGGAGTCTTCCTGTATGCGTCCCATTTTTTGCCAATGTGCTTTTGTATTAATTTAATTATTCTTAAAGGATTCATGATTTCCTAAATACAATATCAGATTTCACTCAGACCTTAATCGATTTGATTATAAATTTAGTTAGTTAAATAAGTACCTTGTAATATTACGTATCATGTGGTATAGTAGAGATACTCGTTTTCACTAAAATTATAGTTTTATCGCTATAATTTTGGTCGCGGAGCATCTTAATTCGCTGTTTCTGGTTCACTGAGTCACAACCAATGACATGTATAGTATAACAAAATGTGTCGTGGGCGATCATTTATTCATACGTGATGACGTCACCGACCCACACAATAACACTGTGTCAAACGCCAATTCACTTTCGCTTGCCCTTTGAGCTGCTATCACACTATCACGTTAACAAATAACATAGCGATAATGCAGAAATGACGTAGGTACTCTACGAGTATAAGCTTTTGCGTGAATGGTAGAGCACCTACGCATCACCGATCACGTATTTTCTATATAATATTTATTAACTACTTACGCCACACATTTAACAAAATAATTTGTTCAATTTAAATTAAATGTAAAAGTATATTTGTGCATATAGAATTTTTAAAGTCCAACATCGACTGGTAGCGATTACAGACACACAAAAATAAACATACTTTAGCTTTGACATTTCTTTAGCCTTTTCATGTATCTCGGGAGGAATCTCCTCGGGTACCTGCTTTTAACAACTAACACCCATTATGTTTTGGAAGGTTTTAGAAAAAGAATTTTCTCAATATAATAATTAGTTTGGTTTTAGTTAATAGGTAATTGTGTAATAAGTGTTTTAAATACAAGACAGTTGACTGGACAGCCAGATCTAACGTCATGTTTTCATGCCAATTTAATATGAAAGTAAGCACTAATTGTAATCTTTTGCGAAGTCATGAAAACTGTTATTTTAACAACAAACGTAGACGCTACATATACATTTTGCAGCATTTGCCCTTTTTAAGGTAGCAGCCGTTAGATATAGAATGCAAAACCGTTAAACAAATCTAACGATATTGTTTTGTCAAATATATTTAAGCCCGACGATAGCACTTCCCAAAACAAGTTCTTTCGCAATACAACAAATTGATAACTCTTCTTAAAATACTTAAGAAACTATGTCTGTCATTATGCAGTCGTTAGCAACAGATATAAAAACATATTTGATCGCGACATAACGTATTAATATACTAATGCCGGAGTTATTTTCCATTGAGCTGATCCTGCAAAGAATTCGCATTTTTGTCAATGACGATATCGCGCTATCGGAAACTCAATTATACAGAAACCAGTTTGACTTTACTTTAACATTTGATAAGGAATGTCTATCGTATGCGACCATTTCGTTGAAAGAACACTGCCACATGAGCCGCAATGCCGCTGGCGCCGCCGTCAT
Source organism: Mycalesis mineus (assembly GCA_034621355.1). NCBI lineage: Eukaryota > Metazoa > Arthropoda > Insecta > Lepidoptera > Nymphalidae > Mycalesis > Mycalesis mineus. The sequence continues at coordinate 2,301,222 of CM067895.1, forward strand.
CGCCGCTACCGAAAACATAAATAAATTATTATAACGTATGTTCCATAACTTAGTTTCCCACAACACACAATCCCGAGTGATCAAGGCATTAGACACTACAATGACGCATGTAATATGTGGGTGGAAAAATGATTAAAATACATAAATGTTTTGAATAAAAAATCTAATATATAAAATTCTCGTGTCACAGTTTTCGTTGCCATACTCCTCCATAACGGCTTGCCCGATTTTGATGAAATTTTTTGTGCTGATCCGGTATCTATGAGAATCGGCCAACATCTATTTTTCATCCCCCTAAATGTTAGAGGTAGTCCACACCTAAATTTTTTTTTATTTTTTAGACAAAATTTTTAATTTCTATTTTTTTATGATACAACATACAAAAATACATACAATCCTTAATTTTCACCTTTCTACGATCAACCCTTATTTTTTAATAGCCATTTTAGTAATTTAATCATTTTTCCTCTCCGGTCGAAAACTGATCAAAGATTGATATTGTTTAATAGTGTTACTGTCGTAATTGTTTAATTAATGATATATAATTTTAAGGAATAAATTGTAATAACTTAAAAATAATGTTTGCCTTTTGTTATTTTTATATTCCCTCATCGTTCACAGTGCTCCATGCTTATTTCACGCATATACCACATTCTTACATACATACAATATACACATTCTAACATACATACATACTTACAATAAGTAAGCTATTTTTTGTCTACACTAGAAATTACTAGGAAATTATTTATATGGCAAAACAACGTTTGCCGGGTCAGCTAGTCACTTATAAAAATTACAATAAATTGAAAGTGGCTCGAAGATTGCCGTTTTGTCTAGTATGAAATCTGAAACAAAAAATATATATTATTTAAATATCAAATAATATATACAATTATAAACTAAAAAAGTAAATTTATTTTTCTGATGATATTAGTTGCGATTTTGTAGCAATGTGCAATTAATTTTCGAAACACTTCAATATTTAACAAAATATGTGTCATTCAAACATGATCTTTATACAAATGTCTTAAGGTTCAATGAATATGTCACCCGTATTTTATTACCAATATTCTATACACATGTCAATATTATAAATGCGAGAGTGTTCCGTCTGTATGATTGATAAATAATTATCTATTTCTTTGTCGTTAAACCGTTAAACGATTGTACGTGCAATTGGTCATAAAGATTACTTGTGTTTCACAGAAGTGACTTTAAAATAAAATAGAGCTTCCATGTACCTTTAAAGCATGCACTCATTTTTAACCGACGAAAAAAACGGAGGTGGTTCTTAATTCGACACGTATATATATATTTTTTTATGTATGATGAACACGCATAACTTTTTACAGAGTTGTCCGATTTTGATAATTCTTTTTTATTAGAAAGGACATACTTGGTTCCATTGTCATCATGTTAGGATCTGATGATGATATCCTGGGAAAATTGAAGGAACTCTTCAAATTTTGTAGGCACACTTGCAGCGATTCCGGTTTTAGTGTAAGTATCAGTAGCTTTTTGGCTACAAGTGCCGTATAATATATAATAATACTATGACAGTATAGTACGAGTATAGTACGAGTTACGTGGCGATAAATCACTAAAAAGTAAGAAATAAAAATTTTTTACAAAAAATAAAACCGACTCAAAACACACTAAAAAGTAAAAAATGAGTGTGTCATTTAGTTGCTTTAATTTACTTAAGCATATCTAGGAGTCGGTGCCAGCCAAGGTTTCTACTTTAAGAACATTATCTAGAACCCACAAACTTCTTTGCTACGTTAAATAAATGTTCCTTAAAATTGTTGGCACCGACTTCATAGATATGCTTAAGTAAACTAAAGCAACTAAATTACACAAGTATTTTTTTACTTTTTAGTGCGTTTTGAGTCGGTTCTATTTTTTGTTAAAATTTTTTATGAAATATAACAATGTAGTGCAGTAAACTATAGTGACATATAATGACGTTTTGTCTCTATCAGTCGTAGGCTTCATAAGAAAGCTCATAGTCACTCAGCGCACGATGTTATGAGCAATGAATCAAAGTAACCGACAAACCTCAAATGAACGTACTAAGTACATAGCGAATCAAGGTACTGAAACGGCGACACTGCTTTAAAAGCGCATTGTTAGGTGATCCCCCACTAGGCGGACCGACGATAGCCAGAGGGTTGTAAGGAGCAGTTGGATACAGACAGGCCTTTGTCTGTGGGCGATCATTGTCGAGCAGTACCTAGTAATGATATTAACTATGACAGTAACTTGTAATGATGACGAATGAGACAATAAAGCAGACAGTAGTTAAAGTACAAATAACTTTGTATGTAGTACAACTCTAGATTTAATGTGTGTGGTCATAGTACAAAATCGTGGCGATAAGTGGATGGCCTTGGCAGATATCTGTTATCTGCAAATTTTAAATGTTACACGCTGCCTCACTGCGGGCGGAATCGACTCGATTCTCGTGTAGTGGATCCTTCTTCTTTATAAAAATCTTTCTGGTCTTTTCAACATCGCTGAATGCTTGGGTTGATGAAATTTAAAAGGTCCTAAGTTAACCAATAAAAGTTCGATGAAAAGTAACAGACGGAACGCTTTCGATATAATGAGACCTCGATCAACCTCTTTATGACTCTGCACCGAAAAATTAACAGCAATCAAACACCGGCAAACGGAAAAACCTAAAATCCTTAAAAAACATATTATTACTCAAAATACAGTCTCCTGCAAGCTGACTGGTCCTCGTGGGTAGAGACCACAACCCTCTAACAATATAATAAACTAACAATATGATAATAATAACAATATGATAACACAATATGTATAATAAACTCAACTCAAACTCAAAATATGTTTATTCAATGAAATCTTTATGATTATTTTGAATCATCTATTAAAAAAAACAAAATAAAAGAGAATAGGATTTATGGTTGGAGGAGGCTTTTGCCGATATGCATAAAACTAGCAAGAAACAAATATTGGACTAGATTAAGTCCAATAATATTACATATTGTATATAGTTCATTGTTGTACTAACTGATCTGAATAAAGGCTATATTATTATTAAGTTAACCAAATGTTATACTAATGGATTGAAATTGAATATAGAACATACTATATTCAATTTAAATCCAATCATTTATACTATGTTTCATTTATAACCTTGAGTTAGAAAGGGATAGGAGTTGATTTGGAAAATCGGTTTTGGTACATAAATGTCCTCGCTTATTATTAATTATTATCGTAGTTTCAATAATTACCTGCTCCTACTCTAGCTTCTATAGCTTCGCACTAAAGTAGTAATGTTTTTTTTCCACGATCACATCCCTGTCACGTGTATATTTTATCAGTTATTCTTTTGTTTTTTTTTAATGTCTATGTCTAGATTTTAAATCGTTTTATTCTATTATATTAATCCCATCCCATCCCATCCCATCCCATCCCATCATCGACTAAGTAGGTACTTGCATGCACTTAACACTAAAGGAAAAGCTTTAGGTTATAATGCATCCCATTGGTACTGCGTTACCTTGGGATAAATATAAATTATTGATTTGGAAGCCAACGTTGCAACCAACACAAATATTTCATCAAATTATGGCTAACATTATACTCGTATGTCCCACTTATAGGCTAACTCAGCATGCAATAAATACTATTAGGAAAAACCTCATGTAAGCACGATTTTATCGCCTCCGCTCGCAGTCGGCCGCGCCCAAATCCACATAGCAACATGTTCTACGACGTATCGCATTTAACACGTATTTATAAACGTATCCAACAAAATGCGTGCAATTTTTAAAGTATTAAATAACATTTAGCGAGTCACGTGACGCGCTGCCAACAAAAGGTTATCGTCGTCACATAAGCCTGTTTAGAGTTAAACAGTTAATATCTGTTCGAGCGAGCTTCGATTAAATTGTGTTATTTTAAAATTGATTGGTTATCTGGTACAACCCTACCACCACACGATATTCCTGATTGATGCTTCTTTTTTATAATATTTTTTAAAAAAGAAGCATTGTTGCTCGCGTTGCGTGGTTTTTTGCCGTCGATACAGTACTTTTTCCTAAACGAAATGTGCTTTTTCTAGCACCCCTGACAAGGTATATGTATGGTAATAATAATTGGTTCACTATTAGATGGTGAAACCTCGGACGTCCGCTAATTTCATATTATGTATAATTCTATAGAAATATGAACATTGATAAATAATAGTTGTTTCGTCTATGTACTCTTAGACGCATGAACTCACTTTTGTTCAATGATAGGTAGGTACTCGTGTAATTGTTTCAAGCGTTACGATTCCGAATTGATTTTGTTAAATATTTTATAGATCTATATGATTGTCGGTAATAGTTATATGTATTTATTTATGGTAATTGTTTAGACCGATAGAATTATTTTATTTGATAGTTTTTAAACCTTCGTTTAATTCATGAATATCTTAAGAGATACACAAAAACAGTAACAAAAAAAAATACAAAACTCCTGAACAATCGTCAGCGTATTGCAATAATCGATCAATCGCGATTATTGCAATAGTTTAATTACAATAATTATTTATTAATACAATAGCTAAATACAATATTATTATTTTTTTTAAATTCCGTTACTGAGGCCATATCGCATGGTCACGCATATTGAATTAAATATTTTCTACTTAATGTTTTACAAAAAGTGTGTTTTTGAATGGACATGAAATTTCACTTATTATTTCTCCAACATAACCTGACCAATTTGAAAATTTTCTCTCTGTTTGATTATTAGGTTTCCATGCCTAAACTAATTTTCATAAATTCGTTTTTATAGATTGTGCCTTGGAGAAGGATATAAGGAGAAGGATATAGCATAAGAAATATATAAAAAATACTAAAAATTAATACAAAGATTTATTATAAAAATTAATGCAAAGATTTATTACAAAAATTAATACAAAGCTCTATTTTATTATTTTTATAATTCAGTAATAATAGAGCCAAATATAACAACTATAAATACGTCCTCGAGCAATCGTGAATTGAAATCCCGTACCGTAAGCAAATTATCATCGTCCCATATTACTATCTTTACAAAACAGTAACGTCACGATCATATGTTTACATTGTGATACAGAACCGACCAAATAAAGTAGCCATTGATCTCACCCGAAAGTAATACGGCTAGACGCCCATGCAAATTGGATGCACTTGAAGAGGTTATCCGACGCAAAAAAGTCTCGGCCTCTCCAAAAACAATACTAAACTGAGGCTCTAAATAAATTGGTGTTTTTGTTCTGTAACGGAGATACGTCGTTGCTAATGTGTTGTATGCGAATGGGGGTCAATTTATGTGGTCGCTTTCCGTCCTACCGCAATAGGTCAAAATAATGCGCCAGACAAGGTGAACCGTTTTTTCGACTCAATAAATTAAGTGTCGTATACAACACACTTTGCAAACGACCGTAAATATTTCTCATAGTAGTTTTAGTTTTAAATGGTGAATTTAAAGCCTAATTAGATATACAGTTAGAGGTTGTTTAAAGGGGTGACTTTAAGCCGAAAGTATGGAAAATCGATATGGAATCCTTAATAACAAACCAATTAAAAATGAAGATTGAAGAGACGCATGTAATTTCATATCTAATAAATTTAAAAATTTATTTATTGATTTCACAATATTGAAAAAAAGGTACTAACTACAACCGAATGTTCTAAGCATAATAATTAATGTAACTAACTGTCATTTGTTTCATTTAAAAGATTCCATATCGAATTTGGCTTCAATAGATACGCAATTTTAAAGAGCGACGCAGATAGCGTCTATTGACCGCTTGCTATCTACGCGGTGTTATAAGATTTGTACAGAACTCGGAACTCAGAACGTTGTTTTCTGTTTGTGTTGCTTAGTTGTTAAACGACGGACACGGAATCAATTTTTCTCTGGATGAATGGTAGCCTGTCACTTTTCCTATACTTCTAGTATAGAAATCACGTTTTGGCTAGTTGAATAGCTAAGGCATTGCGGATTGTGGTTCTCGAATCTAGTATAAAGAATGCATCGTAGAATCGATGTATAATAATCTTTGCTTAATTGCATCTTAGTTTTAATAACTCCTTGACTCCATAAATGTTGTCAAATTCAAAGCCGAGAGTTCTTTGTTTTTATGGCGACCCGTTCAACTATTATTGCATCCATTCCTTGGATTTTCGCTAAGTTTGAACTATTTGCTGCTCTAGTAGGGTCCTTCCGAATTTGGCTGGGCAGGGAGAATAACTTGAACAGAGGAGGTGAGTGTTGACGCGCGTCACTAAGGGTACCCTTAAACCTACACCCGTGTCATAAGTCTCGGGCTCTGTTCGGAGTTTTTCTCTCAGCCACGCGATGGACCGGCATCCATGAATCCATGGAATGCTAAGATATTCTTCTCTCTCTACATACGAGTAAATAACACCAAGCTTCATTTCCATAGGTCCTTACGTACTTCCCTAGCTTCTTCAACTGTCATTAAACCATTCATACAAATTCGTCAGCTTAGGGTACTTTTCAGCTGGCTATGTTTTAAAAAGTGCTGAATTTTACATACAATAATATAAAGTCCCCCTCTTTCAGGATTTTCATGCAGTTTTCACTAATAGGCCGAGTAATTTTTGGCGAAGGTTTTTCTACATAATTTGTTAGTATTTCCTGTATTTTTTTAATTTTAGGCCATTGACTGCAATCATACCTGATCATAAGAAATGATGCAATCTAAGATAAAAGTGGGTGAAATTGTTAGGTGTAGGATGACATACACACCCCTTTCGGTTTCTACAAGAATTAACTCAAATATGACGATATTAGTAGGGATAGTCGCGCGCCTGGGAGCTTTAATTGATAACTCAGCCCTTTGAGATAATACAAAAATTGTATGGAAGAACTGTTGTGCTTTGCTAGGACTACAAAAAGTCCGCGATAGCTTATAAATATATTTAGCTGGCTATACCCATTCTTTCGAAAAAATGGTCACTTGCAAATTATGTCTTTGATATTCTTGCAAGCATACACTATTTTTCTTGCAGGTGAAGTCGTGGGCTTCAGCTAGTTACAATAAAGCTTTTGGCTCAGAGGCTCAAAATTTTAAATTTTTACATTACATACAATAAATATTTTATTTTAATTAATCTCCAAGAAGTCTTTTTAATTGGACTGCATCATAACCTACCCTCATTTTGAAATCATTATCACAGACATGTCATCGCTAAAAATATATTATTATTATAATATTATAAAGTAAAATTATGTTTTAATTTTGATTCGGAATCGTTAATTTATGTTAAAACATCGCGGTCGCATGGCACTTGCACTGACTGTATGAAATCGATAGACGAATATATAATTACATATACTAAAGCCAAACTCGATTGAGAATGATTGTCAACAAATAAATTAAAAATGAAGGTAGAAATCACTAGTCATTTTACACCAAATTTTTTTATTTCACTTGTTTATGACGAATTCATGACAATAACTTAGATTAGGAAGCTTAAAACTAATTAATATGTTCCAATCTTTTAAATAAGATTTTATAAAAACACAAAACATAATTTTAAATTTATTAGGCATAAAATGTGTTGTGTTTTCTACCTTCATTTTAAATTTGGTTGTTGACAAGCATTCTCAATCGAGTTTGGCTTTAGTATATTTTATTAATTTATTAAATGACTTACAGTCGTTTGAGCTGTCAACATCCTGAAACTGTGTAAATAAAACTTAAACGTTAACTCATAAGTACTATTTGTTTACCTAGTTTAGGGGCAAGGGATATATTGTATAAAGCTTATCTGTAAGTTTTACATGAGTGATAAAACAATTAAAATTTTGTTTGGATTTCAACATGATGACATAATAATTTCGTGAGGTCACGACAAGATCAAGATATTAATACTGTATTGTACATTGTCCCAGCACATTACACCTATTTGTTCCAAAAATGTAGTGCTTAATACCCATACGGGGTGCATTGTTTTCAATCACGCCATATAGTCGCTTGACTATGTGTCTTTGTAAGCTGGAGCTCATTATGGTCCTCTTGGCCACTAGACATTCCATCTATAAAAATTTGAAAAGTCTAAGTTGTCATATTAATATTATCGTCGCTAAATAGTTCCGTCTGGCCGAGGCCCTCCAGGGACTGTGAATTATAATAGCCGAGATTAGATTACCTATTGCTCGCATTTGTTAATTCGTTAATATGATATACTGACGCATTTTATTTTAATGTTTCTGACCGTAATGATGGCACTAAATGTGTCCCAACTGAAATACATTTATCTCAATAAATAGAAATTACTGAAGCTAGTGAAACATTTATTTATATATCATTTATAACAAATTTCAGTTTTTAACTATAATTTACATTATAGAAAATCATCAACAATGAACCTATTTGTGTGGCTTCCTTCAGTATCAAGCCTCATTCCGTGTCGAGGTTTGATGTTTGGAAAGAAAATCTCTACATTTTATAGAGCTAGACTCGAAACCATTAGCTTCACGATCTGAAGCCAATCATGCAGCTACTTCACCAATAAAGAGCTTTATTCCTATCCAATTGTAATAATTACTGAATGATTTACATAATAGAATGTAATCGAACGTAATCGAATCTGCTCCAGGTCCCAGCAAGGTGACTCGTTTGATCTTGCCATCGCCCGTAGACGGAAGATTCTATTTTGGTGCACCTCTTGACCCTCTGATACTTTATCTCGGCCATTTTGGGATGTATTACTGGGTTCATTTACGTAAATGATAGGCTGGCGAATAAGATAAGTTTTAATTTTTCATATAATTATATTACAATGTTGCTGAAATACCTAGTTTAGAGAATAATTTGAATAATAAAGCATAAAATAATCTGCTAGTGCAGGGAAATTTCTCATTATAGTCAGTCCATCATGATTGAGGATAGTGATGAATCCCATGGCGAGTCCCTAGTCATTAAAACGGCGTTGTAGAAGATACGGAGGCCCGTCTTTTTCACTTGACTAAGCATCTACCTTCTTCTTTTATCATCTTTTTTTACATGTCTTATTAATAGCATTTCTGCGGAATGCTATAAATTCTTGTTGTCTGTCTGTCTGTGCGACTGTCCGCACTATTTATATGTTCCCCTACAGCTTCCTAACGGCTAGGCCGATCCCGATATGATAACATATTCTTATAGGAAAAAGTTTGAGGAGTGTTCTCACATACTTTTTTTTCTTTTTACCCGACTGCAACAGAAAGAGGGAAATGTTTTTGTGTCTTCGCGGATAACTTCGTCATTTATGAACCGATTTTAACGATTCTTTTTTTTTGTTGGAAAGGGATAGCCCGCTAGAAGAACCTGACTCCCTGACTGGTGGAAAATATATGGAGCTAAGACCCACCATGCTGCACCAGTGTCGGTTTGCGGGATTAGGGTGATAATAGTTTTATAATTGTTGTAATGGCCCACTAGAAAAATCATTCTCCCTGACTTGTAGAAAATATGTGGAGCATAAACCCACCAAGCTGCTCCAGTGTGAGTTGGTGGGATTAGAATAGTACTAGTTTTATGACTATATTTATTATGAAAGAAGAACCTTAGTATAACATTGGGTTCAAAATCGGGCGTAGCAGAAATGCAGGAGTGTGAACGGCTGGAAACGGTTCTCCGACCCAAGCTTATCTCTCTGTGCAGTCGTATCCAGATCATGTGATGTGCCCAAAACAAGTATAATCCCGGATTCGGAAATATTTCTACAACTGATTACTCTCGAAATCATTTTTCGTGAGTTGCTTCATCTTGATAAACCTCCTGTCTATTTTTATTATATTCACTATTGCTAGCAGGTAGGTAGCAAGGGGTTCCAGGATGGCGTTCCATGCAAATTATAGGATTTGACAATGTGGCCTTTAAATAATAATTAGATTAATAAAGCAACAGGAAAACAATCAGCTGGCAAATACAATTATAATGTCTTTCCCTACAAAATTACATATATCGATAACGAGATCATGTATTCTTAACATTTAAGTTAATCTTGAATATCTATTAAAAAAAATAATGTTAAAATTAAAAAGATACATTAAATAAAATGCTTTTTTGTTATTATTTCTTGTTTTAGTTTTAACTAATTTTAACTCAAAAGATCCGCTCTATGTGCCGGCCGCACCTACGCCTTTCCACGCGACGCGCTCTCAAAATTAATATTCTCGCTTAATCTATAATTTGTATAGGCTCATGAATATTAATACTGAAACCGCTCAATTCGTTCACTACTCGCGGCCCTGTTACATATATTTCACAGATGTTAAGGCCACGCACACCTTGCAACCCATGATTTTTTAAATCATCACATTCTGTGATAGCCTCCGTCACCGAAACATAGGTCCTGCGTTCAGGATTGTATGGTGGGATTCTTTAGCCGTGGTTAGTTACCACCCTGCCGGCAAAGACGTACCGACAAGCAATTTAGTGTTCCAAGATGACTTCGTGTAGAAACCGAAAGGGGTACGGATTTCATACTTCTCCTAACAAGTTAAGTACCTCGCTTCCATCTTAGATTGCATAATCACTTATAATCAGGCGTGACTTCAATCAAAGGCTAACTTTAGTAATAAAAAGTCATAATTTTTATCAGCACCCTATCACGATCTTTTTGGTACTCCGTACTAACTCGAATATAGATACCGCTTTTGTAAATGTGTGTAATATTATTTCATATTAATTGCAGACATATTGACCCAAAAGGAAGTATCCATATATTTATTACTTGTTTACTTGAATATGTTTTAGGTTACATAATTTGACGAAGGTGTAGTTTTTTTGTTTGACATGATTACAAGCGTTGCTCTACATAAGATCTGATAACTTTCGACAGTGCGAGTCATGTATTTTCATTTGGACAAAATTTTGTGTGAAATTGTTTTTGGTGTGATAGAAATGTCTGGAGAACATTATGTATAGCCGCGAAAGATATGACGTTTTTTGCGACGCGGCTCTCCTGTGTGCGCAAAGCTTTACAGTCTTAACATAATTATTTCATTACCTTATTCACAAAGTAAAGCGTACAGCCTCGGTGACTTTGTCGTGTTCATTCTTTTGTATTTCAGCTGAATAGGGAGGTATATACTCGTACGTCAGTTTATAGTACAGGTTATAGTTAGACGAAGCATCCAAACTGCATCTTACGTCTAATCTATAATAGCTCGGTTAAGGCCAGACAACCACACACTACAGGCACACTTGCGATTTCGGTTTTTGTGTAAGTATCGGTAGCTTTTTGGCTACAAGTGCCGTATAATATACTATGAGAGTATAGTACGAGTACCTTACGTGGCGATAAATCACTAAAAAATAATAAATAAAAATTTTTAACAAAAAATAGAACCGACTCAAAACGCACCAAAAAGTAAAAAATAACTGTGTCGTATAGTTGCTTTAATTTACTTAAACATATCTAAGAGTCGGTGCCAGGCAAGGTATCTACTTTAACCCCTGTGGGCCTGACATTCTAACCTTCTTTGAGGCCCGCGGCTACCCGGGTAGCGACGGAGCTATAATGACAGCTGTCATTATTTGCCTGACGGTTGCCAGGGGACCCCTCGGGGCTGTGAAACTTTAAGGACATTACCTAGAACCCACTAACTGCTTTACTAGTTTAAATAAATGTTCCTTAAACTAGCTGGCACCGACTTCATAGATATGCTTAAGTAAATTGTAGCAAAACTAAATGACACAGTTATTTTTTACTTTTTAGTGCATTTTGGGTCAGTTTTATTTTTTGTTATTAACTCTTAAATACAAAATGCGAGGTTTAAATACAAAATGATGATTGCAAGTCCTATCTTTAGAACTAACTATAGATATTAACCTTGTTTATGAAATGGTTTAGTTTTTGTTCTTTCTTTATTGTATTTTGTTGGTTATTATTGATTCTCTATGATGCTTCCTTAACAACTAAACATAAAAAAATTTTAACAAAAAATAAAAACGCCTTCAAAACGCACTAAAAAGTAAAAAATAACTACGTTATTTACTTAGTTTAATTTACTTAATCACATCTATGAAGTCGATGCCATCCAAGTTTAGGTAAAGACTTTAAAGTAGAAAGCTCGGATGGCACCGACTTCATAGACGTGATTAAGTAAATTAAAGTAAGTAAATGACGTAGTTATTTTTTACTTTTTAGTGCGTTTTGAAGGCGTTTTTATTTTTTGTTAAATTTTTTTTATTTCATACTTTTTAGTGCTTTATCAACAACGAACATACTAATAAACCTACTCAAACTAAACCATAAGTACCAATATTCACTACCTACTTATAACATTCCGACGCCCCTGCAAAAGTGAATATTAAGTTTAAAGAGTTTCCTCGAGTTTTCGTAGATCATTGGATCATGACTTAGTAAACATCAAACTAACTGGAAACTATAACCTTTCAAACTTCTTATTGAGACATAAATTAATCGAGCCCAATCACAAAGTAGCTACTGTAAACCGTTAAATAGCTCCCTCAACTGTCCTTCTTCTTCATCGCCAGACCCTCAATGACAGTCACAGCCCATCTAAATATAAAGTTCTCATTGACACAAATTAATCGACCCCAAACACAAGGTAGCTACTGTAAACCGTTAAAGAGCTCCCTCAGCTGTCCCTCGTCTTCATCGCCAGACCCTTAATGACAGTCACAGCCCATCTAAATGTAAAGTTCTCATTGAAACAAATTAATCGAGCCCAAACACAAGGTAGCTACTGTAAAACGTTACGGAGCTCCCTTAACTGTACGTCGTCTTCATCACCAGACCCTCAATGACAGTCACAGCCCATCTAAATGTAAAGTTCTCATTGAGACAAATTAATCGAGCCCAAACACAAGGTAGCTACTGTAAACCGTTAAAGAGCTCCCTCAGCTGTCCCTCGTCTTCATCGCCAGACCCTTAATGACAGTCACAGCCCATCCAAATGTAAAGTTCTCATTGAAACAAATTAATCGAGCCCAAACACAAGGTAGCTACTGTAAAACGTTACGGAGCTCCCTTAACTGTACATCGTCTTCATCACCAGACCCTCAATGACAGTCACAGCCCATCTAAATGTAAAGTTCTCATTGAGACAAATTAATCGAGCCCAAACACAAGGTAGCTACTGTAAAACGTTACGGAGTTCTCTTATATATAGATCGGCTCCATCATCAGATTGACTCCAGACTTTCATCAAATTGTAGTGCTTTTAAATACTTACCGGAAAAATTAACAAACGTACTTGTTGTCCCTACAATTTTTGAAAGTTCCCCTCGTTTTCTCCAGGATCCCATCATCAGATCCTAGTTTCCTTGTCATGGTACCACCACCGGATTATCTTCTTTCCAACAAAAAAAGAATTATCAAAATCGGTTCATAAACGACGAAGTTATGCGCGAACACACATAAAAAAAAAAAAATATATATACGGTCGAATTGAGAAACGCCTTTTTTTTTTTGAAGTCGTTTAAAAAGAGACTAACAACAGTTCGTGAGGCGTAATTGACAGTAAAAAAATCATTACAGCTAGAAAATACACTAATTATAAGAATACGTCATGTTATTATGATAAATAATCATTATCTGATAGTACAATGTCATTTAGGCATTATAAGTGGCAAACGTTTTGTATAATTTTCAAATAACTGCAGGTCAAGGTTACGGGGTTATCAAATGTTTCGGAATTTACCTACATTTAGGTCAATCCATGATGGCTCGTCGTTTTTTGTTTTTCAAACGCTTACAGTGCAAGTGTGCAATAAAAACTGCAAGAATGTCGTGTTGGTCCTGCACAGCAAAATTATATTGTGATATAGGTTAATATATATATCGGAGTATCACCATTCTCCTTGACATCATCTTTAGTGGTTCTTAATCTCTTGGGCGTTTTCTAGGGTTACAAAGACTTTGTCTTTACGAACAGATATATTGCAAGTTCACAATGTTTTGATACATGAAATACATTTTTTTAAATTCCTGACGTATTATAAAGATTCAAAACAGTAGTTTATTAACACCCATCTTACTTTACTCCCTAATATAATTTACTTCTTAAGAACACTTTTACACTGGTCCAACTCGACCAAATATCCTCACCGCACTCCAGACACAAACTAACTACCCAACTCCTTTATTCCCCTCAAGATGGTGTAAATACTCTACTCGGACTTTGGCGCCCGACTCTTTTATTGGTTGGAGTATTAAAACAAATCAATCATTCATTCATTTATCACATCAAATTGAATTTAACTTTGTGTGTGTGTAAGTTTTAAGTAAGCACCTATCTCATATCTCTCTTTAAATGATTAACAATTAGTTCTATTTCGATTACTTTCATAAAAAAACTCGTGACATACCAAAAATAATTACATCCACAGACAGTAACATTTCCATAAACAATGACATCTATTACAATATTACAACAATCTATTCTAAGTCTCTAGTCTAATTCCTTCGACATATATATTAACAAATTTAACAATATCTTAAAAACACACATACCCACAATCATCTCAGATAGGTACCTAGTATATCTATTTTTTTTGTTTAAACAGTTTAATGATTGAGCTCAATTCCACGCTGTCTTGTCTACCATACCCCTAGTGTTTTTGTAAAGCGTGAACCCATGATATCTATTATTATTTTGATTCATTACAAGTTAGTTTATGTAAACTAAGATGGAAGCGGGCTAACTTGTTAGGAGTATCATGAAATCTACATTGCTTTAGTTTCTACACGATACCGTACCGGAACGCTAAATCGCTTGACGGTACGTCTTTTTTAGTAGGATAGTACCAATGACCAAAGCTATTTTGCTAAGCTAATTTGGAAAATCTATATTGGCAGTAACAAACCAATCAAGTGACCTTTGTACAAAAATTAAAGTCGAGTCGGTCAACCTGAAGGAATGGGCAACGGAACGATTCTTCTAGCTAAGTCACATTTAAATATGTAGTTTATCATCATACGATACGTTTTTTTAACATTATAAATATAATATTTGTAAAAAAATTAAGTAGAGCATCATTCCGTTCGGTCATGACACGCAGCGATACAACCTACAATAACCCGTGTACACCGAGCCGTGGTCGACTCAAAACTGATGTCGAACTGTACTCCCCGCACCCTTCGGTTTCCCCTCGCGAGAAATAGTGGGGCGCGTCTTAATGAATTAACCAAAGTATATATAATTTGCTGAAATCTTACAGCATTGTTAACGAGACTTATTTTTCTTTAAGAAAATACTCCTTAGTAAATAGTTTGTGAATTCTGGAGTTGGTGGTCAGTCATTGGTGTCAGGACGGCTGTGACGAGGGAATTGAGAGTGCACTTTTTTTTGCACACGTGTGGTTGAAATCCAGTCGGGAGGTATTAAATTATTACGAGTAGAAGATACTTTACTTATTTCTAAAATATTCTTGCATGTTTAGTCTTCGATCTCGTTTGATGCTATTAGTAATAGTAACAAGATAAACATTACTACTAAGCCCGCCAACTCGCATTGGATCAACGTGCTCCACATCCTCCGTGGCGCAGTGGTATGCGCGGTGGATTTATAAGACGGAGGTCCTGGGATCGATTTCCGGCGGGGCGGATTGAGTTTTTTGTTAATTCGTCTTGGTCTGGCTGGTGGGCTGGGCGATGGCTTTCGCTGTGGCTAGTTACCGCCCTACCAACAAAGGCGTACCGCAAAGCGATTTAGCGTTTCGGTACGATGACGTGTAGAAACCGAAATGGGTGTGGATATCATCCTAAATCTTGCAAGTTAGCCCGCGTCCATCTTACATTGCATCATCACTTAACATCAAGTGTGATAGCAGTCAAGGGCCAACTTGTAATCTATAAAAATCTGCTCTTCTTAAAAAAGAGAGGATATTATAATTTATATAGTTACTTCACTTAAATAATAAAATTAAAAAACGTGATGAAGTTGCAGTATTACAATTAAAACTTTATTTATTCTCTTTTGTTCTAGATCTACAAGGGTCTGGATATCGTGACGGCAAAAGCGACTCGTCAAGAGCGGGAGCTGGTAAAACATCACCTGCTGGATATTCTGGAGCCTCATCAAGTGTTCACCGTCGTGGATTTCAGAGCTAGATCGCTAAAAATTGTATCCTTTATTATAATATAAATATATTTGATAGTATACATCATCGTTTATAGCAATTTTACAAACTGATGGACTCCTTGAGCCACGGTTTTATTTTTTTATAAAACTGATTTTATGAGAGAAGATTTTTAGCTTTGTACGATGAAAATCGGATAAGCCAATCCAAAGATCTTAGCACTTTTATGCACAAATTAAAATTCGTTTATTAGTAGCATTTAAAACTATTTGTAAACTAACTTACAAATAGTTTTAGATAGTTCAGTTTATCAGAATTAGCACTTTTCGGAAGCCAAGTAGTCTATTACGTGATGATAAATATTTCTTACCTGACGATTTTTCCTCAATGTAAATAATTCGTTTTAGAAGGTTATTATTAAACGACAAGTTGATGTTATTTAAAATTGCTCTTTTCAGCCATCTGTTTTTCTTTTTAAATGCAATAAAGAATTTCTTCTTCTACATTTGTTCCTCTTTCTCAGCATCTAAATCCGTGTTATTACTGAAACGAAAGCAATGGACAGAAACTTTTGGATAAAAGAGATCGGAAAAAGTCAAGTTGCCAGCGGCGTTAATTTGTCAAGCACTTTATAAAAGATATGGCTTTGGTATGTGTTTTATGGCAAACGGTACGATAAAATTAAATCCTTGTTCATTCGTGTCAAGCAAAATTATTTTATCTGAGACAGGAACTTGGCTTGACTTTTCTGAAGCAAACTTTATTTCTAAACTGTCGCCTAAAGTTATTTTTCTAGCTAGTTTCTGTAGCCTAGCAAGTACTAAGAATAAGAATTGTTGGTTGATAAGTTAGCCCATAACACATTAGGTTTCTTTGATATTACGGAATAATTTCAATTTTGAGTAGCTGCAGTCGTTGTATTCCAAAATTTTATAGGTACGTACATAAACTATCCTAGATATATTTAATATTAAAATTCTATTTCATTTTTTTATTCTTCCTTAGCGCGACAACTGTCGACATCGTCTGGTTATCGTGTTGTGTAATAATCAAAAGCCCTTCCATAGCCGATGTTTGTTCAGCAGTTCCATATTCCGTCTCTCCTGTGGAATGCGACATGTTTAAAGCCATTAACGCCATATTGTTCAAGGTAGAAATTATGAAATATTTACTTTATAATTATTTACACAAATGCCTGCTTCGATTGATACTGTTGGAAATTTTCGACATTTTCACTACTTCTTAAAGGACAATATTATGGATTCAACCGTCACGTATGAGTAATTTTTAGGAATTTGAAGATTTTGATGGACAGATAAAAGGCAGATATATTTTAATACATCAGCAAAGTCAAATATCAAATTATTTCAATGTCTAATACACTACGATTCAACAATAGCATAAAAGTATCAAGTTTTAGTTTCCGTCTTTACCGGTCATTGCCGTCTATGCTTAGTTTAGCGTATGTTAGTTATATCTACTGTACTGTTTCTTGTATTTAATTTTCACGACTATACGTTAAGATTATATATAGTATGTTTCAATTCCTTAACTGCAAGCAACAGATAGACAATTTGACAAAAGAAGGCAAAATACCAATAATAGTCGGTGGTACTAATTATTATATAGAATCTATTGTATATCAGATATTAGTAGAACACACGGATGACACTGATGAATTACTGTGGGATAGAAGTAAAAGAAAGAGAGATTTTTATGGAACTGATCCTACCAATGAAGAAATTAATAAAAAAATTGCCAAAGAATCTGATAAGTTAAAAATACTAGGTTTACCACTAGAAACTACAGAACTTAAAAAGAAAGATATCAGTGAAAAACAAGATTCTGAAGACCAAGTTGAATCAATATTAAATACTGAATTAAAAGATAATATTCCTTTGACAATATCTGATGAAAATAATTTTATAGATAAAGATACTTTGAAACATGATATAGATAATGAAAGTAAGTTTACAAATGAAGAGATACATTCTAAATTGAAAGCAATTGATCCTGTCATGGCTTCGAGACTGCATCCTAATAACAGACGAAAGGTCTTAAGGTAATTTTAATTTTATATTAATATAATTTTCATCATCAGATTTACCAATTATTTTAGCACGTAGTATCATATATGTATTATAAAAGCAAAAGTGTGTTTCTTTGCAACTTCTTCAAGGTGCGTCTATAGAACTGATGCTGAAATGTAGAAGGGAGATAGATTATACCCTGGATTAAAACAAACACATTTATCCCGATATACTCACGGGAACGGTAACTACACGGGTGAAACCAGGGGCATAAACTAGTCTATAAATAAACAAAAGTGACGTCCGAGTGGCGCAGTGAGTAGTGACCCTGCTTCTGCGTCCTAGGCTGTGGGTTCGATTCCCACATCTGGAAAAATGTTTGTGTGTGTATAACTGTAATCTTGTATGTAACTGTAATCTAAGTACAAGTTACAACACTACGCTAACAACCAATTCATTATTCTTTAGTATCCATTTCATTTAATTGAATACTCCTTGTAAGCATCAACGATGCCTGAAAACATACACACACAGAACAAACTACAAACTACTTTAATCTCATACATTTATATATTAATAAGATGTACGTGTTCAGATAACTCTTCGATTTCGACTGTTTTATTTGACATATTATATAAATGTAATACATTGCTTCTTGTGCGTAATACAAATGTATTCCCCACCGTGGAAAAGGCGCAATGTAAACCAAACATACTCTCATCGTGTGAAGTGGCCTTTATTACTCAGTAAGAGTAACAGTAAACATATCAATTCAGGTGACTTACACAAAGTGACCACCAACGCCATACATATAACTGTTCCAGGGAACTCTTGCCAACTTTGGCGCTTGTTTTCGATGCCAGTGAGTTATTAACATGTGAGAAAAGTTTTACCCCCTTCATATAATTATATTAAGAGGTTTGAGAGGTCTGATCAAATAGAACTTAACTGTAAATTCTGACTTTTCTTTAATTCATTTTTCTTTGAAGATGGATACCTACCATATTTGTTTCTAAAGTGAAAGCTATTAAAATAAATATGCAAGCGGGGATCGAATCGTACTTCACTTGTACTTGATTTCTTGTATTTGTCTGACATAGCAAGTTGTATTATTATAGTAGAATAAAGTAAGTTATAAGGGAGTAAAAAGAAAATTAAATATATATGAATAATTTCATGACATCAAAACACGTAATATCACATCACAGAAATGAGTACACGATGGGTGTTCTCGTATTATTTCGTTTAGAAGTTCCTATCGACTGGTAAGCTACCACCGTTGTAACACCGGTGTAGACTTAAAAATATTGAATTGTGATCGTAAATTCACAAATAGGTATAGAAAATTTGAGTCCACTCAAATTTCAGCAAGTGATTCTTATTTTAACCTGTTCAAATAAACTAGGCCAGTTAAAGTAAAACCAAGAGAAAACATGAGAATTCACCGGCAATGATCATATCGTTTAAGTAGATTGTAAGTATTGGTTTTTGGCGATTTCGCTAACTCATCCATACCAATAAATCGTCAGATAATAATACAGACGTTGCTATGGGGCTAACACGCCATGGCGGCGGCGAGTCTACGCGTTTATCATGCTAATAGACCATAGACTATAGACTAGCTGTACACCATAGATTGTAGAGGTATAGAGGGATGGTATGGTAAGCTAAAGCATTTTATAATTTTAATGTTATGTAGTACAGTTGTATAATTTAAAATATCAAACAAAAACGGCGAAGCCCATTTATTGTTGCAGTCGACTAGTTTCGAGATTAAGTAGAATTATCAATCAGAAAACAGAAATATCAAAGTTTGTGGTGACTACTGTTCAGAAGCCAGATTCTACTAAAAAAAACAGCAAAAACTAATCAAAACTTTTAAAATAATCATCATGTATCGCAAAAACGACGGGGTGTTATAAGTTTGACGTGTCGGTGTATGTGTCTGTCTGTGGCATCGTAACTCCCAAACGGATGATCCGATTTTAATGTGGTTTTTTTGTTTGAAAGGTATATCAGTCGAGAGTGTTCTTAGCTATGTTTGGTGGAAATCGGTTCAGGTCTTCAAGGACATCAGGTCGTTTGTTAGGTGTGATAAAAATGTACACGCTCAGTTTATTTTAAAGCATGTGTGTGATCTGACATTTGAAACTCTAATGTCTTCTGGAACCATTGAACTGGTCTAATGATAAGGCTAGAGGTAGGAGACGTAACCCTGGTCTACCTTTTTAGTAAATCCATCGAGTCATCGAGAGTCATGTTTCTAATTGACGAGGATCTGATGCTGGAAATGGAATGTGGCATATGAAACCCTGGAATGCCGGAATAAAACGGATAAACCGATTTATATTTTTGCTGAAGTATGACCAAACTTTATTTGGGCCGGGTGTTTTTTAAATTTTTAATTTATAGTTATTATAGCTTATGTACGTATCGGCAGTTTCAAAGCTCAAAGCATGAGTATATCGATATAAATTATAACATCCAAACCTACGAAAACATCTTGAAGATTTTAATAACCTAA
This sequence comes from Mycalesis mineus, assembly GCA_034621355.1. Taxonomy (NCBI): domain Eukaryota; kingdom Metazoa; phylum Arthropoda; class Insecta; order Lepidoptera; family Nymphalidae; genus Mycalesis; species Mycalesis mineus. The sequence continues at coordinate 2,321,851 of CM067895.1, forward strand.
ATATGAAAGTAGATACATGTAAGCTGGCCGATTAAATTCAAATTTAACAATCGTACATTTTGTACGAGACCTAATAGAATAATAGGTATAGAAACTTATTACAATGGAAATATGTTAATTAAATAAAACAAATTTGTTATTCTAGAATATTCGCGACTGAAATATGAATGAGTTCGGTGGAAAAATTAATTATTATACAAACGTTTAGACGTCGGCTGACCCTTTCCTAACAAAGATATCCGATATTGTGCTAGTAGTGGGAACGGAAAACCTGGCCGACTATTTACACATATTATATAACAAATACACACACATAGACGTGCTGTGTGTATATGTGAGTTGTTATAATAATACGATAAATAATTCGGGGTTTATCGAAGGGGCCGCGTTCGCGATACCATGTCGTGTGACCATGGTTTTTGTATTTTTAGTGTAATGGTGCTAATTTTAGTTTTAGTTTTACCGCCTATCGGTCTCTGTTTTTGGAACTGTACTGGAACTTTACTTCTTGAGTCGTTTTCTCAGCTTTGAGGATCATGGCACCTCTACGACGAGACTTTCATTTCTTTCCCAGGATATTTTAAGAAATGGCATAACCGTTTCTCTCTGTTAACATCCAAAATTCACAGCTATTTTTCTGAAATGAAAAAAAAGTAAGACTAATCTGGGGCATGCACACTTTGGTGCTGCAGCTACATACTATATATTTAGCCGCCGAACGCTTATTAGAATAAAAATATTATCCGCCCTTAAAATGATAATGTGCCTAAATTGCAAAAAGTCAGACGAAGAGCCGGACTCATATCCGATTTGTTCTGAGAGATCAACGTTTTGACACCCTTGCCGGACCAAACTCTTTCCATATGCCGGAAGTGATTACAGTCTTTTTAATTACTTCTACGTGAAGAAGGAGGAGCAGTCCTACATGGTATATAATTTCATTCAATGCAACTGATCCAGCTATATGAAATAGAAATAAGTTAAAGGATGCCTTGAATTTAAACTCGCCGTTCTAACATCGCAACAAAGACGGCAATGAGTCAGAGCAATTGGCAACAAGGAAGTCATGGCCACCCGAGCGTCGGATAGTAAAGCCAAGGTCAGATACGCGCACACTGGCAAACTACGAAATCCTTGGCTGCGGTTAAAGACCCGCGGAAGTTGATCCGACGGCCAACCAGCAAGCAAGACCCGCCGTGCCCCGCCCGCCCGCTCAAGCAATTCCTTCTTTTTTCCGTCAATGACAAGTTTGCGCTTGACTACGATCTCGCCTGACTAGTGGTGATAAAGTCAGGGATCATTACGTCACAGTCACGCACACATACGTACACTTGTATCTATATACTTGTATCTGTGTTCGTGTGGTGTGTGCAAAATTGAAGTTTACGCTTGAAGCTACGGTTAAGTTACCGGACTCATGTGAGAGGCCATGGGTTCGATCCATCGATTGGATGGTGGTCTATTGTTATACTAACTGTCTTTAAAACTAGTTGGAAGGAAATAAGAATATTGGTCATATTAAAAACGTATATCGCCCAAAATGTGACCGTTAGGATTGTAATGTTTTAGGTAAAAGTTGATGAAACAAGCAACAAGTCTACGTACTGTTACGCAGGAATGTGTCGATTATAGCAGAACAGCATAATACATACTCATTCAAGAACATGTCCTACCATACCCACCGTAGACCAATATATCGTGATGTACCTAGATTGATCGACGATGTTACCATAGAGGTTAAATTTCCTCAGAAAAGATCCGTCACAAATAACCTACTACTCATAACAAAAGAAGAATGATAATGCTTATTGCCTAGCGCAAATCTATAAAAATAAATAAATAAATTTGAAGTGTCTGTTTGTAATTTCAAATTCATAACTTTTCACTAAGTGCATAAGAATGTATACGTTATTTACATCAAAAAATCAATTTTGTAATTCTATCTGTTTGTTCCAGCTAATATTTGAAAGCACAAGACAGATTGTAAAAATCCTCTTTGCATAACACCTATTCAAAGAGAATTTTTATTATCCGTTCTTATCTATATAATATACTATTCTATTATTATCGACACTTTTTGCTTCATATGACCAATATTCCCATTCCCTTCCAACTAGACTCATAAGGAATGACACGCGGGTATAACCACGGACGTCCGCTAGTTCTTAAATAAGACGAGTGATGATAACGAAACATTTCTGGCAATAAATAGCCTTATAAAAACGCGGAAGACGTAACAACAGCATTGTAAAATTATTCCATTTCATTATTTACTTTGAAAATAGTAACTAGTGCGCTCGGTTCACGATAAAATCAACTTTCCGAAACGATCGCAAAATTACCACCAGACCTAACTTTGTTGATTCAAAAGGGCTCGCTGAGTCAATTTAAATTCAAAGTAGTTTAAATTCAGAATGTATTACTTTGAATTTTAATTAAATTTAAATGTTAAGGGTGTAATTGAAGGCATTAGTGGATTATAAGCTACCTTTCGGTTATAATAAGTAGTTAAAATCTACATATAAATAAATGAAAGATAACGTAGTCAAAATATTCCTACATAAAATTAAGACCATAAAACTTTCGCTTTCAATACACTCTCTGACATAACATTTTTATTGCTTAAATATGTTTTTACATACTTGAACTGCCTCATTGGTCCACTTGTTAATTTATGTAGCTCTAGATCAAGAGGTTGTCGGTTCAGGTACTGGGTCGGATTATGAAATATTAAGCTTTCGTTTGTTATAAGAAAACTACAATTGTTAACCCCAAATAACGAAGTTGGTGGTTTTTCGACCTACTCCTCAGAGAGTACGTTTAAGACTCAGAGCACGTTAATTTCCCTACCAGGAGAAGTTTGGTGGGTTAAAGTTCTATATCCCCTCTACCATGATTCAGTGGGCTTGCACAGCGCATACCGCTGCGCCACGAAGGTCGTCACAACATCTTCTATTCATAAGGGAGCTGATTACTGTGATGCTTGGTGGCCATATAATGTATGCAGTATAAGTACAACACTGGTTCCCAATTTTTTAATATTATGAAACAACGAAAAAAATAAAATGCCTTGTGTTTTCAGAACCCATATATGAGATGAAGAATAGAGAGTGCTTACTGTAGATGGGACCATATACAGTAGAACTAGTGGCTAGTAATACAAATTTAAACACAAAGTATCGCATCGTGATAATAATCTAATTTTTAACACCAGGTAGAATGTTTCAATTGGTCTCCTTGGTGACTTTTCTACGGAGTCCCTAGGTTCTGTTCGCTGTTCTCAGTGTCAGATGACGGACCAAGCAACAGGCCCACACCTACTTCTAGTGGCATTATGCCCTCATGCGACGGCCTTCAGTTTTATTATTAATGTAAATCACGTGAACAAGTTAACAAGTTTGCTACGACGTTACGACACGGCTCGTTGTGTATGTTAGTACCTATAGTTTGATTAAATATCTGGGTGACAGATCTACGGCCGACGTTTTTTACCCGACTGTGTACTAAGTCTTATGTTTTCTACGTGTACGTATGTATGGCTTGTTCTGTGGCCTACACTTTAAACCGTTTGTCGGGTATCGACGTATCTTTTATATTTTGATGATCTCTCTGGCGCCTTTGATAATGATTTAGTTATTATTAGTTACTACAGAGAGGTACAGGTAATGATTCTGAACAGCTGGAAATCAAAACAAATGACATAAAGACAAATATCAACAAAGTATGGTTGAACCAATTTTGTCAAAGAAGTCGAATGCTAGGGGAACGAATGGATCATGGACTAAATGTATTTGCCAGAACACTGAAACCCGCTACCAAATCACTCCAAAGTTACTATTAAATGCAGATATTAATTAGTCAAGTAAAAAATCTTGGAATGGTCCCCAGGACTACCGCTTGGTTGATTAAATTTTTAGTGATATAATATCATCTAAATAGAAGTAAAACTTATACATCAGTGACATTGTTAAAATAGATAAAATTTCCAAATAAAAATTTAATTATATTAGATAACCTTTGTCTGTCTGTGTTACCCCGCCAAAAGGTTAAGGGTCTAATCTACGTTTTAGTTTTAGTTACTGTATAGATAAAATTATTATATATATAAGCGGGGACAAAATATTTTATTTTGTTCGGGGAAAGAAAGATCTACCAAAACTACGTTTGTCCCCGCCTGCAGCACATTAAAGTGTTTAGAATTTTATATAGATATAATGTAACTTCTATGCAGTCGAGTTTTTTGTTTTTATAATAATAATTTTATTTGAGACTTTTTTGTTTTAGTTTATGGTATTGAAATGAATTTTTTGTTAAAACGGCAATATAAACATGATATGATATTTATATTTTTGAAATGGTCTTTTTACAACCTTTCATTTGATACCCATATTGCTAAGATTACAGCCGCCGTTTTGAAAATTTATATAGCATTCAACGACACCTCACATGTCAAAATCCGTTCAGTCGTTTAGGAAAAACATAACCCTCCTTCTGACGCAGTCGGGTAATTAAAAAAATAGACTCAAATGATTATTGTAGCAACTATAATCAAAACTCCATAGTTACCGCACTGAAGTGAGAACATGTATAGGGAAACTTTTCGGTTTTATATAGTAACAAAGTTTTGCCTCCTTGGCGCAGTGGTATGCGCGGTCGATTTATAAGACGGAGATCCTGGGTTCGATTCCCGGCGGGGCAGATTGAGATTTTTCTTACTTTGTCTTGGTCTGGCTGATGGGAGGCTTCGCCGTGGCTAGTTACAGACCTACTGATAAAAACGTATCGTCAAGCGAATTAGCGTTCCGGTACGATGTCGTGTAGAAACCAAGAGGGGTGCGGATTTCATCCTATTCTTAACAAGCCCGCTTCCATCTTAGATTGCATCTTCACTTAACATCAAGTGTGATAGCAATCAAGGCAATCCAACTTGTAGTAGAAATAAAAAATAAACAAAGGTCGGCCATTACAGGCTGCCGTTCTATACCTATAATCATATATTAGCCTTTAAACTGCCTCTACCAGCAGGCCTTCCTCTTTGTAGAAGAAAGAATATACTTATATGCCTATCAAATAGTATAGACCTACCACACTGCTCCAATGGTTGTAGGAGGGCTTAATGTGATGAAGTTTATTGACAGTCTCCATAAGTGTTGATGGAGACTAGGGATGACATGCACAACTGACCACGGGATTTTTTTTTTATCGACTACAAGTTGGCCCTTGACTGCTATCACACCTGATGTTAAGTGATGATGCAATCTAAGATGGAAGCGGGCTAACTTGTTAGGGGTAGGATGAAATCCACACCCCTATCGGTTTCTACACGACATCGCACCGGAACGCTAAATCGCTTGGCGGTACGTCTTTGTCGGTAGGGTGGTAACTAGCCACGGCGAAAGCCTCCTACCAGCCAGACCAATACAAATTAAGAAAAATCTTAATCTGCGCCGCCGGGAATCGAACCCAGGACCTCCGTCTTACAAATCCACCGCGCATAGCACTGCGCCACGGAGGTCGTCAAAACGGCAATAGCACCAACTTGCCAACTCCGGACTAAGAATTTTATTGAAGCAACCACCAAGGCACAGATGTAACGCTCTTACCGACCGGAATAACCAATGGATACCTCTATTGGTTATTCCAGTCGGTAAGAGTCGCTTGTGTTATCTAGTTAATTACAAATTTTAGGTCTTAATTGCTGCAAGATTTAGAGGCTAGACTCTATACCAAGAGGTTATGGGTTCCATCTATTTTCCCATTATGAGGTTCTCAATTCGACACGTATATATATTTTTTTTATATGTATGACCACGCGAAGTTTAAAGTAGAAACCTGGCACCGACTTCATAGATATGCGAAATTAGAGGGTAATAGGAAAAATATTGACTATTTTTACTATACTATCTAGTAAAATCCGTGGTAAAACATAGTCCAGTATCTGCATGGAGGCGGGGTGATCACGTAACCGTTGCAGTGGAGCCTCCATTGCAGTAAACTAGACACTGTGCCAACTGCTCTCACGATATAGACGTACCTGTACTATCAAATATTAAACACTTCTATTATTTAGGTATTCAGTTTCATTGTACTTGGTGGATTAATAAGACGGATGTCCAAGGTTCGGATCCAAGTTAATTGGTCCAGGTTTTACGGTATGATGTAGTACAGAAACCAAAACGTCTGTTTTTTATCCTACTACTAATAAGTTGGTTCGCTCCCATCTAAGATTGCATTGTCAATTACCATTTGGTGTGATTGCAGTTAAGAACTAACTTGTGATGAATAAAATAAATTGATTTCGAAAAAGGGGGTTTTGTACTCGACCCCTTAATGGTACAATTTTTATATACCTATATAGATCTTTTTTGCATTTATTGGTTCATCATTATCAGTTTATCAACGGACCCCCATTAGACGATTAGCCACAATACGCTTCTTTGTGTACTTTGCGAGTATAAAAGTGGGAGAGTCGTGAGAAAACGCGAAATTCCTAGCATTCCTACCAACAGCACGCCAATAAAACCGCATGCGAAGCATGTTCGATATATGTACGTTCTTTATTGTGCAGGCTCTACTTGTGACCATAACTGATTGACCCACTAGTAGGAATGCGGTTCATACATTATTTTAATGTGTTTTATATCGTACACGTACCTACTCTGATATATACTCTGATATTTTATTAGCTTTAGACTTAATTTCTTGAGCTATTTTAAATTGTTGCTAAATTCATGCACACTATCTAACTACATTCGATAATTATTTTGGTACCTTCAAGATAATTCCAAATGTACCGTTTACATGCATAGAGTAAGAAAAAATATACAACACCTAGCTATTTGAAATAAAAATATAAATTACATACAACTATAAATATCATTGCCAGGCAACAGCTAAAGAGATAACTGGTAAAATGGCATTGATTGTATAAAATACCTATATCATTCATTCATAAACGTCGCTTACCTACTCACTACGCCACGCGAGTGCATCGTGAGATCCGTGATAAAAATTGCAGCTTTGTAAACAATGAATGGTTGGAATAGCTATTAGGCTCTGCACACACTAGCGACTTTTCTTTGCTTCTTAATAACTATATCATATAGTAATACTATCGATATTATTCATTAATGAATGTCGCTGCGCCAGGCGAGTGCATCGTGAAATCTGTGTTAAAAATTGCAGCTATGCAGACATATTATGAATAATTGAAATAATTGTTAGTCCATACACGCATTAAAAACTTTTTGTCGCTCTTAAATATCATAAGTACTAATTAAAAAGTGCCGTTATTTCCAATTCATAAACACTAAAATTATAAATACGAAAGTGAGTTTATTACGCTGTTACTGCTCAACTGATTATTTTAAGCATTCGCATTTGCACACACATACTGCCGTGGACAATAACTGTTTTTTATTACTGATTCAGTCCATTTTATGACAACAGTTTGTAGATCAGCAGTTTGAAACTTAGTTTGATGATGTCCAGTTATTAAAAAAATGTAGCTGTATATTAGGTACTGTTGTAAAATCCAATCCAGTACCAGTCAGACATATTGTACATACATAAAAAAAAATTTAACATTAGAATGAATGTATAATACGTCTATTATTATTGAGATAAGGACGATTCTATCGCTCTGCCGTCATTCCTTCATTTTTGAAAATCCTGGTACTGGTAAGATATCAACCTCTAACGGGTCCGCGTTTCCCGCTAGCTTCTATTAGAGAACATTCGATATTTTTGTTTAAATTAAAACATGTGGTGTATATGCTGTTATCGACTTTCGTGCAACATGTCGACAGTGTGTCGCTCATCTAAGTAGGTGAGTTGGCGCCCAGGGTGCGTGTGCGCATCGACGCCATTGTGACGTCACATCCGCCCGCCATTCATAAACGCTCCATTCATAAGATCGTACTCGTTGCGAACGTAAGGCTAACGTAAATACCTACTAGATAGTAGGTAACAACGGCTGATTACGTTCATATTTAATGATAGTATTTCATAGTTTTCTCTAACTAAGTAATCGGTCTTGATATTTTCAGTGCTTATTTTATTTTATTAAACTTTATTAAACAGTTCTTTACATACATAACAGAATTTTGTTAACATACTTACTCAAGAGTCATATCAGTCAACCTCAACTTATTTTAGTTGAATAGAAAGAAATAAAAAAGATGAAATAAGACCTATAATTTAAAAAGATATTTTATTCCATCCTCTTGTTGAAAATTCACGCGAAGACATGTAATAGCTCAACAGTATTTATTTGTCATGCAGCCCAAAAGAATTACTTTTGCAACGAGCGCGTGTATATCGAACACCGAATAAAAATTGGAGTTCGTTACGAACTTTTGGTTTTAAAATAATGCGAGGATCTATTTCCATTCGGATATTAAAGCTCTTTTTATTCATTACAAGTTAGCCCTTGACTGCAATCACACCTGATGATAAGTGATAATGCAATCATATATAAAAGCGGGCCAATGTGTTTGGAGTAGGATGAAATTCACACTCTTTTAGGTTTCTACACGACATCGTACCGGAACCGGAAATCGTTTTGCGGTACTTCTTTGGTAGGATGGTAACTGCCAGACTTGAACCAATTTAGAAAATCTTAATCGACCCAGCTAGGATTGGAACCCAGGACCTCCGTCTTATACATCCACTGCGCATGATATTGCGCCAAGAAGGTCTTCAAAAGTCATATTTCTAATCACCAGCCTTTTCCGCTGCTCGTAAAAGCAGCACCGCACCCACAGAGACTGATAATGGCTTGTGTTGCTTTCGCTCAACAGCCTATGAATATAATTTCATCCTAATTAGAATATTATAACGGCCCACTAATTTGGACCCAGTTTTCATAATAAATCTGTTAAAATAAGACACAAAACGTACTTCAATTTGATTTGCGTTTGAATATTCGAACGATTCAAGCGGAGCAACGTGGTGGGTATCACAAAGCATATTGGCAGGATCAGCGTGATAATGATTTTAGTCTTGTAACGAATTACTTTTAGAAGTTAACGACAACTTACCGTTTTCTTTTAAGGGTGTTGTAACGCCACCCTCTTCCCAGATTGAGAATTTTCTAGAAGAAAGAAGAGCTTAAAATTTGGATTAGAGATTTAGATTTCATAACCCATCCTATGACTCGAAGGTTCTGGCTTCGATGATGCGAAGCCAAATATATCAATGGAGTTACGAGGCAGTGAATATAATTCAGTAGGTTATTATACCAGTGATGAGTGTGTTATGTTTCTGTTATCCGGCGGTTGGGCCGCGGCGTGGGTTATCTGCGAATATCGGTGAATGGTGGCAAGGTCAATGTGACCACTCCACCACTATCGACGAGTTTATTGAATCAAACGACATTTCGACCAAATCCGGCCCCACCACTATTATTATTATTTTGTTGGACCTGTTTTAATTTGCGCGTCTGTTTATATAAATTATCTGTTTATTTGATGATTTATATTATTTTAAATGGCCTCGTTAGTATTTTGGTCGGATTATTGAGTTGCGGATTGTAGGTTCCAAGGTTTGAATTAAAAAAAGACAAACAAAATTGTTGTTAGTAACTTTTTAATAGCACTCATAGGATAATTTTTCACTGCATATACCAGTTACAATATTTATTTATCACATGAATTAAAATATTTACAATAAATTAACGTGAAAAAAAATGAACAGAAACAAGTCAAAAAGAACATGCACAACTAATCTTAAATTTCAATATTAAATTTAGCAGTAGTACTTTCCTACCTATTACTACTGCTAAATTTAATATTGCTGCTTCTTGACTAATTAACCGACGAAAAACAACGGAGGAGGTTCTCAATTCGACACGTATATTTTTTTTTTATTTTTTTTTATATGTATGACCACGCATAACTTTTTACAGTGTTGTCCGATTTTGATATTTCTTTTTTTATTAGAAAGGGCATACATCCAAGGTGGTCCCATTGTCCTCCTGTTAGGATCTGCTGATGATATCCTGGAGAAATTGAAGGAACTGTTCAAATTTTGGAGGCACGCTTACAGCGATTTCGGTTTTTGACTCGGTATCGGTAGCTTTTTGGCTACTAGTGCCATATAATATACTATGACAGTATAGTACGAGTACGCTACGAGGCGATAAATCACTAAAAAGTGGGAAAAAAATTTTTTAACAAAAAATAGAACCGACTCAAAACGCACTAAAAAGTAAAAAATAACTGTGTCATTTCGTTACTTTAATTTACTTAAGCATATCTAGGAGTCGGTGCCAAGCCTACTTCCAAGGACGTTACCTAGAACCCACAAACTGCTTTACTACGTAAAATAAATGTTCCTTAAACTTGGCTGGCACCGACTTCATAGATATGCTTAAGTAAATTAAAGCAACTAAATGACACAGTTATTTTTTACTTTTTAGTGTGTTTTGATACGGTTCTATTTTTTGTTAAAAATTTTTATTTTAATTACTATGAAGCGTAGATACACCTCTTATATACCACCTTGAGGGGTGTTCTAAATGCGCCATGGTAGTTAAGAGACAGTAACGCGTTTTTTGTGTTGAAAGCTGACTTGATCGATATGCTTCTAAGCTATGTTCCAAGGAAAATTGTAAAAACCAAACCGAAGATATAGGCTTTATTATTACGTGATTTCTGCCATAAAGTTATCCCAACATTGTCGAGAGATTTTCAAAAAAATTAATTTAAACTTATTTAATACGTTCTTCAATTGAAGTCGCGCATAACTTCCAACAAATGGATAAGTGTATGCAATCGCGCACTTTACTTCGCGTCGTGAGTTACGAGCCAGGCCTTGTTTCGCGTAAAACATCGAATAGCTCTCACTTATCTTGAGATACGAGCGAATACACAGACACCTCTCTCACCTTTAACACGGAATAACTAACCATTATACTTAAATACTCGTACCTACATAATTAAGAATCAAACGAACTTACCTTGTGAAGTTTGATATCTAATTATACGAGCGTCTTGACCGAAGATAATTGCAGTTTACATGCAGCAGTACGCCAGATTATGCTGTCCAAGTCACACTTTTAGAGATTTAAAATCGATTAAAATATCGATAAAACATTGCTTTTTGACTCACTAGCGGCATTTCCCATCCCTACTGACTCCGCCACGCTGGCTGTTTCGGTCATTTTCGTCATTATTCAGAGCCTTATTTTTTCGATTGATCTAGGGATTATAAGAATGGGAAAGGGCGGGTGTGCAATTATCTTCGGTCAAGACGCTCGTATAATTAGATATCAAACTTCACAAGGTAAGTTCGTTTGATTCTTAATTATACTTCGCATCTCTCCCGAAGATAATTGCAGTTTACATGTAGATGTTTAGAGCATCGAAAAAATGTAAACATCATAGTGATCAACATTTAGATTTTATTTACGCGTAATCAACATATATATATATATATATATATATATACAATGGATTAATAAAAAATCAAACATTAATGTAATGAATATTCTATAACTAAAATCAGCTTCATTTGTATATTTTTATCTAATATATCAATCTACTATATTTTTATTATAATATTTAAAAAATACATTTGAGGATTTTGACCATCCTGCCGCCTTCCTAATTATTTCTATGTTTACTCCTGCTCTATGCGCGGCTGATGTTGACGCGTGTCGCGTGCTGTGGGCACCATATAAACTAGTATCAATACCACTTTTTCCTAAAATTGATTTTACCCAATGAGATAATGTTTGTGAACATACCTTTTTATTAGGTTTCTGATAACTAATAAAAAGAAATTCTTCATGGAGGCGTAAAGAACGAGTCCTCTCTATATACATCTTGATGCACAGAGCAGGACATATTTTTGGGTTTTCTTTGATATATGGCAAAATAATAAATGGTTGGGAGGCGTTTGGTCTTGAAGTTTTAATTAACTCATCAATTTTAATGTGTACATTTTCAGTTTGGAATGAAATGTTTTTAATTTTAATAAGGCTTAGTGTCTGCATTCTTTGTGCAGATGCTAATGCCAGGAGGGTTATTGTTTTATGAGACAAATCCTTCAGTGAGATTAGGTCATTAGGGTAGTAATTTTGTAAATAATTAAATACTAAATTAGGATTCCAAGTGGTATCGTATTTTGGTGCGGGAGGTTTTTTACGATAGACGCCTTTAAAAAATCTTTTAACAGTATCGTGACAAGTGATTTCCTGGCTTAGAAGAGTCGACAACGCGGAGCGATAGCTATTCAAGGTACTATAACCGACACCTGAAATGAATTTTTCTGTTAAAAATTCAATCAGCTGCGTGATATTAGAATTACAATAATTATATCCGTTATTTTTGCAGAACAGCCACCATGATTTTAAATATGAATTATATTGGTTTAAAGTGGAATCAGAAAAAGATGCCATTACTATGTCTATCGAAGCGTTGGGGACTCCGCGTTTCAGTAGCGATTGCCTGATAATTTCCCTGCCATCAGGGTCAGATTCGCATGGAGAGGATGGTGTATTCTGAAAGGACATATTAAAAGATGTTTATCAGGCTGAAAGTAAATTACTTCAGAAATTAACAAGTTAATCCATGTTGGGTACCAAGCTTGTGTTGGCCAGTATGGCAGAACGACAATACCCTCCGCCTTGTCACATTTGATTTTATGTAGAACTTTAGAAATTAAGCAAAAGGGTGGAAAGGCATAAAAATTCAAGTTTTTCCAATTAAATGTAAATGCATCAACAATTTCCGAATTTGGATCTAGTTTCCAGGAGGCATATCTCTGACATTTGTGGTTTTGATTGCTAGCAAACAAATCGAATTCAGGACAACCAAGTTTATATTTAATTTTATAAAAAGCGTAATCAGCTAGTTCCCATTCTGTATCTGTATTGAAATTTTTACGAGATTCATAGTCCGCAACTACATTCTTACTTGATTGAATGTAAGAAGCAAATATGTGCAACTTGCGTTTTTCGCACCATTGCCATATGTCACGTGCGATTTCATTTAGATGCTGGTATTGTATACCGCCCATTTTATTTATATAGGCAATTGCCGTGACATTATCAATTCTTAACAAAATATTACAATTAGTAAGGTGACACGCAAAGATTTTAAGACTATAGAAGGCTGCAAGTAATTCGAGGGTATTTATATGTAGTAAGAGTTGAGAATCATCCCAGTGGCCTTGAGCTGTTTCATCATTACAGCATGCACCCCAACCTGACAATGATGCGTCGCTATACACCTCAAGTGAATAGTCCGTATATTTAAATGAACTTCCTGCATGATCAATGTGGTCTCTCCACCATATAAAATCATCTCTTAAATGTGAAGCTAAATATATACATTTGTTATAATTATCTGAATAATTAAGTGCCAAAAATTTTTCTCTTTCAAACATTTTTGTATAAACCCAACCGTAATCGACGGCGGGGCAGGCCGATGTCAGTAAACCAATGTAACTAGCCAATTTCCTTATAGTACATCGCTTTGTATTTAATAATTTATTTGTATATAACTTTATACGTTTTTTCTTATCGTTTGGTAAAGTTAAATACATTTTTGACGAATCAAAGACAAAACCTAAAAATAAACATCTTTTATGTGGGTACATTTGACTTTTATTTCTGTTAATTAAAAAGCCTAGGTTTAAAAGTAAGTTTTTTGTTGTTTCTATGTTATCAAGACAACTATAAAATGAATTTCCGATGCATAAAAAATCGTCCAGATAATTCACCGATAAATAACCTAAAGAACGTAAATGTTGGAGAACAGGTTTTAATAATTTTGTATAAACATAAGGAGCAGTGCAAAGTCCAAACGGTAAAACGTTAAATTCATAAAGCTGATTATTCCATACAAATCGGAGAAAAATTCTATTACTTTTGGATACTGGTAGTAAGAAATAAGCATCCTTAAGATCTATTGTGGCCATAAAATTATCCTTTTCAATTAGTTTTAATGCGGTACGATAATCTTCCATTTTGAAGTGAGTTATATTTATAAATTTATTTAATTCTTTTAGATTCAAAATAAATCGGTGTTTTCCATTTGCCTTAGGGACTGTAAAAATTGGTGATATAAATTGTCTTTTAGATTTAGAACATGTTGAAATAAAACCTGATGTTAATAATTCTGAGATGCAATGGTTGATTATGACTGCGTCATTCTCGCAAAATAACTTATTTTTGGCCGCCTTTGTTTGATATGGAGTGCTATGAAAAGGAATTTTATAACCTTTAATCCAATTTAAAATAATTTTATCATTCGTAATGTTAAGCCATTCATTATAAAAATACTGAAGCCTGCCAGCGATAGGTAATTGTTTATTATGTACCTGTGAAAGTGCAGTCAACGTCGTCGAGTTTGCGCTTTCGCAGATCTCGGATGATAAGATCGGCGATAATAATCGCGCGGCGCTGGCGCTGGCGCTCGCGACGCTTGCGTTCGCGGCGGCGGCGTTCGCGGCGGCGGCGGTGGTGGACGCCGAGGCTGGTAGGGGTACACTCGCGTCTCGGCGGCTGGTGCTCGCGAGGCCCCCCGTGCGTTTAATGCTCCCGGGTTACGACCTGATGTGCTTGATTACGAATAAAGTTTAGATCTCAATTCAGAAGCTGATGTTGATATGGCCTTAGAGGACTTTAATTGTTCGGCTAAATCTGATCCAAATAAATAGCTGTCTATTTTTGTATTTTTAATAACATCCCGTTTTTGTTTTGCTATGCAATTTAAAATAGTAAATCTTCTTGTCTGAGATTCTCTGTAATGACTGTCACAAAGTAATCGACCTGCGTCACTTAATATTTTAACTAACTCTTGTGGGACATTTTTTTGAGTTAAAGTCAGATTTAATGCTTTGCCTATAGCCGAAATACAGTTTGACATTTGGCTTTGTTTTTGTTCACTATATTTATCCCTTTTTAAATTTATTTCCGATAGTGCGGTTTTTACTTCTGGGTTTAATATAGGTGCTTTCATACTAACACAGTTTTCGGCGGGTAAATAATGTTTTTGTAAATCTTGTCTCTCTTCTTTTGGCAATCCGTTAGTGAGTATATGTTTCCATCGAGTTACTAAATCTTTGTGTAAGTTTTCTCCGTAAATGTTTTGTTGTGTCGGATCTGATCCCAATAATTGTAAAATTTCGGGATCCAAATTTTCTTTTTCGCTTTCCTGTCCTTCAGGGATTTGTTCTGGTGGTAAATCATCTACAAGTCATAAAAGTAACTAATTATTTGTTATTATTTTTTAATAATAATTCAGTTCTTCCGCGGATCTTATAATCTGAGTCGAACACGTAAAGACAGTTTAAACCTAGCTCATTCCAATGCCCGCTGCGTGAAAATTTCTTTATACCACCGAATTAATATTATACAAGTCAGCAAATATTTGAATTATTTCAACGGCGCCTCTATAGACGGTATTTAACAAAAAAATCAGCTGTTTAAACATACTACGACGACAGGTTGTACTTTTTAATTATATACAGGCTGACTATTTATTGGTCAAAACAGAACAATAAATGAGTTAATCAAAACTAAAATCGATCACTGATTTCTAAAAGTTGTAGTTTTATCATGAATGATTATGAATAAATATTATTATATTTATTAAAAAAAGTTCATGATACTTGTCTTTAAATGTTATCGGCATGAATGTTCTGGAACTTTGGTAAAGAGCTGACGTTTTTAAATATTCATAAATCCCTTAAAAGTCAGCCATTCTATCTCAAGTTTCAAATTTTTTATTAGCTAAACTGACGATGTCGATTTGAAAAGGTAAATTGGTTACATGGAAGAAAAACAATTTATTCAAATTATACCGCAACGACGTTGAGATCAAACCCAGAACCCCCAGTTATGAATAGAACCTTTCGCAACTGCGTCAGAGTCTGACAATTATAGTCACCGCCTTCCCGTGATCAGACCGCCTCAGATCTCTTCTATGGGGAGGTACGCCTAGCGCTGTTTTTTTCCGTACAGAATAATAATAAAACCAAACATCCTGTATAGATGTATATTAAATCCACATGAGCATAGCAACACGTTTTCTATTGATTTAGTTATATGTATACCGTATAATATAATCGAGTGAAACGAGGTCAGTGTTACAATACATTGTACTTATTATAATATTAATTGTGTTACTACGTTTGAAAACCAGTCTGGTGCAGTAATAGCAGTAAGTTATTTGTAAGAGGTTTTCTGTCAATTTTAAACAATTTTTCCAATCTTTACCCACTATAGAGCCAGGCCTCTCTTCTATGTAAGTTTCGTCGGTTGGCAATTTTGTTAATACAGCCAGCGAAACTTATTACCGCGCCGAAAATGTCTTAATCTCTCTTAACTCTTTAAGTAAATTTGACATTGTAGTATTTGTAGTTAATGAATGATAAAAATGAAGACAAACACTACTAAGCACCGTTATCTTGTTGAATTCCTGATGTAACGAGATCATTGTTCGTAAAAGCTCGCAATTTATAATAGCCATCAAAATGAAAAAAAAAATCTATCAGATAAGTCTTCAAGTTTTAACTAGCATATGTAGCACTAAATGCTATTGCCTTTCTTAACTTTTTACCAAGGTCTAAATTGTATCTGTAGCTTGGGCTGGTACAATAAAGATCCTCTCCAGCTGTTGCTAGGCGCCGAAATCTGATGGCATTCCTAACGTAGCGAGGTCATTAGGTCAAAGTTGAATAAAATCATAAAATCGTCATAATCGATTTATTTATTTCGCCAAAAATCTAAAAGAAAATGTACTGTACTGTAAAGCACTATTGTAAGACCAAAACCAAGAACCTACCTGCTAGTATAATTTTGACTTCATGTATACTTTTACAATAAAAAAGTGTCTTTATTTGACTGTTAACAAACTCTACATTGTAGCATCTTGACTTGGGGCCATATGATAAAAGTGATACATTAATGACACCTGGTTTGCACAGTCCCCAGTTGTTGCTAGGCGCCAAAATCTTGCCGAATTTCTGACGTGACGAGATCAAAGACGTGTGTTTAATAAAATCCCGCTATTAATAGTAAGTAATAATTATTTTAACTCTCAGCTACATTGTAGCATCGCTAGCTCGGGCCAATGATATAACCGATAAATTAATGACACTTGGGCCGCGCACTCCCCAGCTGTTGCTAGGCGCCGTAATCTTGCCGAATCGTTCGTAACGAGATCATTAGGTCAAGGTTAATAAAAGCTTGCACTTAAAAGTATCATCGCATCTGTAGTTTAGGCCGATGATAAAAATATTACAATATTTATGTCACCGCTATACTCGCAGTTATTAATTTTTGCTAGGCGCACCGTAATATCGCCAAAATATGACGTAATATCATCAAGTAGATTAAAAGCTCGCAATTAATAATAATCTAAATCAAAAAATATCCTAGCTATTTGTATCTATTAACTCTTATATTGTATCATCTATAGGTGTATAATAAAAGTGATAAATTAATGACACTTGTCCGCGTGGTTGTCAGTCCCCAGCTGTTGCTAGGCGCCGTAATCTGCGGAATTCCTGACGTAACGAGATCATTGGGTCACTGTGGCAGCGCGTCTATTATTGTATCGCTATCTTAGATACCTATATGACTACTGTCACGTAGATATTTACGCTATTGTTTGTAAAACTAATAAAGGGTTTTTTTAAGTTTTTTTTTTATCTATTATACTATTAGTATAATAGATGGAGAATGGGGGATTTTATTTGTGGTTTAAAAAGATTTGTGTAACCTAGTTACATATGTCGTTTATATACTTTCACGAGTTTTCCGGACCTCATCAAATGTTCACCAGTTCTACAGTTGATCTACATTCGGAAGACAGTTTAGCTTGAATAGTACTAAGTTACCATGATATAGTAGTGAAATTATGAAAATTATAGTAACTTGAGCCCAGCAGAAACACATCGATATATAGATATAGTTAGAACGAGGAGTTTGACATCTAAACCCGTTGCTAAGCAACCATTCCCAAGCAAATGATAATTATTTAAAAGTTGTTTCTGTTTTCTTAACCCTCCTTCAGTTTCACACACAAACGCGCTTCTTTATATTACTATTACTACCAAATCCAAAGCGTCTTACAAAAATATATATCTGTACAGTAGCTAACGGCCAAGCGATGTCACTACACAAGTTTCGGTAAGGGCCAACGCCGTAATCAGAATTCCTGCCGCGCCGTCCGCCGCACATACGTAATTACTGTAACATGTTAATAAGCTATTGTTTGTTTGTTTGTCATAAATCGTCGACGTGCACAATTAGCCGGCGCTAGTGTTCCCACGCGTATTCAGTTTTATAATGGACCGTATTCCACGCGCGTCTACTGGCACCGATCGCAAAAGAGATCTTTTAGTTCAAATTTAGCTCTAGTTTTTTTTTATAAATAGTTGACAGAAGAAACAAATGACCACTTGATGATTGAAATTCCATCAACTACATCAGCAATACTTCGCAAGACATATTCGTTATGTCCATTTTCTAGGTGACGGTGCTCTGCGCACACGCATTCTACGGCGTGCGAAACAAACAATGGTTTGTTTGTTTCGCAGAACAAAACGCAAAACAAGTTTTAATTTGTCTTAATTGCAAGTAGACGCTTTGATGTTTTGTAGGAAGTTTCGTATGGACTCCGCATAAGGTATCCCCGTCTCTGATTCATAAAATGCGGTGCTTTGCACCCGTTAACCTGAAGCATAGCTTTACAAGAACTTAAGCTGTTAAGGCAACAGATCATTTTAATTGGACATGATTATAGTCATTTACGTAGAGCTATATTCCGTAAGGTGCTAGAAGGCTTTTCGTGCCCCCTGAAGTACAGCGATGTATTCGATATGCATAAACAAATTAGTGTTACAACTACGGGACAAATAAGGAAGCTCAAATAGATAAAACTGTGTTGCTGACGCTACCAGATCACGATTTAATTCAGTAATCATACCAACCAATCATACGTTACGTTCTAAGATTTATAAACTTAAATATTATCATACACTGTATATAACATGTATTACACAAGCAGTTACGACAAGGCGTAATGAGAATATGACTATATTAATAACTTGTGATTCACTTTGTTCATTTATCATGCATTTTGTTACACAATGTACCTAACATATAAAATAGATGAACTGCTTGATCGATTTACATTTGTTTTTATTCAAAGTAGCATAACTCCCAAATAGCGATGAGCACAATTTATTTTTGGGAAAAGGAAGATAATTTTGTTTACATATAAATATTGCAGCTTATAGATACATGTGTGGTACTATATCACTCATACGTAATGAATAATGATAAGATAAAACTCGTTGTATGAAACATTCGGTAAATTCGTCGCTGCAGTCATCGGCGCCGTGGCTTAGTTGGTTAAAGCGCCTGTCTAGTAAACAGGAGATCGCGAGTTCGAATCTCGCCGGGGCCTGAAGGTAGTTAATCTTTTTATTTGGTTATGCTATTTTAATTTTTATAATTTTTCATTGTAATGCGAGTTTCTTATTTTGAAGTACTAGTATGAGGTTTAAATTATTAGGGTGAGGGTAACCAACATTAACACAATCTAGTTTTGTTCGTTGTGTACATGTTATTCTACTATTCCATTATATTCAATCGTATATCAAAACAATTTCATTCTAAGACATTTACAGCAATGGATGTTATTGTAAGAAACGACCGTTTAAAAATCTTACGAATATAGTTTCAGCTCATCTATAGAATCCCGCATAAGTAGGTACACCAAAATTATAGTCAAAGCCAGTATTTAATAAACCGTTATTTCAAATTTTTGAAATATAATTGGTTTATATGAACTAATTTAAAAGATTTTTTATTTTAATATAATTCCATCACGATTGCATTTCATAACAACTTTCTTTGAGATAGACACAAGCAATGTATATTTTTTGTGCCAATTTAATTCAATTTAAAAGTAGTTAGCATGACTAAGATCTGTGTAACTTATGCTTGTTCTAACACCCACTTGACTAGACACGAGTACTATATCGTTTAAACATTGTTTTATATAACGATGAATATCACCGGATTTACAACTCAATTATCCCATCACACGGAACAACACAGAACCAACGGAATGCATAATTTACTTACGTTGTTTCTATACATATAAAATGATAAGTTTTATACTTATCAGTATAACAGCCCAATTATGAGCCAAAATTCAGGAAGACGAAGCGTAAAAATTAAAACTGACGAACAAACCCTTGGCCGTGTTTGAAAACAATAAAACGGGCTTCTTAATCACTAATGAGAGAAGTTCCTTCCTGTTTGACTTTTAGGGTACCGTTTGAGGAAGCCCTTAAAGCCTATTTGGCATAACGGTGGATCCGTTCGATATACTGTACTGCTCTTGATGCGAGATTTCTTTATTGAGGTATTTATGTTTATTTGACTGGCAACAAGCAGGTAAAGTTAACATAAAATTAAAGCTATCAAAGTTCCAAACGCATTATAAAATGACATAATAAACGGTAATCTTTTTTAACATCTTAATTTTTACTAATGACTGAGATATTCTTTATTGGAATAAACTATTGGTGCCGACTGTCTTACTTACGGTCAGAAAAGGGTTACGGGTTCTTAACTAAAATTTAGCTTAACTTGCAATCAAATACATAATAATTAAAGTAAGAAACTAGAGGAATAACGTTTCAAATCTCACTTTTTTAACTGAATAGCCCCCTTCTCAATGATAAAAGCGTCATACGGAATCTAATAGAATAAATAATAATAAAATAAATCTAATGAAATATTGTTTTTGACTTTACCTAACTAGAATTACCCCATGAAATTAAATTTTTGAAATTTGAAATTAACGTTGAATGAATCTTTATTTTATTCCATTTTTATTGAAACGGAACCCTCAAACGTAATGACCGAGTCGTGGGTGTCCGACATAATTTTTAATTTGAAAGATGATTATGTAAATTTGACGTTTACCGGTCTACCGGGTCCGGCCGTGTTTTACCTGCCCACTCCGGACTGCAGGTGTTGAGCTGTACCTGACCAGTGGGCCGGACTAACAATCTATTTAGATCTCCTATACAGATTAATTGTATGCTTATTAAACATTCTTTTTGATACATCGTGCGATGGGCCGCTCGTGTATATTCACAATTTGAATAATTTATTGTATTTTTTAATTTTGAGGGTTACTTGGTCTAGTGGAGATAACGTATTTTAGTCGCAAGTGCTTGGTTGTTGTAACATCGACTATTGTCCTCGATGTATGAAGTTAGAATATAATAGAATTAAGAAAAACACTATTAGTAAAAATACTGGTTACTATTACTACCCTTATTAATGTCATAACATGATCCATCATTAACAAGTTGAGCTTATTTAAAAATTTGACACAGATCCCTTAACTTGCTTTCCAAGGTACGACAGTGTTATAACACCAACGACTTCATAGATATGTTAAGTTAATTAAAGCAACTAAATGACGCAATTTTTTTTTACTTTTTAGTACTTTTTATTTTTATTATAAATTTTTTATTCTTAGAAATTTTCAGTACATTCTAAGGCCGCATTCGGGAAGTTGGTGGTGTTATTCACCTACGCCCGGAGAGCACGTTAAGCTGTCGGTCCCGGTCACAGTCACCAACATTTGATAGTGATCGTTAATTAATTGAAACATTATCATCCTAATCCCGCCAATCTGCATTGGCCGCAGCGTGCTGGCTATAAGCTCCATATCCCCTCTCCTACAAGGAGGGATTCCTGACCCTGAAGTAAGCTGTAAATAGGCTGATAATGATGATCCTAGGCTTTCAAGACTCGAACCTTATGACCCTTAACACCGGCTAACCATAAAACCAATGAGACAATAACACACTTTACGGTATATAACAACACCTTGTTTGTTTAATCACGATTTAATCAGTCAACTTCGATTTGTCCGGTCAACGATACAGTTAAGTGACGTTCGAAAGCGAACTAACCGGTGGCCGAATACAAGTTAACTACGTACTTACAGTTTAATTAATTTCTTGTGGTGAATGCGAGACCTTGGCAGTACGAACTCATTTAAGGAACGTTGTAACTTGTAATCCATGCCCTTTATGGGACTTTTAATAATTGTATACCAGCAGACTCGACTGATGTGGTTCGTGCTGATACCCCAGAAAGGGGAGTGTGGGCACTTGGGATTGGGACAAGGATAAGATGGTAAACAACCTGTAGGGTGTCAAGAAAGCGGCCCGGTGATGAAACGCAAAGAGAAGTGCGGATTTCGGGTTACCCTTCCGAGATTGAACCCAAATGATCGGGAGGTCATAAGGGCTATGGGTGGTGGTGGGTTGTGTTTCTTTCTGACTTTATACGCTTACAATTACAAATTAAAGCGTATAATTTGTAATTATAAATATTTTTCATTTTAAAAATCTTCGACTTGCAACATGACGGTCGGTATGCGCAGTGGTATAATAAGGGAGGTTCTGTCTTCGGTTACCAGCTGGGGAAACTAACATTTTATAATTTGGTGGGAGGCCCCAGCCGTGGCTAGTTACCACCTTTTCGGATGGAAGCAGTTAGCCTGTTGTCAGATGTGATTGCAGTCAAAAGGACAAGTATAATGAATAAAAAAAAATTATTTCATCAATAGTCAGCATACGTTAACCCGTTGTCCTTAAGTGAATAACATGCTAATTATTATTATAAAAACAAAAAACCCGACTGCTTAGAAGTTATGAACTGTTTATAGTGATCCTTGTTTTTCTCTTTTCAGTTCATAACTTCTAAGCAGATGGGTTTTTTGTTTTTATAATAATAATTTTATTTGAGACTTTTTAGTTTTAGTTTATGGTATAGAAATGAGACGGTACACTTAGTACACTTTTTGCCATTTTTTGTTAAAAAATTAATGTGAACATGATATGATATTTATATTTTTAAAATGGTCTTTTTACGACCTTTCAATTGGTACCCATATTGCTAAGATAATAGAAAAAAATACATACATCCCCCCTTTTTTCTCCCATTTACAGCCGCCATTTTGAAAATTTATATAGCCTATGTCACTACCACAAATTTGACAAATTCAACGACACCTCACATGTCGAAATCCGTTCAGCCGTTTAGGCTGTAGCGCGTGCCGAAGAAATGGACATACATACATACATTCATACACTCGAAAAACATAACCCTCCTTCTGACGCAGTCGGGTAAAAAACAGCCAGGCTAGGAAGTGGAAACCAACCGTACTATGTGCTCAAAGGCTCCAAAATATATCTCATCATTATCAGCCTATTAACGGCCCATTACAGGGCCAGACCTCCCTCCTTATAGGAGAGAGGATATGGAGCGTAGACCCACCACGCTGCACAATGCGGATTGGCGGGCTTAGGGTGATGTTTCATTTATTAACGGTTACTGTCAGATGTTAATGACAGTGCCCGGGACCGACGACTTAACGTGCTCTCCGAGACACGGGGGTGTAACACAACCAGCTTCCCGACTCCGGGCTTGGAATATACTGAGAATTTCATAGAGGAATGAAAAACTCAGAATTATTCCGTGACCCGACCCAGGATTTAAACTCAGGACCTCGTGGTCGAAGCGTGATCGAAAATATATCTAATTGTCTTTAAAAAAAGTTCACTAACAATATTGTCACGATATGTAATCGATAGGTTGGGTAAAGGGTAAACAGACAGATAATGGACCTGGGGGTTGAAGGGTGGCTTTGTTAATATTTATTCTTCCTCGCTTTTATCTGCAAAAAATCTCATGTACCGTCAGCAAAAATGACAACTATTTATACTTATTAAATAAAATATTTTATTTATTTTTTTATTTACCGCAAGAAACCGTCGAATCCAAACGACAAAGTCCGTCAGAAAAGCCTCTGCGTATACTTTACTCCGAAAGCGAAGCATTCTCAAGAGATATGAACTCTACAATATTGAATTACAAAATGATTTCGAAGTGTACTCTCGACTTATGCAATTGTTGACAGTCTTCGCGGAAAATAGCAAAATAAATTAATTGTCAACTATTAATACTTAACTACTGCGAAGTGTCGCCTGCATCTATCCAATACCACGTACTTTATTGTGACTTAACACATAGTACCTATATTATAACATTAATAATATACCATGATGCCTCAGTTGGTCAAGGGTCAGGCGTGACTATAATGTACGTGGAAGCGGCATCCGGCTGCCGCTTCCATCATTGACTACTTAGAGCTCGTTTACAATACAGTTCAGTACAAAGTATACTTATCATATTTTCTATATAATAGTAAACATTATAAAATACCTAATAAGGGCCCTTTATTTCGTAACTTCCGAAACCATGTAATTCCAGTGAACCTGACGAATGAACGGTGCTTATCCGCCGTGACCACTAACCACCAGTAATGCAACAGGTTATAACCTAATATGAGTAAAATGTCAGTTAAATATCTCCTCAAGATATGAGGAACCTACACCGTGACGATAGTTCCCTTTTACGGGCTACGGTAACCATAAAATATTTTTTTTGTAATATAGTCCGAGCACATAATCTTTTAAACGTTATATGTACCACACGAGGTTCATCAATAAAATAGATATTATAGTTTTGTAGTATTAAACTATAGAGTTAATAATAAATGAATAGTTAAATAATAATTATTTCAAGATAGTTCCAAAGAAACAATAGAATTACTATTAATTTGTCCTTTTTTCCATTAACTATAGCTTCAATTATAAAGAATCATATAGTATAGAATAAATAAATTAAGAGGAATGTGCAGCATCCATATAAAATTTACGTATGTTTTAGGACGCAAAGAAACTATCAATGTAAAGTATGTTTTAATAAATAAATAAATAAATATATCTTTAAAGGAGGAAGGTAGTTTAGCATATTTTAAATAAATCAAGTCACTTACCACTTACTCAAGTACTTACCACCTTACCAGTAAAGACGTAGATCTAAATTTAATTTTCTAGTATGACGCTACGTAGATAGAAATCAATGTGCTCTGCAATATTATTGGCGATGTTTGATGATCCCATTTCCGCATAAAAACAATCAGGACAGTATACACGAAGTTCCAATGTCGTGGACTCATTACAATAAGACTGATCCAATGTGAGGTGACGTGAGAACCGCCCAATTATAGGGGATTGCCCTAATTTAATTACGAACGTGTTACACCTCAGCTGGTTTACGAGTGGTCAGCTTAAGGACGTTGGCTATCAGGAAAACATTTATTATTTTAGTTATGTACCCACATATTATCTGCTGTCATCAAATGTATGTTTTATTATTCTCTTTTGTTTGGTTTGCTATAATTTGCTTATTTGGTTACGGCTTCAAATTTAAAATTGGATGAACTTACCTAAGTGAAATCCAATTGTAATTTTATGAGTGTTGATCTGAAATATAAATTGTTTTACAGAGTAGTTCCCTTTTCGCTATTCGATGGCATCGCGAATTTATTTAGAGCATAGATAAAAACAAAAAATAATAACTATGCGCTAATGGTACGACTATTACTTCTTGTCTGTGGTAACCCTAAACGTCACTGATTTAGAGCAAATCCTGGATATCGACCAACTTTGGTGAATTGAGCTAGGTACCCATTATGCACTGGGATAGCTTTCCGCGAAAGCAGGGTAGGGAGGGTATTTATATTTCAGATCAACACTCATAAAATTACAATTGGATTTCACTTAGGTAAGTTCATCCAATTTTAAATTTTATTTCATGTTGATCTGAAATATAAATTGTTTTACAGAGTAGTTGTTCAGAGTCAGATGCATAATGGGTTGTTTTAAGATATTATGTCAATATTATAATAATATAAATTCTTTGTAACTGAAAATTTTGTTTATTTATTTATAATCAATCATCCTTGAATGTATGGAAACTTGGTAATATTACAATTATAAATATGCATATGTTTAAAGAAAAAATTACAATTCTAATCTATTTTATAACATAATGTATAATAAACAATCATTGTGTAAGGTTAAAAACTGATTGAACAAAATCATCATTCACATTTTCTTGAATGGGTATGTTATAAAACTTAGCAAATGTTAGTGAGCTATCAGACCAGCCAGCTGTTTTCCTAATAATGTTCAAGGACACATCAGCCCTATTAGCAAATGAGGTGGCAGAGTGACGAGTACTATGAGAAGTGAATTTACTTGTATCAATACCGCTTTCAGAGAGGGTGCATTTGATCCATCTGCTTATTGTTTGTTTTGATGCACGACGGTAAGGTTTTTTGAAAGTGATAAAAAGGTATGGTTCCTCATTTCTAATGGCTGCTGTGTTCTGGATATAGGCCTGTAGTGTACTAGCAGGACACACTTTAGGCTCTTGAGTATAAAATGGGAGATACAAAATAGTAGATTTTTTAGTGCTAACAGATGTTTTCACTAAATCACTTAAGGTTATAGTGATTTTAACATTAGACACTGATATACCGTCAAGCTTAATTAAAGATATAGTTTGTACCCTCTGGGCAGTTGTTAATGCAAGAAGTGTGGCTAGCTTTTTAGAGAGCATTTCTAAGGTTAAGGCAGAGTTTTGTGGAAGTTGGGCAATATGATGCAATACAATACTCGGGTTCCAAATTTCTGTATACCGTGGCATGGTTGGTTTCAATCTGAATACTCCCTTAAGGAACCTTTTTATTCTATCATCTGTACCCAGTTTTTCACCCATAAGAAGGGATAGTGCTGATCTATGGCAGTTAAGGGTGTTATAGCCTGCACCGCATTCATATTTTTCTGTTAAAAATTTAATAACAAATGGGACAGATGTTACAAGTGATCCCTGATTATGTATGTGGCAAAAATTCCACCAACTTTTATAAGTAGTATTGTATTGTTTCATAGTACCTGTTGATATAGAAGCTAGCATGATATTCAGTGAGCTTTCTGGCAAACCTCGCCGTCTGAATGCTTGCCGCAGAATATGCTCGCTGCCAGGGTAAGGTGGCTGCTCAATGGATGCACTGTCCTAAGTGGGGATATTAGAAGATCAGTATTGGGTTGAAATATAATTGGTTTAGTTATCATTAATTTCATGGCGAGAGGATACCAGGGTTGTGACTCCCAAACTGGATAGACCATGATGCCTTTTGATTTATCAACTTTTATCTTCTTTAGACATTTGGTGATTAAGGCAAAAGGTGGGAAAGCATAGAAAAAATATGGTTCCCAGTTAATTGTGAAGGCGTCTATATTAAATGCATATGGATCTCTTTTCCATGAGATATATATGTCACACTTTTTATTGATTCTAGAAGCAAAAAGATCAATGTTAGGTTCTCCAAAGTGGTGTTTTATTAAAGAATAAGCTTCATTGCTCAATTCCCATTCAGTGTCCATATTTGTGTTGCGAGACTCCTCATCAGCATGGATGTTATCCTTGGACTTTATGTAGGATGCATATATGTTAATATGTCTTTCTTCACACCAAGTCCAAATATCTCTAGAGATGTCATTTAAATGAGGGAATTGGACACTGCCCATTTTATTGATACATGCAATGGCAGTTGTGTTATCAATTCTAAGTAATATATCACAATTATTTTGTGTCTTAGCAAAACATTTTAACCCAAATGAAGCAGCTAGTAATTCTAACTGATTTATATGCAGTTTTTGTTCTGAGTGTGACCACAACCCTCCATCACTCTCACCATTACAGTGTATGCCCCACCCAGTTAGAGATGCATCTGAAAATATCTCCATTTTAAATTGTCTATCAGAAATATTTTTATTTATTATTCCTATACTAGAAGACCACCAATTTAAATCAGCAAATATATTACAGTGTAATGTCATTATTGCGTCATAATTGTCATGGTGTTGTAATAATGCTAAATATTTTTCTCGTTCCATTATTTTTGTATGTACCATGCCATATGGTATGGCTGGGCATGCAGCAACTAAAGTGCCAAGTAATTTAGCAAATTCTCTGATTTTACAATATTTTAAATTTTTAAACTTTGCTATTAAGGCTTTAATAGTGTTTTGTTTCTCTTCTGGTAGCTCTAGGGTCATATTATGAGAATTAATTGTGAAACCAAGGAATTTACAGTACATACTTGGCACTAAGCTGCTTTTTTCATAGTTTATAATTAAACCTAAACATTGAAATAATTTCAGTGTTGCATTCCTATTTGCTATACATTCATCAAATGTGCCACCAATACATAAACAATCATCCAGATATATGGTTGATAAAAACCCTTGTTGTCTGAGGAGGCTGACAACCGGTTTCAATAATTTTGTAAAAACGCTAGGGGCTGTACAGAGGCCATAGGGTAGGGCTGTAAATTGATATAAGGTCTCTTCAAATTCGAAGCGTAAATATTTTTTGCTTTCTGTGGCCACTGGTACTAAAAAATATGATTCTTTCAAATCTATGGAGCACATGTAATAGTTCTGATCTACAATTTTGATGGCTGTCCTTATATCTTCCATCTTAAAATGTTCAACTTTAATAAATTTGTTAAGAGGTTTTAGATTAAGGATGAATCTAAACTTCTCATTAGGCTTTGGTCTTAGGAAAATTTTGGAAATAAATTGATCATTACTATGAGTACATGTTTCTACAGCCCCTAGTTGTAGTAAACTTTTTACCGCTTGGCGCATATTATTAAGCTGTGTACCAGGTAGATTATTCTTGGGCATAATGGTTTGCATAGGTTTTCCCTCAAAGGGGATATGGTAGCCTTTTACCCACTGTAGAAGAACGGGATCATTAGTGATGCATTCCCAACATGAGTAATAATGGGCAATGTTGCCTGCATGTACCTGGTTATTCAGCATTTGTATCTCCGTGAAGCAGCCCTCTCGGGGCGTGTCCGGGTGTAGCTGCGGCTGACTTGTCGAGGCGGCGGCTGTGTTGCACGGTTCCGTGGTCCACCTCGGGGTGCTGCCGCTACTGTCTGCTGGCCTGGTTGGGTCTGAGGTGGACCATACTGGTTTCCCGATGTTCTGTGTTTCGTTGTATGCTTTTGTGGCGGTTTGTGTATGGGTTTTTTAATTTGACTTGAAGACTTCTTCAAATCTAAGATATTTTTAATTTTGTTTGCTAGGTCAGTACCATATAAATTTTCGTCTCTCTTCACCTTTTCTACTATGGTATTAAAGTTTTTGTCCAGTAAGGGGGAAATGAGAATGCGCCGAGTTTTTGTATTTTGAAAATTGATATCGGTCAGTAATTTTGAAGAGTCAGCTAGCAGTGCGAGTAATTCTATGTTGTTGATTTCCTTTTTTCCTATTAATTTTGTCATGACCTGACCTATAATAGCAGAGGCCAATCCTAGTTGTTGTTGGGTCATCTCAATAGATTTGTCCCTTTGTTTGGAGCTCTCTGTCATAACAGCCTTTACTTCCTCATTGAGTATAGGTGCTGCTAGGAGCTGGCAATTTTCTGGAAATTTATATTTTTTCATTATGTTCTCTCTTTCTTCTTTTGTAAGGCCATTGGTTAGGATGTGATTCCAGCGTTTTGTAATTTCGGATTGAATTTCCCCCTCAAATTTAGTGTTATCCTCGTATTCTGTGCCCAGCGCGTCACGCAAGTCAGCCGTTATGCTTTCGGGTCCGACGACATCTTCATATACACATTCTGAAATTATTTGTCATGTTGTAATTGTTGTGAGGTTATATTGACAAAAATGGAACATCGCGTGTTCATATTTTGATAGTAGGTATCTCGTACATATTGTTGGTATCTCGTACCGAATTGAAG
This sequence comes from Mycalesis mineus, assembly GCA_034621355.1. NCBI lineage: Eukaryota > Metazoa > Arthropoda > Insecta > Lepidoptera > Nymphalidae > Mycalesis > Mycalesis mineus. The sequence continues at coordinate 2,351,582 of CM067895.1, forward strand.
CTATAGTATCTCGTACTACGTTCAATCTTCGTGCTCAAGAGTATCACGTACAGGCACGGTTGTTGTGTGGTAGGTATGAAATAAAATTATTGTTAAAGATGAAAATCTGTAAATTGGGTTAAGAACATAAATTTACCTTGTATTTCCGAATGATCTGAGATGCGCGAATCTGGCGACGGGTTTCGAAGAAGAGATCTGGACCTTGACGGGCTCCGACTAAGCTTCCTTTGAAGCCGGTCGAGGCGTCGTTTGTATTTTTCAATTTTCCGTTCTAGACTTCTGCCACCCATATTTTGTGTAGAGCGTGACGCAGTTTACGATTTTGAGCCACTTTTTAAACTTATTAGCACCAATAAGGCAAAATTATTATAAATTACAAAGAATTGCACGATGCCGAACGAAAGCGCGAAAAAGAAGTGACGTTTAGGGTTACCACAGACAAGAAGTAATAGTCGTACCATTAGCGCATAGTTATTATTTTTTGTTTTTATCTATGCTCTAAATAAATTCGCGATGCCATCGAATAGCGAAAAGGGAACTACTCTGTAAAACAATTTATATTTCAGATCAATATGAAATAAAATTATAAACATAGGGTATTTTTTATCTGTCTCAACGGAAAGGTAAAAGATCTTTACTATGATCTTAGCCTTTTAAAACAGTATTTATTTGTATTGAATTCTTGAATGTATTTTAAATGTTTTATACATTAAAATAACAAAAAATAGAAACGACTCAAAACGTACTAAAAAGTAAAAAATAACTGTCATTTAGTTGCTTTAATTTACTTAAGCATATCTATGAAGTCGGTGCCAGCAAGTTTAGGGACATTTATTTAACGTAGTAAAGCAGTTTGTGGGTTCTATGTAATGTCCTTCAAGTAGAAACCTTGGCTGGCACCGACTTCATAGATATGCTTAAGTAAATTAAAGCAACTAAATGACACAGTTATTTTTTACTTTTTAGTGCGTTTTGAGTCGGTTCTATTTTTTGTTAAAAAATTTTATACTGCACCTTTTACCGTAAGACTACATCCTTCTATGAGTAATAATACTTGTATTGTCATTAAATTAGCGTAAAATTGCTTTAGTCGAAACCCCTAAGGTAATAAAATATTTATATTGCGGGCTACGCTAAAGTACTTTACCCTACTGTATTGATGATGTGTGGGTGCAGGTAACCTAAAATAACCAAAAATAATTGTCTACAAAACACCCACAAAAATCAGTAAAAACTCGTACTGCCTAGCAACACCGTCATAGCCCGTGGGCCGGTAATGTCGGCAGATGTAAATCCGACGTTCATTGCCGTGCACGTCCAAACAAAATAAATATATCCCCCGGAAAATCGCCGCAAACTGAGGAAAGAAACGACTGAATAGTCCAAATAGGATGCGTGCATAACTCACCCGCATTTGTAGGTCAGTTACGTCAAAACAAACAGTTTGTTATGTGTCTATTACTTTGCTGTCTATCCGATTTAACTTGTAGGCTGGAGATTTATTGTAGCTGTAAATAAAGGGATTAAAATGTGAAATACAGAATGATTAAAATATCTTTGTTATACATTTTTGTAATGTATCTTGTAGTCTGAATGGGTAGAATTTGATCCTTTTGAACTTCAGCTTTTGAAAATAATTTTTTAACCGACGAAAAAAAACGGAGGAGGTTCTCAATTCGACACGTATATTTGTTTTTTTTTTTTTTGACCACGCATAACTTTTTACAGTGTTGTCCGATTTTTATAATTTTTTTTTATTAGAAAGGGCATACATCCAAGGTGGTCCCATTGTCCTCATGTTAGGATCTGATGATGATATCCTGGGGAAATTGAAGGAACTCTTCAAATTTTGGAGGCACGCTTACAGCGATTTCGGTTTTTGACTCGGTATCGGTAGCTTTTTGGCTACTAGTGCCATGTAATATACTATGACAGTATAGTACGAGTACGGTACGTGGCGATAAATCACTAAAAAGTAAGAAATAAAAATTTTTAACAAAAAATAGAACCGACTCAAAACGCACTAAAAAGTAAAAAATAACTGTGTCATTTAGTTGCTTCAATTTACTTAAGCATATCTAGGAGTCGGTGCCAGCCAAGGTTTCTACTTTCAAGGATGTTACCTAGAACCCACAAACTGCTTTACTACGTAAAATAAATGTTCCTTAAACTTGGCTGGCACCGACTCCTAGATATGCTTAAGTAAATTGAAGCAACTAAATGACACAGTTATTTTTTACTTTTTAGTGCGTTTTGAGTCGGTTCTATTTTTTGTTAAAAATTTTTCTACTATCTACTTTGGGATTGAGTCCTGTCAGTAATAGTTATTAGACAAAAGCTGGTTTTATACTTCCGTGCCTTCGTGAGTACTTCAAGCCTTCTGTCTTGGACTTACTTGTTGTTCTTGGAAGCATATTCTTCCTAAATTAGGTGAGTAATTAGATTTTATTGGCCAAAAATTGCCTCTTCCATACAAATTAAACAACCAATAAATCATCTTAAAGGGAAGGAACGAACGGGTATATGTACTCGAAAAGTCTTGTTACGAAAGAATTGTATGAATAAACAAGAAAACAAGGCCAAGGACGCAACATAAGTAAAACTAAAGCTATTCCTCAAACAAAATGGAGAGAGTACATAATAATTCTTTTCGAAACCAATTTGCTTGACGATATTTATTTTGGGTAGATCGCCGCGGCTATAAACGTTGGATTTATTACGACCTCCCCACTAAGTTGTAACTGTGTTGCTATGCCATAAAAATCCCCTATTATTTGAGGACTTTCGGTTGCGAAGATTTTCTGTTACTCTTTTATTCACTACATTTTTTATAACCAATGTAAAACTATAAGGCTTATTTATGATGTTACCTGATGTTATTGAACTATCACTGTATTTTAGTAGCTTATTACAAATAGTGAACACTTTCCAATTAATATGTACATAAATAAAAGTTTAATAAAAGTACACTTTAATGTACACCATATAGACGAAAGTAAAACAACAGATATATACAATAGAGTCAAACAGACATGTACAATAGGCCTTTTTTTTTTTTTTTTTTCTCTTTATTTGGTCTACCAACAGTTTTACAGATAATACATTGAATAGAAAATAAAACAAAATATACGAGTGACATGTTAAAATGTAAAACTAATTAAAGGTAAACACAGCATGCGATTAATTTACAATAATTTTTAACAGAAAATATTTAAACTAATTACTATTAAGTGCTTTTAATTCCAATTTAACAGATTTAATAAATTTCGAGAACGAACCAATAAAAATATCTGTAGCACTTAGCTTATTCAAAAACTTACACAGCCTCGGGATTGGCGAGTTTCTACCCCTAACTGTGGACCGATGAGGGAAACACAGAAAAGTATTTTTTGGCTTTCTTGGGCATCTTAACGGAACTCTGATGTTAAAACATCCTAACATAGACGGACAGTCAATTTTATAATTTAGAATTTTATACAAAAAAGAAAGGTCAAGCTTGTTTCTACGAGTCTCCAAGGAATCAATGTTAAAATAGCTGAGACGGTCGTTATAACTTTTTAAAATTTTAGCCTTACCAACTGAAAACGTAAGATGTCCAAGAAAATGTTTTTGGACTCGCTCAATCCTAACCATGTGTGTCGAGTAATGTGGGCGCCAAACAGTACTGCAATATTCCAGAATGCTAAGGACTAATGATTTATATAATAGTATTTTGGTACTACTCTTCGAAAATTCCCTCCCATTTCGTATCACAAATCCTAAAATTTTTGATGCTCCATTTGTGACATTGTCAATATGGGGCACAAAAGTTAGCTTATGATCAATAAGCACGCCCAGGTCCCTGACCATCGTCACTTCTCTAAGATTACTCGTACTAATGTAGTACGTAGATGGTATGATATTAATTTTTCGCGAAAATTTTATATGTGCGCATTTTTTTATATTTAATTCTAAGTTGTTTTCAGAACACCATTGGAGCAATCTATTAATATCAATTTGCACAAGTTTAGTATCATCATTACTATTGACTACTCTAATTAATTTTAAATCATCAGCATACAAGAAAGGCGTAGAGTTTATAAAACAATTATGAATATCATTTATAAAAATATTAAAAAGAAGAGGGCCTAAATGTGAGGCATTATTGCTAAAAAGCGATATATACACGGCAACCTAACAGAGGATTAAGAAAACCGATTTATTAACTTATTTGGTATTGACTTAAATCTACCTACTTTGATTATCTGACTTTTAACCCGACTGCATCAGAAGAAGGGTAATGTTTTTATATTGATGTTGTACCTACTCGTATGTTTATGTAGTTTTAGGCTTTATAGTTTGTTCTTGGAGAGGATGAGAAAATATTAGCCAAAAAAATATTTGGCACGCTTAGACGTTTCTTGTGATTTGCTGGACCATGGGATGAGATACTGGAACAAACCATATTTTAGCTATTTTTTTAAAAAGTTCTAGAAACTTTTGGAGCACTTCGTGGGTGTTTCTTGCATGCCCTCCTAAGTGTTTTCCGATTCAGGTGGGTCATCCGCCCTTTAATTGTAATTTTCCTTTTATTCAAAAAAATATATCTCAACTCTCGTTGTACAATACAAAGTACTCGTTACCTATGGGCTGACAAAACCACCGCCAATAAAAGGGCACGGGAAACGACGCTCTTACATGAAAACTCCCATAACGTCACGGGTACGAGGCAAACAATGGTGTTTATAAATAAACCGAACCCCACCGACGATGTGCATTTTTATGACACGTTTGTGCTCCTGCTCCGGGGCTGATTATATACTCGTTCCTTCGGTATTTGATTAATATATCAAAGAAATAAAATTGTATCAAAATCCTTACTATTATTTTAAGGCGAAAGTTCGTGGATATGTTTGCTACTATTTCACACAAAAATTACTGCATTGATTTTCATGAAACTGTACAATCATATAGCTTACATATAAGAATAACACATAGGCCATTTATTCCCACGGTGATAAGAACTACGCGGGTAAACCGCGGGCGTCCTCTAGTTATTTTACGGACATAGCTCTACTAGTCTCTGAAAAATGGCAATGATCATATAATTTGATGATAATGAATGAATTTGTACAGTACTAGTACAAATGGTACTGCACTGTAAATACCCTGTCAACTGCACACTGCAGAACTAAATTGCTACTAAAACTTGGCAAGCTCATCTATATGTTAATACGTGAACTCAGGAAGTTTTCCGAACTCCTTTTAACGTGCTTTTAAACGGAAGTGTGTAAACATAGTAAAGTTTACATAAAGTGCAGAAAACTTGAATTAAATTACGTGTAAAAATAATTTAAATAATGTTAGGTTTTTAAACATAAAATTGTATCTTGTTTCGAATGGATCTTTATGAAAGTTTCTTTTTCGTTTTCTGTGCATTTATACTAATCACCATTATTAAATTAGGTATCTACTCTAGGTATCCTTTATTTGCATTTATGTTATGAATTCGGAATAAAGAATTTTTAATTTCATGTTAACTACGATTAAATTTGATCTTACAAACAGAGTCGGCCTAGTAATTATAAAATGGTAACTTTAACAAAATTTTGTTTTGCACGAGCTTTTTAAAAAACTTTAGCTTAAAAAAGAAATACTCAAAAATCTTTTTAATTTGATATTTCCGTGCAAAAAGTACCAGGAGAGCAGAGTTGGTGCAGAGGAGACTGTAATGACTAAGAGGCTGTTAAGCGACGAGTGCGCTCCGCCCGTAACGACTTGGCACGGGAACGCGAAACTCCACGTCGTTTGCGTAACTAAAAAACGTTTTTCATACCATATTTTGATATGAAGTTATTAGGAGTGCAGAATTTGTGCGGAGCAAACTACTTATATAGTCTGTTAACCGTCGAGTGCCTCGTTCGTTAATGACGCGACACGTCGTTTTGTTACTTTTGTATTGTATGAACAAAGTCTTTGCAACTCTTTGTCTGTATTACAATATTTATATGTAAAATAGTTTACTTTAAATTATATTAGCAACCGTACCTACAAAATATGCATTTAAATGACGAAATCCTAATCGAATTTATTTATTTAATGGCAAGCCAACAACATTTATGCACTCAAAAATTATGTGCATACAAAATTATTTTAAGCTAAGCTAACATTAGTATTACTAGTTTTTAGGGGAATCGCGACCATATAAACATATATATTCATAAGGGTCGTATAAACATAGTAGTAGTCAGTACCATATAGGTATTTTGTTTAATTTACTATATAAGTTTTTTTTATCGATTACAAGTTGGCCCTTGACTGTTATCACACCTGATGTTAAGTGATGATGCAGTCTAAGATGGAAACGGGCTAACTTGTTAGGAGTAGGACGGAAATCCACACCTCTTTCGGTTTCTACACGACATCGTACCGGAACGCTAAATTGCTTGGCGATACGTCTTAACTAGCCACGGCGAAAGCCTGCCACCAGCCAAAAAGCCTCCCACCAGCCACAAAGTTGAAGTTTATTAAAATGGGATTCTTTTTTGCAATTGGATATCTATATCATCGATGATTTAGTAGGAAATAATTATGTCTTTAAGTATTATTATTTAAAATTGATTTGATACCATGTATTGATATTTAAAATCTTTACAAACAAAATGTAAGTATATGATTATGTACATTTACTATTTAACCAATTGATTAAATATCCATGACAGGCTACGACTATAACTCATACAACAAAAGGAAATTAAAAATGTTAGGTACACATTTCAATGACAACATGTAGTTACCTATTAAGGCACAATCTCACTAGCCGACTTTGCGACTCCCTAAACCAGTAGAGGACCCACCTGATGTTAAATTGAAAACCTTTATTATTCTGTAGCATTTTAATTTTGTGAATTATATATTCCGTTACTAACCAAGTAAGATAATATTTAAGAAGTAATATGCAGACTCTTTGGAAGAAGGTGAGCTCGGTACGGGATTCAAGACCTAGTATATAACAAAAGATATAGACAAACTCGAATAGACAGTAGCTGACGATTTGCGTCTCAGAATTAGTCAGACAGTCAGCTGTAAACTAAAAATACACGGCTACTTTTGAAACGTTAGATCAGAGGCCCCTTTCGTATAGTCGATAGAAAGTATCTGTGTCTATTAATTAAATATACACAAATACTGATCGAAATAAAATTATTATTTACTAGTAATGATTTTCATATTGCATGTCTTGCACTTATCAATGAACTTTTATGTTGACTGTTAGAGTGTTTGCTATATAACGATGGGCTGTTTTGTACCGTAAGTTTTCGTTACCTTCTTTTGTCGTAATCATGTCATCATTATCAGTCTATTTTTATGAAACATTCCAGAGCCAGACCTCCCATCTTGTAAGAGTGAATATATGGAGCTTAAACCCACCAAAGTGGCGAATTTATATCTAATCATAATTGACAAAGTATACTTTACCATCAAGGTACACACTTCTCTGTCCATACCACTCGAAGGATTAGTCTCTGTTGTGACATAAGGTATGTCTATGTTATTTTCGAATTACTCATTAGTTTCACAGTCGTATTTTTTGTTTTAAATATTTTTATAATATCGCCTCTGTGTATTAGAAAGTCGCCGAGTTGATAGCGCCCTTAAGTACACCGTAAAATTTTTATAAATACGCGATTCTAAAATGTGCGCGACCAATTTTTTCTGTAACCAGGTGTAAAATGAGGCCAGAGGCGTGATAAACGTACGTCGGAGCAGACAAATGGTTTGCTCATCTTATTGACGTACTCGTATGTAGGTCACTGTTTCACTGTTCCGCCTGTATTGATGAAAGGTAATCAAGGTCGACACTTGTCTTTCTTCTGTTAATGAGTGATAGAACAAGAAGATGGTCCATGGTTGAGTGGTGTTGGAGCTATATTATTTTGAACGTGCCATGTCTCAGGGAGTAACAGACGGATGTCATCATCATTATTATGGGCCTTTTTAATGCAGCTCGAGCCGAACACAATCTGAACACTAATTCGTGGCCCAAACGAATATGCGCGACTGTTCGGCTCGTGCTCGATTATGCTCCTCCAAACTTATGACTTCCGTGGCGCAGTGATTTTATAAGACTGGTCCTGGGTTTGACCCCCGGCGGGGCCGATTGAGATTTTGATTGGCCCAAGTCTGGCTGATGGGAGGCTTTGCCCTTGGCTATAGGTATAAACAAACACCTACCCGACAGAGACGTATCGCCAAGCAATTAACATTCCGGTACGTGTAGAAATCGAAAGTCGTGTGGTTTGCATCCTACTCCTAACAAGTTAACTTGATCCACATTCTTAGAAGGCATCATCACTTAGCATCAGGCGACATTACAGTCAAGTGCTAACTTGTAATTAATAAAAAATCGTCGATTTTTGGACGAACACAAAGGCGTTTGAGAACGGTGCTCGCTTAAAGCTCGTACGTCACACTTGGCGCCGCGAGCTACATCGAGCAAAGCAGCACCGCTTGTGTTTAGCTCCTAAGAGTAGACGCACCAAGCTTTGTTTCAGTAACCTCGCGCAAATATATACAAATTTTGTATATAAACGATATCGAAGCATTAGTATTCGCGCATATATACTTCCTCATAGCTACTCGTTGCGACGCGGCATTGTACACTCGTATCACTATTTATTGTAATTACGTAGCGCCGCCCACATTTTATCGCGAATCCGGAACGGCCCTGAAAATTTCAGCGCGTCTGCCCTTGAACCAGTGAAACGGGAATGGTGTCGACGATAAACTTACAGGGCTGCCCCTCCACTGATACACGCTTATAAACTTTAATTTAAGTACTAATGGACGCCCGCAATTTCACTTGCGCGCTATTCCTGATCCCCTAGGAATATCGGGAAATCTGATCTTAGTGAGCGTTCACGCAGCAAAATAAGTAACAAATTTCAAGTCGATCGAGTGTATAATTTTGGCGATCTTGTGCTGAGTCAGTGGTATTCTGCTTATATTATTCGTAGATTGGATAGTTATTGAATAGAAGCAGACGTTACTTTGCGGAAGTTTATTATAAATATTTAACAATATTCTTATTTTGCTATTTCCCGCGTTAAAGCTCTTTAATTACGAAGTCAGTTCACAGACTAAGCAATTGAACATTGAATATGAAAAATTTAATTTGACATTTATTTTTAATAGTAAATAAATGATTGTTTTTGCTTTAATTTTCAAAAAAAAGAATAACAACATCAATCAGGAATTTCTATTTTCTAAATTGGCTTTAATCATATAATTACTTTAAATAAAGTCTGGACTGACAACCCTAGCGATAATAAACTGATAGACTTTATATACCTCGCAGCAATGTTCAGTGGAAAAACTTCCTACAACTAGTCAGTTCAAAGCATCAAAGCCTACGCCCAGCTTCAAAATATTTTTAAAAACATGACGGGAGTTTTTAAATAATACCTAATTCTAGATTTAGTCCGCAGAAGTATATGCTTATTACTCGCACTAAGCAGCGTTGTTGGGTTCCGGTCTTGAAGAGCCTAATTACCGGTGTAATTTTTTATAATTTAGATATGAGTTCAATTAAAAACCTCAAAATCCCTTTGGAACTTATCATTTTGAATTACGTAATATTAATTACTAATGCGCGCAAACTTTTTTTTTCTAACCCAGGCTCGGGTTCCACGCCAATCGGTAATAGCAACTATTCACAAAGAGCTTAATTAAAAGTCAATTTCCGAACATAGAGCCGGTACATTGATTACAAAGTAGGATATCTTAATTAACAAATCCCTATGAAATGGCAATTGTCATCGGAATGATAAGAATTTCCGTTGGCGGGAGGCCGCGGCAGGGCGTCGTCATAGCAACCGATGGGATGTGACGTCACTCGCAATGTGGTACTTTGCCATTCATAATATCATATTGTGGGTCAAAGCTAAGCACGGTACACATTGGCGAAGTTCTGGTTGTAGATTAATAAACTTGGTATAAAATCTATGATCTGTATATTCTGCATAAGTCAAGTTTATTTCTTAAATACTATCCTATAGTGTGGGTTGCTGTTAATAAAACATAATAATTAAAAAAATACAATAAGCCTTTTAAAATAATATGTATCTAAGTAGATGCTTGAATAATTTAGGTTAAGTTAAAAAGTTGCTGGTTAAGTTAAAACACAAAAATAGAATTATATCACGATTATCACCCTATTTAAATGGTCTATTGTATAATTAGTCCGCATTTTTTAGAGGACTTTAAATAAAATATTATTATAGTTATTAGTTATATATTCACAAAAATTACTAAAGTTTTTAATCATACCTATAATTTTTTTACAAACAATATTTAAAAGTTCGTTACCTACCAGCTGTATTGAAAAATAAAAATAGAAGCGCTTCGAACTAGGGAAACCGTGTAGACCATGCCTTGTAAGATTTAAGGACATCGACACGACCTTAGAATAGCCATTTGTCGGCGAACTACATTAGAATATATTAGTTTTTTTTTATTGAGTCTTACAAAGCTATCAAACACCTTCACGGCCATCAGGGCTAATTCAGCACGCAGAATTTTAAACGATATTCCTGTTTGGTCTTGGAATTTAAAGATGAGGAGGTCCCGAACAACCTTCCGCTTGACCTTGAATAAAACATGCCTTCCTAACCTAGATCCAAAACGGCAGATTTTCTCTAAATATAACGTTAAAATTCCGTCCTTTTAGATGCAGTGTGCGAATTTAAGGTTATCAAATCCATAATAAGTATCTCATCCTTAAGACTACTTCAAATCACACGACATTAACAAAATTCCTACTTATTTTGACGTAGCTATTAGTTGCGTGTTGTTTCTTTTTTTGCGGTCTTTCTTTAATATCATCTGAATTATTTAACTTATTCAAAAACTAATCGGTAACTTTGTTGCCATTTTTAAAACATTCCATTATCCGGACAGAGCAGGTAGCTAAAATTACGTTAAGATGTATACTTAGTAATATTTTTAAGTTAGGATTATATTGTCATTTTTCAGTTTTGGAAACTAATAAAACAATTCTGTCGTCTCTTGAACAAGTATAAGAATCCGAAATACGGCGATCGGCGTGCGCGGTTTTGAATAGAGTAAGTACCTTATCTAAAAGAGAAATATTGCTGAAAATAATAAAGATTAAAACCATCACAGTAGGCGTATGATTCGCGAAATTTAACAAAAAAGAGCTGCGTAGGCGCAACAGGTACATCAGCTGTGCTACAATAGGAGCGAGAATCAGGGTCTCTCCACATCTAATGCTCTTGTCACTTGTCTTTACGCTGCATATCGGTATGCTCATTGCGCTGCCACGATGTTGCCCTCTTTACCCACACACTGCTCTACTCTCGCCATTATTCGCGAGTCCCTGTGCTCACGTTAAAATCCAACAAATTAGGGAGTGGTTGGAAAAACGAAGAACACGACGTGCGGCTTGACAAGTGATTTTGCGACAACGTATTTGCCTCCTGTCCACGCTACTTATCACACTACTCTTCGAGTTTCTGGTAAGCCCATGCCAATAGCCAATAGATGCGACCCGTAACATTGGTCGCGTAACTTCAGTACACAAATTATAAAACATTCATACTTTTCACATTCAACCGAGAAGCGGCACTTCGTTAGTGCATCGAACGTACAAATTGACGTGACCATTGATACGCTTGACGTATCTTCCGTCACATGTGAAAAGACCCTTAATCGATAGACGACTCTATATGAGAGTCATTAACATAACTTGAATTCAACAGAATGTATATATCTTTCGAAAATGTAACCGGGAAGACATTAAGAACTAAGCAAATATAGTTTTAATTTATTCGCATTGGATTAGCGTATCGTCACGTGACATTCGTTGGCAAGTAGTGTCGTAGTGGAATTTTTATATTTGTTTTCTTTTTTTTTTAGTTTTTCGTATAATGTAATCGAAGTAATCGTTAAGTTTTTTTTCTATACATTTAAATTTCTTAAGACAGTAGCTAGCGGGCAATGGAAAGGAGTATATTACTTCTAGCAAAGCAAGTGATCGAAAGAAGAGTTCCATAAAATAACCTAAATTACCCACATAGGTAGTTCGTATTAGAGCCGATGGTCTTATTAAAGAAGTACTAGTAGTGTCTTCGCATCGGAAAGCGCAGTAATAGTTGGCCCTCCGATAAAAAAATTGACAACAGGCAGCTCAGAACCAGTGTTTGGAAGTCCGTATAAACGGCCTATGATGATATTGATATACTTAGTGAAATAGTTTATCTTAGGTATCTCTCTTGTAGAAATAATTATTATTATTTTGTGTAGGTTCGGACGATCTTGATTATTTTCTTTACTAGATTTGATGGCTTTTCAAACTTAATTTTTCAAGAAAATGTTATTCTGGAATTTCCAAAAGCCATATGTATTTCAAATGCAAAATTGCGAATATTGTAAGTCATAATTATATGTATAGATTATGTTTATTCACAAGAAGGTTATTACGTAACACACCGTGGGGCTATAAAAGACATTAAAGATAAAAATAATCTCAATAAAGTGCGTAGTTTCAGACAAAATGTAATTCCGCTTGTATTTTAAAACACCAAATCTCACCTTGAGGACTGGACTTTTCCTACATTTGTATCACTTTTGCCATTATAAATTATAATAACACCACACGTTCCGTAAACCGAGGATAATATTTTATAATTATAATTTTTAGTTATACCTACAGTAAAAATTAATCCATCACACGAAGGAAACACTGCATCTAACTTGCATCTACAATAAGTTGGCGTCTAGTTCGAAATCCGATTTATCAACATCGATCGGTGCTTTTTCTCTTTCTTTTTCTGTAAGTAAATGCAAATAATATAGGCAGAATAAAATAAATATCAAAATTCTGGGTAATAAATGTAGGGTAGGTTATTTAATATTAAAAAGAATTATTAGAAGAATCTAATTAATAATAGAAAATAAATTATTTATTTTGCTCTTTAGGTACTACAAGTATTAGCAAAGAAACACTAACAATCGATATCTTCTGAGAGTGTTCCGGTTTTAAAGTAAAATTTCGTCGAAGTGAAGTAAAGGATTGGTTAATAACCGCTGAAATAATCAGAACAAATTATTCATTGCGTTAATAAAGTTAGTGTTAGTAGTCCTGTCCATTCGTGCTTAATAATCACAGCATAGTTGTAAGTTTTCAAACCAAACAACGTATTTCAAGTAATCCAAATCTTAATGGAGATTATTTATAATCAAACAATATGAAATGGCCCGAAATCCCCCAGATAGGTCGATCGAAGTGTTGGCCCGCTAATCACCGGCATTCCCTTCCAAAACGCCACATCACGGCGTTTTATTCGCGCTCCCACGAAACCGTTGAATAGGACAAAAACAAAACCCTCCCCATCGTTAAGTGGGGAACAATGTAAACACTGTGCAGTGACTAAGCTTTTCCCATCAAATTTCGCGTTCTATATCTAAAACAAAAAAGCTGTTTTCACGGGATAGACAAGAAGAATTTTCATTATTCCTACCAATATTGTTGCAGTCTGTTCGACATGTCTCATACGGACTTCTTAGTGAGATCTGAAATCACGGAGTGAAACAAGGCGAATCTTTAACAAGTGTAAAGCTCGGAAAGATTTCACTGAGTACTCTAAGGCACTAACCACATACAGCTTAGCGGTAAGGCGGGTTAAACGCAAGGCTTGGAGGAGTCACTGCGAAAGTGTAGAGACACTCCCAGAGGCAATGAGGCTCTCGAAAGCCTTATCGAAAACTAAGGCCAATCCGTTAACTACGGTTCGGAATGACAAAGGCGAACTGACAGAAAGTGGCAGGGATACACTAGAGGTGATGTATCAAGTGCACTTTCCGGATTGCAAGATCATCTCAGAAGACGGCGAAGATCCTATTGGACACGACACAGAGTCTAGGACAACTAAAGCTGACTGGGATGTAGCAAAGAAGATAGTGAATAATCAGACTGTAACGTGGGCTATTAACAGCTTTCAACCTTTTAAAGCCCCGGGACCAGATGAGGTTTATCCTATCTTATTACAGGCAGGTGTGAAGTTACTCTTACCACACCTGTGTAGGCTCTACAGGGCAAGTATTGCTTTCGGATATATACCCAAAATCTGGAGGAATGTCAAGGTAATTTACATACCCAAACCGGGAAAAGCAAATTATGAGGAGGCAAAATCATATCGGCCTATAAGTCTACAATCATTCTTTCTAAAGACCTTAGAGAAATTGTTGGACCAATATATCAGGCAGGAGCCGTTGAGGTTAAACCCCTTGCATCCCCTGCAATGCGCATATCAGCCAGGAAAATCCACGGAGACTGCCTTGCATCATGTGGTGACCCGGGCTGAAAGTGCGCTTGAAACAAAGGAAATATGTCTAGGAGCGTTTCTAGACATTGAGGGCGCGTTCGATCGAACCACATTTGTTTCTATGAGAACAGCATGTGAGCAACACGGAGTGGCGCTCACTGTCTGTAGATGGATAGAGTGCATGCTCAAAGGCCGGCGAATACAGTCGGACTTATTGGGAGACAAATTGTCTGCAATAACTACAAAGGGATGCCCACAAGGTGGGGTCCTTTCACCTATCTTGTGGTGCTTAGTCGTAGACTCATTGATTGTAAAGCTCAATGAGGGACCTTTTTACACGGTAGGGTATGCAGACGACCTAGTGGTGCTGGTTAATGGAAAATTTCCGAGCACCGTGTCGGATACCCTACAAAAAGGACTGGATCGGGTGGAAGACTGGTGTAATAAAAACCACCTATCAATAAACCCGAGTAAGGTAGCGGTAATCAATTTTACAAGGAAAAAGAATCTTACAGGTTTACGAACTACATCACTGTATGGACGTAAACTTGGGTGGGCAGCGGAAGTTAAATATCTAGGAGTAACACTAGACAGGCAACTAACGTGGGCTCCACATGTGGCTGCTACGATTACCAAATCCTATAGAGTTTTTGCAATGTGTCGTACTAGCTATGGGAAGACTTGGGGACTAAAACCCAAAGTCTTAAAATGGATTTATGAGCTGATAGTGATGCCAATACTGACGTATGGGGCCATTGTATGGTGGCCACGGACGAAGCTGGCAACATGTAAAGCGGAATTTTTACAAGTGCAGCGCCTCGCATGTATGGCTATCACAGGAGCCTTTAGGACAACTCCAACTGAGGCACTTGTGAGATTGCTTGGACAGGATAAGCTGCACATTGCCATTGAGATCTGCGCAAGGAAAGCTTTGCACAGAATCTCTGTGGTAGATTGTAAGAAGGTATTTCTGCCCAGAACAAATCATATGCGACTGAGCTTAAATACCGACTTAGATAGGATACTAAGTATGAGATGCGATAAAATCGCACCTGTAATGGTATTAAGGAAGAATTATGACATTTATGTCCCCACAAGGGAGGAATGGACGAAAGGTCTACGCCCCCCAGGGACAGATACCTTGATCTGGTATACTGATGGCTCCAAAATGCAATCAGGTACCGGAGCTGGTGTCTTCTCCGAAGGATTTAGGGCTAGCTATAGCTTAGGGCAATATACTACAGTTTTCCAGTCGGAACTGTATGCTATAAATGCTAGTGTTCAAGAGATGCAAAACAAGAAAATCACTGGGAGGGAAATACTTATTCTCAGTGATAGTCAGGCAGTGCTCAAGGCCCTCGGCACTGGCAGAGTTTCATCTGCATTGATACTGGAATGTATGAATGGCTTAAATAGTCTTGGCCAGGTAAACTTAATTAGATTAATATGGGTACCTGGACATGTAGGCATACAAGGCAATGAGCTAGCGGATGAGCTAGCTCGTAGGGGCTCGGAGTCATCTTTCATCGGCCCAGAGCCATGTGTCGCACTTGCACCGTGTGTGATAAATATGGCTCTGACATCGTATGCCGAGAAGATGACAAAGGCAGAATGGGACAAAGTGGAAGGTCTAAGGCACTCAAAAAGATTCATGAGTAACATAAAGGCAGGTTTTCTAGCGAAGGTAAGTCAACTGAGCAGGAAACAGCTACGGTATGCTATAGCAGCGTACACAGGCCATTATAGCACCAGGTCTATGCTCTGTAAAATGGGTATCGCTGAGGATCCCATTTGCAGGGCCTGCAACGAAGACACAGAGTCCATGGAACATATTTTGTGTGAATGTGACGGATTGGCTAGAAAGCGAATGGATCTCCTGGGGGTGGCATATCCACTACCAGAGGATTACTGTGCCTCCAACCTGAAAGCAACCACCCAACTCTTAGAGTGGGTGTTTGAAATGATATAGGGGAGGTGAGGGCGGGGCGAGTACAAAAGATCCAAAAGGGTCGAAGTGCATCCGCTACGGCGGGCCTCACTATAATAATAATAATAATAATAGTGAGATCTGGATCTTTTTCAGGTCCTAGTATTTTTTTTATTTTCATCTAATTAGGCCTTGATTGCACACCTGGTGGTAAATAATGATGCAATCTAGATGGAATAACTTTTTAGGAGTTGGATGAAATACACACCACTTTCGGTTTCTACAGGACATCGTACCGGAACGCTACATCGCTTGGCGATACGTCTTTGTCAGCAGGTAATGCCTTATTGTCAATGTTTACCAATTTAGTTTTGTTTATATGTTATTGTTACTGAAAAAGGGAAATCAAGAGACTTCGTTGTGATCTGTTACTAAAATGTCGCTTTAGTAAAAAGTAAACAGTTTTTGTCGAGCTCGATGCTGCATTCTTCTCACGTTCGACAAAATTCCGAGTAAGTCTTTTGAGTTTCGGTAAAGGACAATAAGCGACGAAGCCTATTGAGCTTTTTTGTAAAAGTTGTTTTTTGTTTTTACAGTCCACGTGAAACCTTTATAAGTCATTGTCACTGACTCACTCTGTAACTGAAGTTACAATTTTGAAAATTCATATAATGTATGTACGAGTATGTTCATACCAATCATCAAGTCCACTTGAAAAGTTTTGCTTCGCATTATACAAATTACGGTAAACTCCGGGGAAGTACTATATATTTCCACTTCCAGGTAACACTGTATTCTGATTGCCGGTGAAAATACAGCTTAACACTGCTGCATTATGTTGACGGATAAAGGGCGGCGCATTGTGTGACAAGCAAGGTCTTTGCATGCCCTGCTCTGCTCTACCATTCCTCTCTTTGTGGCGTTATGGTTGATGGCTCCGTTGCGCAGTGGTATGTGCGGTGGATTATAAGACGGACGTCCTAGATTCGATGCCCGGCTAATCCGATTGAGATTTGGTAAGTGGTTAATTAGTCCAGTCCTGGCTTGTTGAAGGCCGTTGCTATTAAGCACCGTGCCGATAAAAATGTACCAGCAAGCTATTTAGCGTTACGGTACGATGTTACTTACATCTGAATGCAGTCAAAGGCTATATAAAATAAAAAATGACGTATATCAGGTAGGTTTCCGTCAGTTATACGAAGTGACGGAAACACATGTCAACTACGTGGATGCAAAAATAAACATGACGGTATTGGTATAAAGATCTACTTTTACTCAAACATTGTCTTATATATTAGTATAGAAAAATATCCTAAGTGAATGAATGAACATGGTCGCACAACCGCAAACGACGCGACGGGTGTGTTCTGGCGCGCTTCGTCAATAAATTTTCGCGTTTTTCACAATTTTCGCCTCCAATATCTGTTGTAATTTTCGCACCGGGTCACTGGGTCTAGGGCTATTTTTGAAATTCTATTTTATATCGCACGCTGCGCGTGCGCACGTGAGAGTCAGCTTATGCGAATGTTTTGCGTTTTATTGCTAGAAAGAAAATCACGTTTTTGTAATCGCGCATTGCAACAATAGACGCATGCTATCTTCCTGGTTCTATGATTTGTTTCTCGCCTGTTTTGGCTCCAACTGCTTTATTTGGAAGCGCTCGAGTGCAGATAACTAATTTTGCAGGCAATTTCAGATAAATCACCTGCGATATTTTTAACTTTATTGCACAAAAAATATACTAGCAAAACTTAGATGCTTTGCTGTTACTAAATAGTAAACTTAAATTTAAAGTTATGAATTTCAGAATGCGCCGCGCCCAGTCTAAGGAGAAGCCCATAGCAAACTCAGCTAGATACTATCATTTGGAATTTATTATATAAATTTAGGATAAATGAATCGCACTGCCGTTATGGTCCAAAATACCTATTACAGGACATTAAATTGTCAACTACTAAACTCCTATATAAGTGCGTCACAAAACTTATGCTATATACCGCTACGGAATGAAATGAATTTGATTTTTTTTTCAGCACTAACAAAAGTTAACATGTGGCAGTAGCTGCGGATCGTGATGCAGTGTACGATGAACTTAAACGACGGTATTCTGTCGCCACCAATAGATATATTACTATCTATATTTTTATAAAACTACAGAAGAAAAATTTTCCATAGCCTATTTCTTGTTTTGCTATTGATAACTTTGTTTTTAAGTCCCGACGCAAAAAGAGGAGTGTTATAAGTTTGACGTCGATGTCTGTCTGTCTGTATATATGTGCCTGGTCTGTCTCTGGCATCGTACCGCTCAAACAGATAGGTCAAGGTCATTTGAAAGCCAGTTTCTTTGCGGTGGTTCTTAGCTATGTTTGATGAAGGTCTGTCCAAAATGGCCGTCGCTATAAAATAGGGGATTACATATTCTTTCACAACTCCCACAATATGGGTATTAAATTAAAGGCCTTGACTAGACACTATGAAAAGTTTCAAATCCAAGATGGCGCCACGAAAAATTGGCGAATTACAGTTTTCAATTTTTAATTCAATCTTTTTCGCAATCTCTCTCGCATGATCGCACGATAATGGAAAATTATCCAGATTAATAATAGGTATTTAATACGCAAGTAGAAATATATAAGCGGAAAACCTAGACCCAGCTCGAAAAAATAGATAACAGGCAATGTTCCAAATGGGCTTTTTATTTTAGCGTTCGCATTGTATATTGCGTGATTTGATTATATCTTACATAAGACTGATCTTTGTTTAGCTACTCTCGATTTTAGCTTCTTGAATATACACTAAACATCAAATACAAAGAATATTTAATAATTTATAAAAGTTTTTTCTTAATTATAAGTATCTAGTTGACCGAGCTTTGCTCAGTTTTTTGTTTTGAAAATTATATAACAACGCCATCTATAATGTTGTTGTGTCGGTAGAGTTATATATAAATTAAATAAATATTATAGGACAATTGCACACATCGCTATATAGCCCCAAAGTAAGCTTAAGTAGCTTGTGTTATGGGTACTATGATAACTGATGAATATTTTTATATAGGTATATAATACATAAATACTTATAATATATAGATAAACAGCCAAACACTGGAAAACATCCATGCTCATCACAAACATTTTCCAGATGTGGGAATCGAACCCACAGCCTAGGAAGTAGAAACAGGGTCACTACCCACTGCACCACTCGGCCGTCAAATACCTGAAAGTCAAAGTAAATACTTTAATCTTGTTTATATTCAGTGTTGTAATATACTGTATATGTATATGATACAGTACCTATGTTAGTGAAGTCTGAATCCTCGATACATTTGTTATTATTTGGTTATATTTTAAACATACTAAAGTAAAACCCATTAATGGCAGCACCTACTTTTAAACCCGTTAAGTCGTTAAGTCCTAAATTCAATCCAAGCCAAGACTGTTGTCCAATGGATCTAACATTTTAAACGCGAAAGTACGTTCGGAAAAAAGTACCCCCTCTCAAGTAAGACCTATTTTCCTACCTAAAGCTGCTAAGTTTAAGAAAATAGACCGCCTAACCGCTTAAACTGATTTATATTCATTATTCGTGCTGTTCTTACTTTTCACCTTGGCCACGCTTTGACTGAATCTTGAAATACCCATTCCAAGATAACTTTACATTTAAAGTTATAGTTCACAAGTGTATGTCTGCGACTTCGTCCGAGCGAACTTTTTAGTTAAATCTTTTGTATACAAATAACCAATTAAAGGACATTGCCTAAAATTGTATGGAAGTGTACCCCAGGCTGCCCAGTAATTATATATATGTCATTAAATAGTGCAGATTTTCTATTTACAGAAAAACAAAATTATATGTAGCTAGCAGGAAAAAGTTATGAAGGTTGAAAAAGTTGACTTTTCTTACTACGACGACGGTCACGTGATTCAGAACACAAAAAATCGATTGAAATTTTTTTTTTTTTTTTGATGTATTAAGTAGTTAATTTAGTATGTAAGTGATTGCTATGAAACATGGGTAGTTGTTTAAAATTCATTGTGCATTTAAATAAAACAGTTAAATATGAGCATAAGTTTGGACAGCCTGGGGCAAATTTTGGCAATGTCCTTTAATTTTTGCTTTGCTTTGCTGCTTTTCCTAGGTGGTCTAGTACGTCCTTGCCGGTAGGGTGATACCTAGCCACAGCATAACAATCTGCTCAGCCGGGAATGGAACTCTAGACTTCCCTCTTAAAAATCTACAGCGCATATACCGCTGCGCCATAGAAGCCGACGATAATACTTAAAATATTAAGAGGTTAAACCTTTGATCTCAGCTACCGTAGCAACGGTAATTAGTGTTCCATACTGACAAACTTTTATCTTGTCCGTCCTTTCACTCCTGGCTGAACCGGCGAAGTATTCAGTTAGGGGTTCTTTTCTTTTTAGGACAAACCTTGAACTTTTATAAAAGGCTGAAGGTCTAGTCTTCAAAGGCTCTCACTGTAATACGTTTTTCTTGATAATCATATTATTTAAAAAAAATTGCAAACAGTAAAAACCACTTTGACAGATGTGAATTCCTGTTAGATGTTCATTAAAAAATTTTTAATCGCCAAACTTATTCTAAACAGATAAACGCGCGCAGTTAAAACGGGTTCAAAGCGTTTTCCGTGAAACTAAAAGTTACAGCCGTTAGAGTCACGAGGCGCACGTGCTGTGATAGCCGTAATTTATCACCGGTGGGCGAGCAGCCTAAACCCGGTGAATGAGTCCACTGGAATTTCCCTACGCAACGCCAGACGAGAATAGCGCGGCGTGGCGGGCGCTTGTGAAATTCATAGTTTAGTAGTGGAAGATCTGTTTGTGACAGAGTTTGTCCGGGGAAGTGTTACCGCCATGCCTATTTCTTTTTTAATTTAATGACTTTCATCTGAGTTAAGTGACTATACAGTCTGAGATGGCAGCAGGCTAACATGGAAAAGGAACGTTATTTTGCCGCTAAGAAATGCTTTGTAAATGTTATGTACTTTTAAAGGGCATGGCTACCTGTGTAAAGGCACATGTAGATTATTACTTACGCGCCAAGGTGGATGGACACCGGGTGTAGGATTTATTCCTTGCATGTCCTGTAAAGGGTTGGCGTCTTATAGATGATAGTTTTCTACTTACCTACAGCTTAATCTGCTATATCATTCAATTAACACTATAATTACACATATAGCATAAAAGTTCAACTGCTTCGTGAATACTGTGGTTAAACTGTGCCTCTACGGTTCGTGAGGACCTCAAACTCAAAGTCATCCTCAAATTTATTTATTTACAGTAGTCTTTTTTGCAAGAACTTTTAAAAAGTCAAAGTACTAGGAGATACTATATTACTGATTATTATTCCTAGGTCTACTCCTAGGTTGCGCTATAAAATAATCTAGACCTGCTCCAAACTTCACAACTTAAAACCAAAACCACTCGTTTTCTCGCTATTAAAACGAAAAAACCCTTCAGGAACATAATGAGAATTTCTCCACACTGTAGATGTAGACATGGAAAGGGAAATGAGATCCTCCGATTGTCTTCCAGCCCATGTCGCCATATTTAGAGCTATAAGACGCGTGACGCACGACGTAGGCGCGGCCCGCGGCGTTGCGGCCGAATCGAAATAGCCTCCGCACGCAGACTGCAGGCAAGACTGTCGTACTGTTAACTAATTCAATAATACTAGTAAAAGTAAAAAAACTGATGATTTTTAATTTTAAGATTATTTCAATCAGGATCAAGATGGCCTTGCGAGGAACTTCCTTAAAATTTTTATAAGCCAGTTCATTTGTGTTTTTTTACTGTATGAACCAGTATGAACTTAAACAGAAAAAGAAAATGAGTAGTTCTGCCCATGCTCGTGGTGATCACGGCCATACAACTGAATCATGGACAATAATTAAAAACTCTTCGTTTTTTCTAAATAATTATATAATTACTTATGCAAAAAAACTGGTTGAGTATTATATTCGCATAGTTGTAAGTTTAAGTTTTTGCCTTAAAGTAATATTATTACCTACCACCAATATTTAAAAATAAATGTAAATAATTTATTGACGGTTTAAAAAGAATTTTATAATTTATATTGGATAAAATAATTTGATTTGATTTTGTTTTGATTAATCTGTTGTTGTTTATCGGTTCGACTTGAAATTTATATTAACTACAATAGAGTATTGTTATGTGGCTTGTGTCTGATGTCTGCGACGGCGTATAAAAGATACGCGGAAGTTAATTATACGGTTAGCAACCAAAACGAATCGACAGTCAAAATAATTCGGTGGATAGGTCAGTTTGTGAACTTTATGTGTCGACAGGTGGGGTTTGACGTGACGCCGTAAAAATCTAAATTAGCATAGATCCAACCATCTCGCCTTGCTCTCGATTCGCCGCTGTTCAAGTTCGTAGAGATATTGTATTGGTAATTCACAATAGATTTGATTCTCTTTGAATAATATTTGATTTGTTGGTGATATATGTATACTTGTATAGCTTTGCTTGTGCTCATACGGGTAAAAATTCATAAATATAGATCATGAAAATTATTATCACTTGTCAGGAACAAATTTTCATGGCAAATTTTGGGCCAGGAAAGATTTAACCTTCCTGGCCTAAAACTTTTTTAGTGCTTGACGGAGTTGTTTTACGCACTCTAAAAATAGTTTACACTACCTACGCGGGCAAAGTCACGAGTTTCCCCTAGTATCAACACGTACAACCGGAGGAAGGAAACATCTTATGCCGCTAAAAAACGGGCCACGATACCATTAATACGATTTGCATAATATAACGTAATATATTCATAGGGCCTCTTGATCGCTTCCTCCAATACAATTTGTCGTGGAACAATGAGACGGTGCCCTCCGTCGCCCTCGCGTAACCTACGCCGTCCTACGCCCTACGCATAGAATATTAAAACTACGTAGAACTGTTCCCTTGCGCGTGTAGGTTCTATACCTACGCATTACCACTAGTAGCGTCGCCTTCGCGGAACCTACGTTGTCCTACACCCCCTATTAACTTATAATAAAACTACGCAGAATTTAGTTTAGCTCCATTTCAACAATATCTTCCCAAACTAATCACAAAAGTGATTTTAAAACACCGAAACGGTGCCTTAATTTGACATCGTTCAACATACGCCGCTAACATATAAAATAAGTAAACTTTGCAGAACATTTCTCCTTTGCATATGATGCTATACCTTTTCTTTACTTCTTTTCAGTAGAATTGAGCCAACATGAAACTAACTGTTTTCTCCAAAACATTTTGTCGTGATAAAATACGGCAGTGCCTTGGTACGGTCCAAAGAATAAAATAAAGACGTATGGCACTCGGAGACTGCCGCGGTAAAGCTATTGCATAGAAGTTAGGCAACATCGGGCGCAGTCAGTACTTGGATGGGTGACCGCCTGGGAACACCGTGTGATGTTGGCTTTTTTAAATTTTTATTTTTTTTTAGTTTGTTTTATTTTTTATTTATATTTTATTTTCTTTTAATTTTATAAATATATAATTATAATTGCATAAGTTGATAAAAAACTTATGCAGTTATAATTATATATTTATAAATTTAAATAAAAAAAATTAAATAAGAAAATAAAAAAGAAACTGTGTGTGATGTTGCTTAACTTCGGTGATCGAGAACGAGAACCGGTGTATTCAACATGGTATGGACGTTGGCGAACAAAGACGTGAATAAGACAATCTGAAAAAACTAAAAAAGGTGGGGGGTGTTAGGTTTTTCGTTACGTAATTTCTGGATTCGGTCTCCACGCTCAAGGCTCGCGATAGAAGCTATGCAATAGCTTAATAAAACTTCTGAACTCTGAACTGAACTGAACTCTTCCGTCTGTACCTACCCATTAAGCGTGTACTTAGGTTTAGTTTAGTAAAAGTTGACATTCGAAGGCTCTATATAGCTAACATCCATGCATAGAGGCGGCAGTAAAAATAAAGTATAAAATACCGGGTATTTTTTCTTTATTTTTTAGTCAATGTTCCAAAGGAGTACAAATACTTTTTAGGATTGTTTATTAATGTTGTTTTTTTTATTCAGATTATTCTTGTACTATCAGAGGGTCTCGAGAAATATACCTTGCCCACATTTAGTTAAGGTCTTGCGCCGCCACTGCTATGTTAACTGTCTCATGTACTTAATTTATATATTGTTTAATCTTTGGCGTGTGAGGCAAGTACGCACGTACCGGTTACCCTCTGAGAGGAGAGACGTAGAAATCGCACATCGTCTGGAATCCGAGAGGTACTTCTATCATAGCTAAATTGAAATCGCGACTTTCATCAATGTCGTCTTCCCATTGACCTGAGAGACTAACTTGAGATCTACACGAATATTTTTGTTAACTTAGTGCTTGTAACGTGACTTTGAGAACGAGCTGCTATGCTTTTTAAACTTTAATAGTATGGATGCCTTTTCAGTTAAGGGCACATATGACAAGGCTAACACATAGCCTTATGTCATATGTTTTTAACTACGTATGCTTTTAACTGGCATGCCCACTTTAGGACGAGTTCCTGGAAACAATACCCTTTAAAGTGACATTCACATTTAGGCCAATTCGTCATCATCGTATCAGTAAATGACGATCAGGCCCAGATTTTGAAATTTTCGAACACGACGACTTCCGTGGCGCAGTGGTATGCGCGGTGGATTTATAAGACGGAGGTCCTGGGTTCAACTCCCGGCGGGGCAGATTGAGATTTTTCTTAATTTGTCTTGGTCTGGCTGGTGGGAGGCTTTCGCCGTGGCTAGTTACCACCCTACCGACAAAGACGTATCCCCAAGCGATTTAGCGTTCCGGTACGATGTCGTGTAGAAACCAAAAGGGGTGTGGATTTTCGTCCCACTCCTAACAAGTTAGCCCGCTTTCATCTTAGACTGCATCATCACTTATCATCAGGTGTGATAGCAGTTAAGGGCCAACTTGTAGTCGATAAAAAAAAAAACATCACGGACCTAGACTGCTACATTCTGCGGCTTCCTGACACTCTTTTTATGATGTAATTAATTACACCTAAAGAGGTCTACGCTTACCATTAAATTAGTACCTACTAAAAATAAATATAAAATCATACTACTAAACAATAAAATCTACATACCCTCTGTATTAAACGAAACTATTGTACATCAGATGTTTATTCAGACCAGAATTAATATTTGACGACATTTTGTTACTTAATTCAGCGATTGTAAATCCACATGATTTTGAACTGTATTAAAAACTATGTAGAATCCAAATCATGAATGTAGACACTGTTCAGACGGTCACCGAACCTCACCTGGGCACAGCCCTACGTAAATGAGTCGAAACAACTAGACGACAGGCCCTTTGTTGTCTGCCTTACGCTTACATTACTGCTAAAACTACACTGTGGTATACAAATCTAGAAAGTATGAGTTGCTAACATTTCTGTTGAAACTACACTGTGATACTCAAATAAAAACACAAGTTAACATTGTCTGCCTCGTTGGTAGTTTTTTAACCTAGGAAAATAACGGAGGGGGTTCTCAATTCGACATGTATATTTTTTTTATGTATGACCACGCATAACTTTTTACAGAGTTGTCCGATTTTGATAATTCTTTTTTTATTAGAAAGGGCGTACTTCCAAGGTGGTCCCATTATCATCATGTTGGGATCTGATGATGATATCCTGGGGAAATTGAAGGAACTCTTCAAATTTTGGAGGCTGTAAGCGTACAGCGATTTCGATCTCTGTCTCGGTATCGGTAACTTTTTGGCTTTCACTAAAAAAACAAATAAAAATTTTTAACAAAAATTGAACCGACTCAAAACGCACTAAAAAGTAAAAAATAGCTGTGTCATTTAGTTGCTTTATTTTACTTAAGCATATCTAGGAGTCGGTGCCAGCCAAGGTTTCGACTTTAAGGACGTTACCTAGAACCCACAAACTGCTTTACTACGTAAAATAAATGTTCCTTAAACTTGGCTGGCACCGACTTCATAGATATGCTTAAGTAAAATAAAGCAACAAAATGACACAGTTATTTTTTACTTTTTAGTGCGTTTTGATTCGGTTCTATTTTTTGTTAAAAATTTTAATAGCCAACAACAATTTCTAGCGTATTTCCTGGTGAATTTATATACCCACCAAGCTGCTCCACTGCGGGTTGGCGATCTTAGAACCTCGTGAAGCTACATAGACTAATACTTCACTGATGAGACAGTTACTGATAATGCTATTACTTACCGACTACAAAAAACAATAGGCATACATTGTTAAGAACGACCTTTATAACATAGTAATAGGTGATAATTCCTGGACCCGTCCCGGCGGAGGCTGATCCACAATAAATAGAGATATAATAATATTCACGTCGTGTCGTCAGAGCCGCCGATTTACTGCCACTTCGATTATTTCGCGGCGATACATCATTGAACTAGCGATTCTAGACATTCTCACGGTTCGCACGCATCTTAATATAAAACATCATCGTCATCATTTTTACGGGGTGTCCTGCGTAAGCGACTAACGCAAGGCGATGAGACACAGGTGAACACTACGTCGCGTCCCGCCGCAGACTGCTATGCTACATACGAGTAGCGCAAGTAGAGAATGTCGTTGTTTTGGTCGCTTTCGTCGCGTTGGCAGCTTCGTGTCACGTCGCGTTCGTCGCTTACGCAGGACACCCCCTTAGACTAAGCGGGCTATGAACTAGAAGAATTAGTATTGAACTATTCTCTACAATAAATTCTTAGAAGCAGTCCAGACTTTGGAAGTTTATGGTGTCTATAAATCTTTGTGTCCCGTAGGATACGTTAAGCGTTCAGTCCCAATCCCAATCTATAAATTCATTATTCAAATAATATATGTATCAGTTCTGTATTCAAATAATGTCATAATGAGGTACGTCTTGAATTTACTTTTATCACAGGGAGATCCAAGTTTAAGGGAAGTTTATTTACCGAAGCAAAGTAACTTTGTAGGTTTTAGGTAACGTCCTTAAAGTGGAAATCTTGGGTGGCACCGTCTTCATGGATATGGTTTAGTAAATTAAAGTAACTAAATAAAGCTTTAATTTTTACTTTTTACTGCGTTTTTAACTCGGTTTTATTTTTTATTAAAAACACGCGAAAGAAGCGGCCGGCGCGTGCTAGATTATATTAATCGCATATTTCATAGCCCGAGCGGTCGCTGAAATATCTTGGGGGTGCGCGAATCCGGAACGGACGTCGTGAGGGGAGGGTTCCGCGCGATATTGCTCTCACTGTGAGCGGAATTTAAACATGGCCTAGGTTGGCAACAACACTGTTGCGTGGTGTACTCGTAGGTACAGTGCTAAAATGTCTTAGGGCGCTCGGATTAGGGATGAACGAGAGAAGGGTTCCGCGAAATATTGCGTTAAGTGTGAGCCGAATTTAAACACGGACTGGAATGTGAGATCAACACTATTGCGTAGTATGCACTGTGTATTGACACTTATAGTGTCACTTATACAGTCGATAGGAATCTTTATGGAAAGCCTTTCGACTAGTTATCGAACCTTTATAGACCTATCTGACATACATAAGCCAGGGAGTTGATAAAGCCTATAGGCGACTTGCCCATAGATTACTAAATAACAAAGCTAAGAAACCATAATTGTAATTTTTTTGAATTTTTATCATCATCACCTCGGTTAGACTGGCTACATTATGTTGCCTACGATAAGCGCAATTTAATTATTTATTGATACTGGTCTATATAGTTTACAATAGAATAGGCCATTTCTATTGGTTTGTTATAAAGATTTCTATGGCCCTCACAGTTCCTCTACTCTATATATAAACCGCGTCTCTCGTCACTTGCCGCCGCTATGTGGGTCAAACGATTGCTTTTGTTTTTCATACGTAGACCACTGCACGGCTGCTCACACAGGAAGCTATGCTATGAAGCTACTTTAGTAAAAACATTATCACCATGCACGACGAGTCACACATGCAATATTCGTTTATTGTGCGGCGTCCATATAAACTTTTAAAAGTTTAAGGATGCTAAGAGACTAATAATGTAATATATATGTTTTAATAAATAAATAAAAATACATTATTATTATTCTTTATATTTTTTTATAAATAAAGTTCAGAAAGTACTAAGCCACAAACTTAAAGCTTATTCAATCTAAGTTCTATATCCCCTCTCCTAAATGGAGTAAAGCCTAGTAGCGCTGAATATATCGAACCTTATAACTTTTCCTTTATACCTACTCATATTTTAACGTCACTATATTTTTATTCAAAATTCAAAATTCGGTTATTTCAAGTAGACTTTGATTACAAACACTTTGGAAACGTCAAGTTTGACTTTTTGTAGTGACTACGACCTTTTCGGAAAGTAGGTACCTATTTCGAAGAGCTGGCAAGAAAGGCCATTTTTATTTCTGGCCAATATTCTCGACTGATAGTTTGATTATAGATGTAGCTCTCGCTTCGCTTACCCGTAGTAGCAACGCCTAAACGATTCCCATATACTACAAGTTATTCACGATTTAAATACATATCGCTAGTACAAGTTTCTTTAACTCGAAAGCTTTCATAGTTTTTAAGAGTATCAATAATGTAGTAAAGTTCGTAATTTTTTTATAAAACTACCGATAAACTTGTACACCAGTTTCATGCAGTGTCCTTTGCAAGGTCTGCTGAGTGTTGCCGTTTAGTCATAAACATGGTCGTTCTAGTATTAATATATAAAAAAATCTTAACTTAAAAATTAAGATATGAAGTTTCTTCACACGCCTAGTTCGAGTTATACGGACTATTTCGAAATAGAATTTTGATTTAAAAGAGAAACAAACTCTCGCACTAGGTGTAAACGCGCGGGCCGGTGAATTTGCTTCTACAGTTTTCCTCAAACATTAATATCAATTCACGGACGTGTTTATTCGAACGACTCGCAACTTTGTTGTTATGATTCAATTTGCAGAGATTTTGTATGCGTTGATGTTGTCTGTCTTACCGATTTTTTATGTATTATAGTGAACTGGCTGATCTAGTGAACTATTGGTTAAATTCCCATAGCCTTTTTATTTAAAAAGAAAATAGCTTAATTAATAAATTATTATAGCAGATACCACAAACTTTTCACAAGTTATTAGTTATCACCTTAGTGCCTCAATCATTAACTAAAAGCTGTAATAATTAAACCACCAGAATATGTTAAATAAACAAAAACAAATAATTATCATCCTCATTATAAAATTTAATTCTTAACAATGTTGATTAATACACAAAATATATTTTAAAACACTATTAATATTTTATTTTTAGAAATCTTCTTTCTTTTGAGGGCCCAAACAACCGGTATTAAGGGCTCCAGTGTAAGGAAGCACCTCCCAATACGCACCGTCTGAAGGATAACCGCTCTCTGTATCCGACCCTTGATCCTATAGCCAATCGAAATCTTGCTAAGGACGAAGCTTCTCGCAATAAGACCATTGACTGTAACAACTAGTTACAATAATAGTCCACTCAACATGGCGGTAATCTTTTGAGCAAGGCCTAAGTATTTTGATATTTTTTTTCTTCGGCTCATCTTCATCCAGTACAGGTCCATTACAAGGCTAAGCTTCTCTTTCTTGAGGAGAGGGGATATGGAACTGATAGTATTATTGACTCACAACGACTACTATCAGAATATGTTTGATTTTTTACTGAGGATTTCTCGGAGGGAAGAAATCTTCACCCTGGGCTCGAAGCTAGAATAACATGTACCGAAGCTACGCGTGCTAACAATAGGACCAACCATAAAGCAGGCACAAGAAAATGCATTTTATTCGAAAGGTTATTACTGCGAGGGTTCCAAACTTGCAGATAATGCATGAATCATTATGAACACCACATGATAGTACTATACGAGTATTACTAATATGATGCCATGACATCACCACACTGACCAGTCGGGTTACGAGCGCGGTGAGACAATCGTAACCGATACCTGTCGGTGGACTACACAGCGCCAGCGGCGTCTGTGACATCTGATCCCATGTATTCATTACGACTGATGTGTTGTATTCAATTTGAAATGTTTTTATATATGGAATGTTATCTAGTTTTAACCGATGAAAAACGGAGGAGTTTATGAATTCGACGCGCATATTTTTTTAATGCATAACCAGTAACCACGCATAACTTTTTTCATAGAAGTCCGATTTTGTAAACACTTTTTTTTTATTAGAAAGGGTATATTTATTTCCAAAATGGTTCCATGTTCAGTCATCCTGGGAAAATCGAAGGAACTCTTCAAATTTTATATACCGAAATCCGTATTTTTTAAAGTGTCGGTAGCTTTTTGGCTCGATGTACCGTATATGCCGAATGATACTTTTATAATTTAGTAAGAGTAGGCTTATCTATGCGCACTGTAAAGAAATCACAATCATGGGAAAAAAAAATAATACATACTTAAATCGAAAATAATTGAGTTGCTTTAAATTACTTAAGCGTATCTATAAGTCGGTGCCGCCCAAGCTTTCTACTGTTAGGACGTTACCTAGAACCCGCTAGCTTTGTTTGCTTTACTAGCCGGACCTGCCTCCTAACATGAGCGACGCCGCAGCTCCAGTGAGGGTCGGCAGGCAAGGCTATCAGATGTTGTTGAAAATTGCCCGTTATAATGTAACACTACCAAGTTCCCAACGAAGAATTAACTAAAATTTTCTTAGACAAGAAACACTCAGTATTATTCTACAGACCAACCTTAGGACTCGAACCCAAGATCTCGCTATCAGAAGCCACAGAGACTTATCACTAGACAACTAAAATACAAGTACCGTAATACAGTGCAACTTCCAAAATGTCATCATAAATTAGTCAGTTAAAACGAAATGAATGTGAATTTCAAAACCCCCCACACACATTAGCATAGGCATTCGATCAATTTAACGGAAATTCATAAATGAAAATTCAACGCATTTTTCCACGTTACGCCATTAGGAAAAACCTGTTTACGTTTATAGTAAGTACTGTCCTTAATTTATGGAAACTTTCGTTATAATTCTGCTATTGACTAAATTGCCTTTGTTATGTATTTATTTGTTTTTCTCTTTTATCTGAGGGTGGCTTGCTACTGGAAGAATTCTAGTTAACTGTAAGATTAAATGAATAGCAGTAGAGCTATTTATGGAAGGGCTTATTTCATCATGCCCTTCTGTCGCTAACCAGCAATCATGGTGGTAAATGATTAAGGCCAAAAAATAATGTTTGTATTGCCTTATTGAATGCGTAAGAAAAAATTTTTATTTTTATATTATAACATAGACTAACGACTAGACTTAGCAGTCCAAATCAAAAACGAGAAAGTCTTGAATATAAATAACTAGCGGCATCCCGTGGTTTCACTCTCGTATGTAGCCTAAAATGCATCATTAGGCTATTGTATAGTATAGCTATACATCATATATTTGATATAGTATAACTATATCATAACCTTCGTCAATAAATGGGCTATCCAACGAAAAATATTTTTTCAGTTCGAACAACTAGTTAATAAGATTAGCGGGATCAACCAGACGAACTCTTCAGCTGTGTAACAGTATTATAGACTAAACGCGGACAAAGACGCGGGCGTCCGCTCGTAACACATAAAACGGACCGCCGACGCGAACCAACCTGCGCCACCGCAACCGTGGACCATCTGTTGAAGACACATGGCGCGTTTTTTACCACCCTACGATTTGTTTATATCGCCATCCCTCTCTTCATCCCCTGAAAACGTACGACGCGCGCACCCGTCCCGCTCTCACGCCGTTTTCCTTCAAGGTGCTTGTAATTGAAATTGAGCACTGCATGCGGGCTAAGTGAAAGGTACCACTTGTCATAGATTAAGACTTTTTTGTGACATTTAACGGTAGTGTCTTGTGAGTGTTTTGTTTTTTTTTTGGGTCATAAATGCTACCCTAATTAGTTTTGTGCATAGCGACATATTATATATTATATTCCTTTTCGTGTGTTTGTCTCGTAACTTCTGTTTAACGGCTAGCCAGAGAGATTTTGATGAAATTTTATGTGTTCATTTGGTCGTTTATACCTTTCGACTTCAATTTCATCTATGCGCTATAAACCTATGCAAAAGTTAAAATTTGCAGACGCAACTTCTAGTTCTAAGTCTCCCCTTTTTACCAGGTCCTGATATATTGCCTGTTTTCAATTACAAAAAAAAATGTATGTAAAAAATTGTATCACTTTATTTCCTACGTATACCATGCCTTTCCGTCTTTATCAGAGCATTAAACCACAAGCGTTTCATTGTAATGAGCTAATACAGTAATCAAAAAATTACACTTTCGTGTAAGCCGTAAGAAGCTTATTCTTATTATATCATCAACATTTTTATATTATTTGTATCTAACAACGAAACCTTTTTTTTGTCTGACATTTTTTCTAACAACACCGACCATGAATCATATGTGATATATTCTGCCTCCCTAAGCTACTCTCTAGGTGCTTTGATTAATGACAGCTTAACAAGCCTGTTTATATTATAAGTAATACATTCTTTATGGTAACTCCTCCATAATATTATAATGCTTCCGCCCCTGCTTTGACAAAAGCTCTTATATGTTAATTAATACAAATTAATCGATATAATTATGATTTCCCCCTTAACACTAAGTACAACGTTTAAAGCTTAGTTATTAATACATGGTTGTTCTTGAACTTAATGTTTACTTGTAAGTATTTCCTTTCTATCGTCGTCATTTCCACGACATATATATACAAATAAAAAAAAATTGTCTGTTTGTAATATCAAATTAACAGCTTTTCACTAAAAGCATGTATGAAAGTATACATCACATAAGTGTCAATACATTTTTTTTTGTTTTTAAACAACGAAAAAAAAGGAGGGGTTTCTCAATTCAACACGCATATTTTTTTGTTTTTGACGTGACAACGTCTTATAATTCGATAGAGCCGGCTGCACGCACGAAAAACATGACGTCATGCGTCGTTACCTCGCTTTGAGGCGTTCCATGTAAGGCTTGAAGTGCAAGCGAGAGCGCGGACCAAACGACAAAGAAGCACAATCGGCCTTTGCGTGTTCGGCAGCGTTCGACATCCGTCTATTAAATATAATTATTAAATATATTAATTTTAAATTAAAAATTAATATCTTTATAAATTAATATATTTATTATAAATTTATAAAATCAAAATCAATTATTTTATTAATTTAAATTAATATTTATAAAAATATACTTAAATTAAAAATTTTAATAACCAATTAAATGCTACCATTCCATCAGTATTTTCTTAAGACATTGTCACGTTCAACTATCGTCAGTAAACCGACTTTACAGACAACCAATTTTTTTTATATATGAACACGCATAGCTTTTTACAGAGTCGTCCGATTTTGATAATTCTTTTTTAGAAATGGCAGACTTCCAACATGGTCCCATAGTCATCAACTCATCATGTTAAGATCTGATGATGATATCCTGGGGAAATCGAAGGAACTCTTCAAATTTTATAAGCACACTTGCAGCAATTTCGGTTTTTGTCTAAGTGTCGGTAGGTTTTTGGCTACAAGTGCCATATAATGTATTATAATAGTATAGTACAAGTAGATTACGTGTCGATAAATCACTAAAAAGTAAGAAATAAAAAATTTAATCGACTTTAACGGAAACGGACGGAAAATATCTCTCTGTGACATTGATATGTAGTCTCTATGTGAAACCGGAGTAGAACGCTATTTTGACATAATTTATTTATCAGTTTCTGTAACAATTACTTTTTTTACTAGGTAAGTTTCCTCTGAGAGACACAGAACTTTTAGGCACGGTACTGAAGTTTTGTCCTTGCTCTATGACCCTTGAAAGGACGTCGACACGCAACAACCTAGGTCCCGCCATTGTGTTATGGTGACTTGACGACAGTTATTGTAATAATAATCATTTAAAAACAATTTAATTCAATAACAATCAAAAGTTCAAATTAATTTATTTTTTAAGTGAAGCCAATTCTGTTAGTGAGTACTGCATCGATCGATGATTTTACCACATTTCCGGAAAACAGATTCTGCCTCAACATTATACAAAACTTTGTTGCTAGCTTATAATATTGTAATTTATATTCTATACTGTTTGCATCAATACAGAGAGGCATATTCGCTCAGCGAAAAATCTCTTAAAATAAAGAAAAAAAAAACATTATAAGCCTATTAACGACCTAATGCAAGGGCCTCCCTCAATATAGGAGAAAAAATATAGAGCTTAAAGCCGCCACGGTGCTCCGATGCAAATTGGCAGGTGATAATGTTTGTTTCTTTCGCCATCAGATTTGATGTGATCGGGCCAACGGCTTTTCTTCGGGTTGGCTTTGGTTCGGGTTGGCTCTAACACTACCAACTCAATCCGAATCCGGAGTAAGAATTTCATGAAAGTGTTTTGGAATCTATGCCTCAATGTAATATTATGTATTTAATATTATGTATTAATTTCTTAAGTTGCCGACATAGAGCGACACCTTGTAGAACTGTTTATTTGAATGCCTGTTGATGTAGTATTTGATAGAGCCGATGTTCTCACTAAAATCAAGTAGAGCATCTGCTCGTTCTGTCCACTCACTATTTAAAAAATAATTTTCGTCTCGATTTCTTTCGATTTGTTGATTTAAATAAACTTTTTAAACGACATCCGAGATATTAGAAATGCAAAAGCGAGATCCGAACCGAATCCTATTTAGTGATACGAATCGATTGATAAATCGATTACATACGCAGTCCCGATTGTGACGTAATAAAATCGTATCGACACCATTAAGGCTAAAAGTATTGTTTTCGATACAGCGCGCGTACACGCTGACCCAATAAATATATACAATTTGATCAAACTGATTTCAACTCTATATTTCGGAAAATTAGAGTTTGAATTTGCTTGGATTTCTTTTGACTAGTGTTGTACTGTATACTACAATATCGATTTTACGCCTGTCCGGTCATGTCATTGATAATGACCGGAAAGGTATTTTTAATGTTTACGGGTATTTCGCTTGCTCTCTTATGATCAAATCAAAGTTGAGCTGCGCGGGGAGGTGCTATTCGCTATATTGTCCCCTTGTTAAAGTATTAGACCATTAATCTTGAAAAATTAGTCACAGAAACAAGTGTACCTACTTACTTGAATTTGACTGAGTGTAAATTGTTATATTTCACTTTGTTTTATCGGTACAGGTTTACTAGCTTAGAGATTGTTGTTAGTAGTAAATGTAAATGATTATATACAAAACTTATTTCATTTTATTCCTGACTGAAAACTGGTACATCATATTTTCTATAGTATATGTAATAAACGTTATATAAATCTGCTTCATCGTATTTATTTTATTTTTGACAAACACCTATCTACCATTTGTTTATCTCTTTCTGCGAGCAATGTCTTTAATTAATAAATATTACATGAGATTGTAATTTTCACTCGACATTACGTGGCAATAACACATTACCATATATTAGTTTTTACGGGTACTAATCAAAATAAATGTATACTAGTATATTCTTATTCATCCTAGACTTTATAAGAACAACAACACTTATCACGTAGTTGTCATTTTTAAAAGGTTAAGCGCGACCTTGCTTCAGAAAAAATGTAAGTCTCACCCTATCCGTGTAGCTCGTTGATCAGCAGGATAAAAATATAATAAATGTTAGTACAAGTGGGGTGCTCGCGAATGTCGATAGTCGATATTATCGATAAGCCGGTGTTTCTATGTTCATGTTTAGGGGCAATAAAGCTGCATGCTTCCATTCCTTGGGCAGGAAAAGGTCTCTCTGTTAATAACGGAAATATACATCGATATTTTCCGTTCCGTTTATTTTTTTACTTCGCATGTGTGGTCCAGGGAATTATTTTTATTGAATAATATGTTGCTAACTAACTTAACGCTTGATATTGTACTCATAATATACTGTGGGTTAACATTTAACCATAGGGTGGTCAAATGGACATTTTACACGGCTAGCTATATTATTCCTAGTTTATAACTGGAAGTTGGTTCAGTGGTTGGAGTTGGCGTCGAATTAAGATGTACTGGGTTTGAATTTTCAGGCGGTCTACGAAATATTGAGCTTTTCTTCATAATATATATATCTAATATATAAAATTCTCGTGTCACAGTTTTCAGTTTCAGCAGGTCTGAGAATCGGCTACTATCTAATTTTCATCTAAATTTTTTTTTTTAATTTTTGATGCAAAACAACGTTTGCCGGGTCAGCAAGTATATATATATAATAAAATAACCCTAGAGTTGCAAAGCTGGTGGTGTTAAACCCCTATGCCTCGTAGAGCACGCAGGTCATCGGTCCCAGATTAACGTCTGATAAAGATTATCACTTTAAGGCTATCAACATATTGTATAGAAGCATTGTGGTGGATCTAAAGACCATATAGCCTCTTTTCTACGAGAGGCCAGGCGACTTTGTTCTTCTAGGCACTTCTAAGATAACATGCTTCTAAAAATTAGTCAAAAGGTATCTGAAAGAGGCTTGCAGACTTTGTTATATATTATGTTAAGATAAATATTCATGCTTCTAAAATTGAATCAAAATGGGTCACCACAGTTTCCAAGAATGGCGTCTGTACCACAGACCCACAGACTGACTAATCCTATCATCTGATGGCAATAAGCAGATATTGTAGTTTATGGAAACCAAGATGGCCGCCACCTGCGCATTGTCACACACTGCGACACATGTGCTGTGCTTCCGATACTTTGACTCGTTCCCATTGTTTCACGGGTTTTATTCGGCGCCAGTGTTATTAGCTATAGTGCGATTTCACAATTATTGTGTTTTTAATACCAAACCTAATGGTCTGTATGTCATTGATTGATGTGACGACATAATGCGGAAGAGAGTCGCGGACTGTTTTTATACAAGGCTCCCTGCTTATTTAAGCTATTAAAAAATTTTTAAAACAAGCTTTAGTTATAATTAAGCGTCAGGACGAATCAAACGACCTCTAATTCTATGGCGTCTTGTCGTTTTATTGCGGAGTTCCTATAAGCACCTTACATTGCAGCTCATTCGGAAACCGGGAAGCAGTGCATTATATTACAGTATAGACGACCTCCGTGGCGCAGTGGTATGCGCGGTGAATTTATAAGACGGAGGTCCTGGGTTCGATTCCCGGCGGGGCAAATTGAGATTTTTTTTAATTTTCTTGGTCTGGCTGGTGGGAGGCTTTCGTCATGGCTAGTTACCACCCTACCGACAAAGACGTATCGCCAAGCGATTTAGCGTTCCGGTACGATGTCGTGTAGAAACCGAAAGGGGTGTGGATTTTCGTCCCACTCTTAACAAGTTAGCCCGCTTCCATCTTAGACTGCATCATCACTTAACATCAGATGTGATAGCAGTTAAAGTGCCAACTTGTAGTCGATAAAAAAAACAGTGTTATTTTCTTAGAGAGTAGGTACAGCTTAAGAAACCTTACCCTGCGATCGGATTTTATGAATTTCTTTTTTCTGTTATTAACTGTATTGTTTATTTATTGCAATATGACGGTGAAGTAACTGAAAAATTTCAAATGTTGTGAAAAACGACTGAAATGTATGTGAAAGGAGCTTCCGGCTGTCACTTTTACGTTGATTTCAACCACGCTTGATGTGTAATTGTTATAAAAACTAAAAAAATAAAAGTTCATGTATTTGTATACTTGTAATTATATCTTTATTTGTATCAGTAAGTCCTACTAACAAGGCATATTCTTGAGTTTATGGGCTAAAGCTATGCATTTAACACGAGGTGAGCTAACACCCTCCACCTGCCCTCCAGTAAGTAGTATAAAGACGTTGAACTAAAACTAGAATAAACGACTCTCCGCTAACTAACGCAGTATTATGGAAACGCTCACTTCCTTGTATTTCGGTGACAAAACTTTTAAAATACTAGACTCGCCCCCACGGCCGGCTCGCCGTTAGTATAATTATCGAACATTATTATAATACTTTGAATTGGTCGCTTATTGTCATCATTAATTATGTGGATTCATTTTTAGAGATCCGCGAATATCGCTGCGTCGCTCTAGTGTTCATAGTATTCGTATGTCTTGTGTAAGATCTACATTGAAATGTGGAATTCTTGTATGATCTATAACATTATACAAGTATTAATTTAAGATTCTGCTTTTTAAATCCACCGCAAAATAATATGAATTATGAATGAAAATATTTTGACAAAAAATCAGCTAAATGTGGAAAGTGGAATCAACCTTATGTGTGAAATTGATTTCTTTATTAATATAATTTCTAATTACCCTGTAAAAACACGTTTCATCGTGAAAAAGAAAGCGATAACCATCACCGTATGGTGTAATATCTGCTTACATCAATTCATTCAATACTGTACAATTTTTAATTTAAAATTACAATTTAAAAAAAGCTATAAAAATTAAGTAGGACAGCGAACTATCAAAAGCCAAACTAAATACTAATTTTATTCGTAGTACATAGATTTACGGAACCCTCAAATTAACCACAATGCAACATACGACGTTTTCGTACGAATATTCCATTCAGTAATTCTGGTATACAAATTGTTCACACACTATTATAACCATGTATATAGATTAGTGATAATTACTCGTTTAACTGGTCTTTTTAATGCGAAATATATTCTTCGCGGTGCTAATTAAGTTGATAAGTTTATATCGGAGTGGGGTCGAGGTCAAGTTCACAAAACTACTAGGGCTATGTGCTTAGGTAGGTGAGAACTACTCGTAATGTCTTTTTAGATGGTACGCGGAATCTTTTTGTAATATTTTAAGTCCTATTAATGAATAATGGGCTAAAAATATAATTTAATTATAGTTTAATATCAGAATGTCAAATTCCAAAACTCGTATAACATTTCTCAAGGAAAAATAAATCGCGTTCAAACCACCACGCGTACCATAAGTGTAAAAAAAATATATATTTGTCGGCTAATTTATTCGGTACCTATCTATAGGAATATCTGTTAATCATTATGACCTCATCATCAGACAATTTGTAATGGTCCACTTCAGGTCTCCGACATAGCGCTACTTGAGCAGACCTAAACTAATTTAATAAACACAAAATTCTATCAACATCGGACCCATAACCTCTCTCTCTTGTAAACTTTACAAACTACTTACGCTAGAAATGTCGTTTTGAACTTTTAACAATTGTAAAATAATAGCCACTTTGCAAGCAAATGCATAGAAAAATACGTCGTATTCATTACGCGGTACCACGCCTCGTACCTTCCGTAGGTGACGGTGACAGATCATCAATTATCCCCTGCCTCGACTTGACAACTCGTCACATGTGACCATTTGTACCACACAACACTGACGTCACAACACACACATCCCGCGCAAAACCGACCTTATTCCGCGGCAATAAGAACGATGCCCATGTGCGTCAGTTAGAACGAATAACGTTGCAATTGCTAACCTATGATATAATTATTTTTTGTCCACGGTAGGCCGCGAAGTCAATGACCGCTTTTAACTTCTTTTTTGTTACTTAATGTTCTATAATTTTCAATGGTCTGCAAGTACATTGTAACACGTGTTTTATGTTTCACATTATTAAAATGTAATTTTATATCTGAAGGGGCATTAAACGCAATGATAGATAATTATTGTAATTAATTGATTGAGAATGCCATAGCTAAGTGTTAAGTTTATGTGGCGGAACTATCACTTATTCGTCTGTAGAAATATTTTAAAACTTTTCATCAGAAAATAAGACCAAGTAATTAAAAGGCTTATAAGTGTTTTTAGAGTAAATTATCGTATTTCCCAAACTGATGGACACCCTTGTAATCTAAATTACAAACAAATAGGTAAGGCCTTATACCTGTGCCTTCATTGATGACAGTGAAGACATTGTAGGATGCCACTCTAACTCCACAAAGGCTCATCTATTCGACTTAATATCTAGCAGTAAAACGTAAAAATATACATATAAGCATAAAATATAAAATGTCTATCACGTTGAAACGTGTCACGTCATTAAATTATTACACTACAAAAGAAAATTTGATTTTCCTATCTAATTTTCGTATCACAATTGATTTTTTAAAAAGTAAACTTGAAGTATTCTCAAGACTTGTAGAGTCGAAGGCCATCGTAAGGCAGTAGTAGAACAGGTGAACTCCGGGCAGCAACAGGTTCGGCCATTGTCCACTTCGACCCATTGACAATGTAATTACTGTTTAGGGCGAGCTTAGACGATGACGGTGCCAGTTACATCTTCGATACAATTGTACGATCAAAAAACGTAAATCTACTCGCAAAGTTGTTTATACGAAAGTTTATAAGCATGTTGGTTGTTTATTCGTGGTTTTAAAAGCTAAAAGAAAATAAATTTGAAATACAAAAATTGTAATACTATTTATAGTTTACTTTATATTTTATACAAGCAGTTTAAGGATGCAGATTAAATGTCTTAATAGATAAATCCTAAAATCCTCCTAAAAATAATATCCTTCTTAAAAGCTCCCAACTGGCCGCTTATACCGATCAGGTAATTATAAATAATGATTAACAGTTACTGATTAACAATTGCAAAGAAATTAAAAAAAAATACGATTCAGTCACTAAAACCAAATAATCCGAGTATCAAAAAAGTTCGAAAATTAAGCCTATTGGATAAAAATTAATTTAAATTTTGAAAAACTACTTTATCCTCTTACAATTTTAAATCCTCGTCGTCTACCTGGGCTTTAATAATTATGCTGTAGTGGTTGGTGGAAAAACGTCGTATGGCCGCATACCAGCACGTAACGCGGAGGGCCGGATGCCCTTTCTTATTTACTCACTATTAATTTACCTTGAAATAGAAATTTTACCGTGGCTATATGTTATTTATTTATTAAAAAGCTTATTAACAAAAATACATTATAAAGACATTTATATCAGTTTAAATAAATAAATATTAAAGGACAATTACACACATCGCTATATAGCCCCAAAGTGCTCGCTATATAGCTATCTACATGATAGCTTGTGTTATGGGTACCATGATAACTGATGATTATAATAATATTTTTGTATATATATTATACATAAATACTTATAATATATAGTTAAACACCCAGACACTGGAAAATATCCATGCTCATCACACAAATATTTTTCCAGATGTGGGAATCGAACCCACAGCCGCAAAAGCAGGGTCACAATCCACTGCGCCACTCGGCCGTCAAAATTTACATAAATACTACAGGATAGCCGTTGTTTTCTTTGTTATTCACCGACATTGCCTTGTTAAAAACGATGAATTGGATAGCCTATGTAAATTAAAATTGGAGTCCTAGGTTTGGCTGTAAAATATTGAGCTTCTTTTTCAGCCAGTTGCCTAGTTTTAGAAAATTGGTAATGAAAGCCCCATTACTTGGACACGTTATGCAGTTATTTCCAGGTATTATACCCTAAGTCTACAATGAAACAATTTGGTGGATGCAATCTCTATTCCCTGCCCCTATAAAAAACATACTTCACAAAACAAAGCATGATTCGGACTCTATTGTTACTTATTGTTTATAGTAGTAGACACACTGGCTGATTATCTGATGACTTTCTTTTACTAAATCCGTTTTCCGTACCGTTAGTAGAGTCAGTAATACTTTTTCAAAAATGTTTGTGTCAAAACGTTTTTTGATTTTTGTTTTTATCGACTACAAGTTGGCACTTGACTGCTATCACTCCTGATGTTAAGTGATGATGCAGTCTAAGATGGAAGCGGGCTAACTTGTTAGGAGTGGGATGAAAATCCACACCTCTTTCGGTTTCTACACGCTTTGCGGTACGTCTTTTTCGGTATACGTCTACTTGAAATAAGTGAATATGAGTTTGAGTTCCAATTTGAGAAACTTTCAGCTTTTATCAAATGACGAAGATCTGATCTTGACAGGTTACTTATTCAAAATTTTGTAATAATTAAATTTTTTCACGATTAAAAAATTCACATAGATTTGTCCCTCCGACAAAACCTTGATGTATGCGGCAAATTGCTTTTGTCTATTGGCTCTATCGCCACAAACTCAAGGTTAAGAAACTAGTTTCGCTTGACGTGATAACAAATTCATATTACACGTATTAATTTATTTTACGCGAATTAAGTACATTAGAAGTTAATTGAGCATGAGAATATTCGTAAATGAAGTTATCGGGCGATATATTATACATACAATTGGTTCAGTCGGGAACATTGACTAGAGGAAAAAAATAGACAGAGAATTAAAGAAGAGAATTAGATTACATGGCGCAGTACAATAAACATAATTAACAATACACTGTAATTAAACTAGTACGCTAACTCAGTTTCTGTATTAGCCAATCGGATCAGGTCCTATCTTCCAAAATTTGGCAATATTGGTAAATGGTAGAGATTAGGAAAGCGTGAAAGTTGTATTTGAAGTTATAGAAATAGATATCTTAAAGCTCAGTCGCTAAGCCATTCCTCCCTTGTGAATCTGTAAATAATCCAGAAACCTACTGAAACCAAAACAAACAATTTCATCAATATCCATTCAGACGTTATGCATCGACGATCGAACTTTGTTCTAATTCACAATTCTAAAACTGAAATTTGTTTATTTCAAGTAAGCTTAGTTACAAGTTTTGAAACATGAACTTCATATGTATGTAGTGACTTTGGAGTTTGTAGTACCACCGATTCGAAAGGCAGTCATAGCAAAACATTCTATCCAATTAAAATAATTCGATGTTGTTGTGAATTACCGATGACGTCACAACCGGCTGCAATTAATGTCTCCGTCCATGTATCCTCTGTAGTCCTTGGTCGTGAAGTCACCCGGTGGCTGCTTAATGAACGGTTTCCTGTCTTAATCAATCCACGAGACATGTGCCAGCGTCTCCGGGGGCGAAAGGGACGGACTAATTGTCCCACCACTTCGTACCAGCTATCAACCATTCGTTGGCAAAAACGCGCATTCATTTGTATGACACTTGTGGTCAACCGCGACTTTGTTCGCGAGTAAGTCTAAATTTTCATTCTCTCTAGGGTAGAATAACCAAAATTCTCAGAACTCACTTTGTTCTTGTGAATTCACTGCATATATTTAATGTAATGTAATGTAACATTGAATATATTTTGAAAATTAACGGACCTTCAATTTAACACTTATTTTCCTCTTTAAAGATAATACTTTCAAAATTTTTTACACAAACAATAATATTTATACAATACCAATTCAAGTTAACGTGTCAAATTTCATAAATGGCCGCAAAAGTAAAGGACCCCTTTATCCAAGTTCTAAAGTACTGTTTATCTCTATAGCAAAATACACTAAAAACATTTCAGCGGTTTAACCGTAGAAAAATAAAAGGCGGACAAACTATCGCATTTATAACATTTCCCTTTAATTAAATGGTAGGTATTTTACTAGCTACTCAAATCCAAACCACTTATAACACTAATGGGACGTACGAGCTCTAATTGTTCCATCGGTTATCCATGTTTGCAAAAGTTTACGACTATTAAATAGTAAGTTTCATGTTTTAATTATATGGCAATAGATTATACACGAGGATAACAATAAACTATTAGGATGAATTAAACAGACTGTTGTCCTAACAGCTATGGTCACTTACGGTTAGTTACGAGTTACGACTGTATTATAAAGAGGTAATTGTCCCATCAACCATCAGTTACTTACGAGTTAATTTGTTATTTTTGTGCCTTAATTTAGTACATGATAATTATAATTTAATAGTTCAATGAAAATTTAATGTATTTATATGTCTATTCTCCCTTCCACCTGCTCTCAGGTTGCCGCATTGTCAGACAAATTCATTTTGAAAAAGTGGTTCGCATGTTCGATTATGTAAAATTTTATTATTCCTAAATAGAGAGATTTTTGAACAAACTTTCGTTCCCATTTACCTATTAGATGAAGGTACTTTAGCATGTAATACATTATTCTTCTAAAATTCCTGTGCGGTAATGCCGCTGGGCGGAGTTTAATAATTGACTCACCCCTTCCAGATTAACTCGTTTTCGTCTTATTTTCCCCATTTAACACTAAGTGGTAATAAAATGCAATAAATACAAGATGGATTATAATCAAAACAAATAAAGATTAATTACAAAATTTTTATTCATGACGATATTTTAAGGGGTGTTTAAAACAGCCATCTTAATGGATTCCAGCGAAGAGAGAAGGCCAAATTGTATTAATTTCCTCCTTCGCCTTCCTGCGCGCGTACAAATAATGAAAGAGTGACGTGACAAAGGAACGGATGGGCACAGTTGCCGGCAATTGCCCAACTGAGGGCAAATTGCAAAAAAATTATATGGAATAATGGCAATAGTCGTTATAAGTTTGTTATTTGTTTGTTAGACAATGCATAGTGATTAGAAGTGCCAGAATCCAAAGTCATAAAGTCAGTTGTAAAGAAACGATGATTGTAAAAAAACGATAATAAGTATAAGTGAATTTGT
Source organism: Mycalesis mineus (assembly GCA_034621355.1). Lineage (NCBI taxonomy): Eukaryota > Metazoa > Arthropoda > Insecta > Lepidoptera > Nymphalidae > Mycalesis > Mycalesis mineus. The sequence goes on from CM067895.1 coordinate 2,396,301, forward strand.
CTTGGCTTATAACAGCTATAATGATGCAGTTTAAATCCAAGTCCGAGAAAAATTTATGTTTTTTAATCAAGTAGTAGTCTAAAACCGAGGCTCTTCTGGGTGAAACATTCGGTGTCAGTGTGATTGTCTGCCATTTTTCAAATGCGGTTTCCAAGTAGCATTGATGTTTTAGTCGGAAATATACGCCGGACATTACTCTTAACAGGTATGCCTCATATTGACGGATCCAGGACAGTTCATTATACGAAGTTGAAGGTATAGTATAAGTTGGCGGGCTTAGAGTGATAACTTGTAGCGATCACTCTCAGATGTTAATGATATAGACCGGGCAGTGCTCTCCGTGTGTCTTTATCAACTTTGCAACTCATGGCTAATAAAATTACTATGCTGCGAGTTTCTTGGAACGCTTAATATTTCCTGAGCCAGGACTTAACCCTCGTGTTCCGAAGTCCCACAGTCATTGAGGCAAGTAATGGCTCTAATTGTGAGAATTTTTTTTAACTCGATAGTTTTAGACATGTTAATGTAAGCTGTATACGCCATGAGAACCGGTAGTCCGATGGAGACAACCTGCCATGCGCCTGTCTGTGAAGACGTCAGAATAAGTCTGACAAACAGACAGACAAGTGAATTGAAAAATCTTTAAAGCAAACTGGTAGCTACGGAGTAGTTTCACGTCGATATAAATGAAAATTAATTTTTGTTCATTTTCGCTTCAAAGAAGGTGTTTCGGTGCATTTGTATGTTTTCTACCTTAACAGCTTAAAACATTCTAGTTAAAATAATTTTACAAGAAAAATTGAATCATTTTCTAATTGTATACTAAAATTTATTTCTGGATGCATTAAATAAAGAAATATTCTAATATATTTGTGGGAAAGTGCAAAATAATTTAATTATAATCATTTATTCATAAAGCAACAAAGACTCAATCATACAATATACAATAAAAACACTTTTATCTAAAAGACGAAATAGCTTAAAGCCTTACAATGTCTAACAATGTTCTGTAACGATATTGTCTAACAATATTCTGTAACGACAGCATGTAGGGACATGCTGTTAGATGGAGAGAGATAGAAACGAGTTGGAAACTCACACTGTTGAGTTATAAAAACGTCGTTACAGAATTAGCGTTACAAGATGCGATCAGTCAAGCGCTAACATAAATCGAACAAAAAATCCAGTTTCGTATACTATTGAAGCAGATATATTCATGAATAATATAAATTGAAACTAAGAGGTGCTTCACTTTATGAATAAAAAGTACGAGAGAATATTAAACACTAAAATCTAAAAATGGTTAAAATTCCACTCGCGTTCGACGACAAAAAAATTCGTTTCCCAGAAACGCTAAACCGCTTGAAATATGCCCCCATAATCATGCTTACAATCCATTCAAGAAAATTAACAAGGCCATTACTAAAAACGAATCATAATATGGGAATTCATCGAGCGAATCTTAACCTAACAAGATTTTTGAGGTGCAATTTTTTACCCGCCATGATGTAAGCCAGGTCGTCGACCCGCACCTGTTGCTTATGTTTTTTTTTCTAATCCTGTCTGGCAATAGACACACATCTATTAACTATTCGGTTTTTACATAAAGCAACGCTTGCTCCTGGAGAGTAGCTATGCTTATGGATTATTCACCTCTGACAAAGTACAAGACCTCGTGTCTAAATAAAGATGTCTTGTTTTTCATCTAAAAATGTCTTAATAAAAGTTAATGTATAACTAGCTAAACCCCGCAGTTTCACTCGCGTATCATCATCATTATCAGTCTATTTACGACCCACCTCAGGGCCTGGCTTTTCTCCGGGATATGGAGAGTAGACTCTTCACGCTGCTTCAAAGCCGATTAACGGCCTTAGGGTGATAATGATTTTTTATTGGTTAACTATGTACTATCAGATGTTAATGTTAGTGACCAGCAGAGACTTAACGTGCTAAACGTGCTCTCTGTGATACCACCTAATTCTCACCTCCGGGCTTGGAATATTATTAAAATTACACAATATAATAAAAATTTAAGAATTATTCCGGCGATCCGACAGGATTCAAACCCAGGACCTTGAAGCAACATATGTTAACTATTAGACCTACAAGGCACTCTTAAAGTCTAACATTAGAGCCTATCCTTATCCTCAATTAACGGGATATCCATCACTGAAAGGGATTTTCAATTCGAACTGACTCTTTAATTTTATCATCATGACATTGACAAGATGAGTGCTTCATGTCTTCTCGTTAATGACTTGTTGCTTAACTTTTTTCTTTCATAACTCTTTAGAACTATTGATTTATTATTGAGGTATCGTAAAATAGTAAACGCGCTGTCTAACAACTGGCCGTGTAGATTAATAAATCTGTGGTGTAGATCACAACATGATTTGCTTTTATATTGCGGTAATGGCCGACCAGATCCATAGACTAATAGAGCTTTCTTTAAAATCGTATGATTCATTAATTATGATCTGCCTTTGTGATGTTTATGGCGTGGTTGATTTTATTGTTGTTTTACTGCAGTTAATTGACTTATTTCGTTATTAATTACAGCTGAGTGAGTGATGTTACTCAATGAGGATGTATCTGTTTTCAAGTTAATAAATGATCTCACATACTATTTTAAGTTTATAGTTTTAGTGTTCTAAAATTAAAAATATACGTGCATCGGTACCATAGACTAGACATTACTTTTTCATCTCGATAATTTGCTAGTAAGTATATTCAAATAAGTAAAACTTGGCGTTCATAATATTATTTTGATCTTTAAATAAAAATTTACCACCATAAAGCAAGTGTGCGAGAACAGAGAATGTCTAGAAGTTTATTATGGTTCAGGGACTTAGTTAAAGTGCACTTTAAAACTTATAAAGTACCCATTATGGGTAGCAACTTAGTAAAGTACGCCGAATTTCTGACACATCGCGCGCTTGCAAATTAGGTGATAAAAATTTTAAACAATATAATAAGAAAATGTTTAACAACAGCGTAGACGAATTTAATGATTCTTTATCAAAAATTTTGGAAGCCATTTTTATACTTCACCCGTACTTATAACTACCAACTTGCAACTTTGGCAAACTGTAAAAATAAATCATCTAATGTTAACCCCTGTGGGCCTGACATTCAAACCTTCTTTGAGGCCCGCGGCTACCCGGGTAGCGACGTAGCTATAATGACAGCTGTCATTATTTGCCTGACGGTTGCCAGGGGACCCCTCGGGGCTGTGAAACTTTAATAATGATAAATGCTGTAGCCGACGTCTGCACTTAATCGCGGAGGTATGATGATGTAGCTTCACCATTTTCCCAACCCAATCCCAGATTTCTGGGTTTTATTGATAATTTCTTTTTCTTTCTCTGGAAGGAAGAAAAGCTACAACCTGACTCAGAACTGGAAGAACCTTTTTCAGAGTATCTCTGTTCTCCAAGTTTTTAGTAGCAGCTTGATTCAGTATATGGGCATCTAACATATCAGTACTTTGATGGTACATGAAAAATCATTTATTTTTAAACTATTTTTATGTTTTTAACATTAATCTACATTTTTTTGTTGTAGAGCTATAGAAGTATGGCTCAAATCCGGTCGACGGCACAGCGAGATTCTGGATGAACAGAAGACCAGCGAAGGACTACTCAGGAGACCGGGAGCTACTATCATACTGTGGCTGAAGTGTGAACAGGTGATATGTGTTGCCAACTATATAACATCATCATCATCATTATCAGCCTATTTAACGTTCCACTACAGAGCCAGGCCTCCCTCCTTATAGGAGAGGGGATATGGAGCGTAAACCCACCACGCTGCTCCAATGCGGGGCGTAGGGTGATAATGTTTCATTTATTAACGATCACTATCAGATGTTGATGACAGTGACCGGGACTGACGGCGTTTTTGCGTGAAAGAGTAACAAAGATCCATTCATCCATACTTACAAACTCTATTTAATAATAATATTATAATAGGCAATAGAGAAATCTTATTATTCAACGGCAAGTTATTTACTACGATCTTATTTGATGCTGCATTCCCAAATGATAGTGGTTTGATACTTGCAATTTATTTTTTATGTACTTAGATAGAAAAGTTTTTATACATATGCTTGTTTCATTCGAAAAGTGTTTTTTTATTTGTTGGATGATTTCAGTCTCTACTCATCATCTTTCATTAGCCAAAATCTGTCATCATCATCAGTTATCTTAACTGACAATTATATTTAGTACGCATTTCATCTGATGGACAAACCAAAGTTTTACGACCCAAAATCCTTCTTCGTTACTTGTTTATTTTACTTAATATGGCGGTCTGCATATAACCCATATATAGGATATTTACAACTTAACTAAGTGCATCTGCCTATCTATTTCAGGCTATATGGTTAGCCAATTATCATTTAATCAAAAAGGGGCTTAATAAAAATTCTATTATAGTAAAGGCCATTAAAATTTTACTATAAACGCACTGCACAGGTCATTAGTCGTTTAAAGATGGCGGCTTAGCACACAGTGTAAAAAAACGTAAACATTGTGTCCACCTGCGTACGCGCACAGATTGGCAGGTGCTGTGAATGCATCTGCATACAAAAAACGATAGCAGATGCTCGCCACTCGGGCCGAGATAAAAAGTGCATCGCGCTATAATAGTGTAATCTATTTTGTCCGCTTGATGAGATGCCTTAACAGGTAAATAAAGAAATGTCCACCTTTGGTAACTGTTGAAAGACTCTGATATATAAATATAGATAACGTCCTCTTAATAACTGACAACAGCCATTTGACAACGCAATCTAGCTCTGAGGTTCCCGATTTCTTACGACACCTGGACGTCCAAACCAAACGTCTTATTAAAACAACCTTAGCAGTCTTTTTGTCACCTGTCCGCACGTTCTCATTTATAAGAAGAATTAGGATTTAGGTGTAACCTTTGAACCGCTGAGATAATACTGTATAGTTGATACAAGAATTAAGGGTATTTATTTTTTTATTTAAATGGTTTAACCCTAGTCCAGGATACGGGACTTCCAGTTAAAGGTCACATCGCTATGGTCTTTGAATTAATTCGAATAATTTCCTAACGCTTTTAAAGGTCCCCATCCTACCTGTAGGACATTAACATCAATAGTATACAAAAAATAGAAACTTTAATGTCTGTATATTGAATAAAATTATCTAAAATTAGCAATGGGCCATTGATTTTATTTGCTGTGTCTCTTTATTATAGTTAATACTTACATACAGTGATTTTTTTTGTTTCTACACGTGTTTTTCATTTTCCTTCGGGGTAATAAAAGAAAAAACAAAATCCACTTTTTAATTTTTGTCGTATTTATTTACATTAATCTGCTAACTGCTAACTTGGACATATGCGAGATATCAGGAAGTGATTGTTTGAAAAAAATTTAGTTTTCTAGATTTGACATAAACATGCACACTCACAGGGCAACTTGAATAAAAGCTAATGCAAAAATCGAATTATATGCGAATGAAGTCGCAGGCGTGTGCTAGTCTATAATAGTGTGTACTTGCATTCCTACAATATTCATCTGCAGGTGCAAGTATCTACGGAATCGCAAGTGGTAGTTGTAAATACTTCTATACCATAACTTACAGATTACATTGTATGTGTAATAGATAAACTAGACTGTAAATATAATTACAGATACGAGTATAATTTACAAGTATAATTACTTATGCGTTTTTGACCAATTAATGTAGAATCGGTAATATACGTAGCTTTTTTATTCTTGATGTTATATAGCCTATAACCTGCCCAGGAGTATGAACTATAATCGTACCAAATTTGGTTAAAATCCCTTAAGTAGTTTTTGACCCATGCGTGCACATACAGACAAAAAATTACTAATTGCATTTTTGGCATCAGTATTGATTACCAATCATCCACCAATATTAATTTTGAATATTTTCACCTCTCTACAGATTTATTATAAATATAGATAGATAAGTTAGCCCTTGACTGCCAATCACAACTGTACACTCAACAATCTAAACTTGTTGCTCATTTTGCGATATAGACGCTTACTAAGAACGGATTTCGGAATGGGAACAGAATCGGCACGATAGATATCGCTGAGCACAGCTAGTTCGTAAACTTAGAACAATTCCGTATATATTTTTTTTTGTTATTCATATGGCTCTAGGTTTCTTTAATCCTTTTGAGCCGATAAGCCATAACAGAGTAATAGGTTGCCATTGTCACTTTACAGATCAGATACGAGTCAAATATCTTCGGGCCAAACAAGGGCCAAACCCTTACGTTCAAATATTAGGTAGATGAAATTCACAGAAAATATAGTTAATTAACTTACATAACTAACATGTAACATGGCTACAATTAAACTTTAACCGTAGTCATGTTACACTTTGTAGACGTTGTTACTGTTTTGTTATTTTGTTTTTAATTTCAAATTATTTTTCAACTCCGTAGGTCTGTGGAATTAAAGAAATATATTTTTAGCACCTGATAATTGTATGCCCTTTATTCCCCGCTATTGCTGATAAAAACTCAATTTAATATGTTTGATGTATGCCGCCATTTTAACGTTAGTACTATTTGTAAAGCACTTCCTGCGCCTGCGCAGTATAATTAACAAGCCCGCGCCACGCGAGCCGTTCCACGAATGGGCAAAAATTAAAATAAAACCATAAGAAAACACCGGGCTCCTGGCATTAAGGTTTGACCCGTACTAGCGACGGGAACAGTTCAGATGAAGTGACGCTGCAAAATCTTAGTATCTGACTAATATTATTTATAATTATGAAAATTTGGATGAATTAATTGATTTTTATTATAAATCGATTGTATATTTTTTGTCGATGCTCCTCTTTAGAACCGCAGGGCATAGTTAGTTATATTATTCGTATCTACTGTATAGATAAGGAATGCCTTTACAGCTCCCGTTTTCCCTACAATGTGGGCACCTTCAAAAGAAGAGTGAATAGACATAGAGGCTCTATGGGTTGCATCTTCGCTAATTTACTCTCTAGAAATTAGCCAAAATCAGCAAATGGAGACAGGTATCCTGCTTATCATCTTGTATCCGTTATCGAACTATACGAGTATATGTGTTGAATTCGTAACTGCCTCGTTGATCTTCTAGTGGTTACCTTATGTGGCTTCGATCTCAAGGTCCTGGGTTTAAATCCTAGGGCGGGTGGTGGAATACCTCTGAGCTTTTCTTTCTTCTCAGAAATTTTCAGTAAATTTTAAACCTGGAATCAGAAAGTTGGTGGTATTATACCCTTGCCTCGAAGAGCACCTTACGCCGTCGGTCCATATATATGTCATCAAGCTCTCATAGTTATCGTTAATGTACTAAGCATTATCACACTAAGCCCGCCAACCTGCTTTGGAGCAGCGTGGTGGGTTTACGCTCCGTATCCCTCCTCCTATCAAGAGCCCTGATCCTGTAGTAGATCGTTAATAAACTATTAATGATGATGATAATTTGTGGAAATAATCACTGTTTCAGTAAACGTCTAATGGTCTCCTTGAAATTCAATGTACCGATCTTTTAAATTGCAACTGTGTACCAAACCTTATGAAAATTTGTTGCTCATAACTCTCAGATCTCTGCTGCCAGCACCTTGGCTAGCCGCACGCTAGTTTAACAGCTTTTATTATGCATTATAATATCGTTCTCTTGTTATTGCTTGCTCGGTTTACAGGTGTTCGTTTATTATTATGATGGACAGAATTTAGAACATTAATATATTTTAATTTGGGTTATTGAATCTTCTCGACACTTGAACTTTTAAGCAGCTGTAAATCACATCATAATCGGTTTATTCGTTTAGCTGACGAATTAGCGTTATTTTAGAGATTTTTCCTTTTTTTTTGAGTCGGTTTTAAAAATCTTAAGGTTTTTGCAGAACACTACACTAATCCAAACTCCTTGTATGTTTGAATTTTTGCAGCGTAACTTGTTTTTATTTTCCAAAAATCGCTATATTGTTCCTAATTGAATGGCACCTTGGACATACTATATTTCCGTCACTGATAGTTGGCGAAAAAAGTCGTATACATTGTCAACGAAGACCCTAACTTAACTGTATTTTTTTTATTAATACGAATTGAATAGTGACTTCAAAAGATATAATATCTCTATCAAAATTCTTAATCACAACGTTTTCGGTTGTAAATGCCTCGTTAAATCCAAAAAAGGTATCTCCTTATCGGCTTATAAGACGAAAATTTTAATAACCTTTTTTGTTTAATTTTTTTTTAAATCACCTGTCGCCTTGTCGCGACATCCGATTATCGTTATAACTCTAGCAACACCTTAATAGCAATTAATTAGGGAAAAAAGTTTAGTTTTTGTCTATGCATTCCGCACATCAAGCAGGTGGATTTGATGCGCGTTGGGGTTGCCAGTCTTTTGTTTTTTTATACTTTTTGTGTGTTATTGTAATTAACGGACGCTACTTAACAACAAAAAGTAATTTCAAATTGTATTTGAAAAATAAGAGTTTAAAAAGACTTAAAAAATTGATACGTACATAAAAATATACAACAGCATGAAATAATTAATTAATAAATATTTAAATTAGAAATTTCAATATCCCACGATAGTCAGGAATAAATCGAGAATAATTTTAAAATTTTATTTTAAAATTTCCGTATAATATCTATATTGAGTACATTTTTGTTTTAACATTTAAAAATTAATATTGTCTGTGTTTTTTATATATGTGTGACCAATATTCATCTTTCTGTCCACTTAATTGTAAGGATACAGTCCTTACAATTAAGATGACATGAATAATTCATAACATTATTACAATAGTCTAACGAGCAGGGATCGAATTATGGCCGACGTTTAATGTGCAAGTTCGTAATAGAAGACTCGTCTCACTCTACCAGTGTACATAAATATATTTTAAGAAAAAAGATTTGTCTCGAGCGACACGTCAGATACGAACTTACATCTTTAAAATGTATCATCCTATTATAGAAAAACTGAAGAAATTTCCATGTCTTTTACGTACTATAGAAGTTTGAACTAAGAATAATTTTAATAAAAAAACTAAATACGGACGTTCGACAACGCCTTTAAGTTTAGCATTGTATACGTCTGTTTCCTGCACAGTACGTGTTAAAAATTCCACACGAACTCAAGAAAATGGCGCCCCATACACCAATGACCTGCCGTAATGCATATCGGGTTATTATAACCATGTTGGGTTGAAGCTACGTACGCGACAGGTGCTTTTATGTACAGGATGCTCGTAAAAGTGCATTCGTGTACAGTCAATTATATTTTTAATTGGTTTCATAAATCGAACTTGACATCGGTTAATTGCGCATCGCTTATCGCTCTCACGATTAACTTAAGGGCGATTGTGATTTTAGTGACTTGTTGTCTATTTCTATAATTTGTTGTTTGTTTATATATGTATTATCATTAACAAGAAACTCACGTAGCTGTTACGAGGAGATATCACATTAATAATTAATATCGTGTTATGTGTCATTAAGCTAGACATCGCTAAATACTGAATAGTAGCAGCATATCGGAAAAGCTCCATCGGAGAAACATTACAGCCATGTTTGTATCTACCACCAGGCAGTGTGCTTATCCTACGAACAGGCCCGGAGTTGTTGTTAATATTACTCTTAGCTTTTTACAAGAAGCTTAATAAACAATTTTATATTTTTTTTAATTTAAGGCATTTTGGTTCACAAGTTTTATAAGTAAAAAACTATCACCTTCAACAGAATTTAATTTTGTAGGGTATAACAAGGTCGATGCAGGGGTAAATGCTATAAGTCTGTGACAATTGAATCTTCATAGGCAAAATGATTGGTATGTTGTCATATAAATTGCACGCCACAAGTTATTATCATAAAGTGCACAAGGCAAGTTATTTAAAAAATCGGAGCACGCTATATAAGACGGCTACGAAGGGCGCGCCAACAGGTGGCTGCCGAACACTCGCGTGCCACCAACAAAGCTTTAACCGATTTACTAAATTACTTTAATCATCCTGTATATTCGTTTCTGCGATCTGTTGCATCAATAGCATATTGCAGGTGACACTATCATTTCTATCTTTGTAACCTTCGTTTACTTTGGTGTTTTTGTAAACTGTCGGAACCTCTTGAAATTCAATTTCAACCTGTTATTTAAGCAGTTCCAATAACATTCTACAGTAATATACTTAATGTATCAATTTATATTTTATTTATTACATATCATAGTTACTGCGAAATTCACCCACGTACGTACCGTTGCTGTGAAAATATTGGCGTATGTATTATACCAGACTATAATCTATTTCTGTGTCAAACTTTATCTTGCTCTGTTCAGCCGTCCTATGATAACCCAATTTAACATACATACATATCACCACGCCTCATTCCTATAGAGAAAGGCAGACACTCCCTTAGCTTCTTTCCCTCTCATTAATCCTTTAAACAAGTTCGTTGGTTTAGGGTACTCTTGACCTGGCCATATTTTAAAATGGTTCAATTTGGTCCTAAACCATTTGTCTAGGCCTTAACCACCCAAATGTCCACCCTCGCCTTAGAAATCTCTTTTGTTATTCTTCTCTCTACATGCCCAAAAACCATCTATGCGTCTCTTTCTTCATTTTTAACCGACGAAAAAAAACGGAGGAGGTTCTCAATTCGACACGTATATTTTTTTTTTTTTTTTTTTTTTATATGTATGACCACGCATAACTTTTTACAGTGTTGTCCGATTTTGATAATTCTTTTTTTATTAGAAAGGGCATACATTCAAAGTGGTCCCATTGCCCTCATGTTAGGATCTGATGATGATATCCTGGGGAAATTGACGGAACTCTTCAAATTTTGGAGGCACACTTACAGCGATTTCGGTTTTTGACTCGGTATCGGTAGCTTTTTGGCTACTAGTGCCATATAATATACTATGACAGTATAGTACGAGTACGCTACGTGGCGATAAATCACTAAAAAGTAAGAAATAAAAATTTTTAACAAAAAATAGAACCGACTCAAAACGCACTAAAAAGTAAAAAATAATTGTGTCATTTAGTTGCTTTAATTTACTTAAGCATATCTAGGAGTCGGTGCCAGCCAAGGTTTCTACTTTAAGGACGTTACCTAGAACCCACAAACTGCTTTACTACGTATAATAAATGTTCCTTAAACTTGGCTGGCACCGACTTCATAGATATGCTTAAGTAAATTAAAGCAACTAAATGACACAATTATTTTTTACTTTTTAGTGCGTTTTGAGTCGGTTCTATTTTTTGTTAAAAATTTTTATTGTCACTACATCTTACACCACATCGCTCTTGTATCATATTATTAACTCTGTCACTCAATTTCAATCCACACATACTTCTTAATGCTCTCATCTATAGCACTTTTGAGCTCAAAGTTTCTCACTTTGAGTCCACCACAAGAGAAAAGCCACAGAAGATTACGGTACGCAAAAACGGAAAATAAGCAGGTTTCAGGTCCACACTATTAAATGTGTAAACAAAATTTCTTTATATTTTCATTATTAAACGAAATGCTAAAGCTTATTTAAAAAATGCAGTAGGCAAGTACAGTGGACACGCTGCTATACGGCAGTGAGTAACGAGCGTGTTCCCAGACAATTAACAAATTCCCTAACTGCGTGTCTTTTTAACTGTTTGTTTAATTTGATAAATTACGCACCCGCGTATAACTAATTAGGCGCGCGACGTCTACGCTTGCGCCTCTGTCGGCTAGCTGGGGAACTAATGTGACAGTTGACAAATTAAGTCTAATGATACGAAAGGTGAAATTACATACAATGCTATACAGGAGCGCTATTCTGTTAAGATGTAAATATAACTCGACAGTGTGAGTTTCTTCTTTCTCATCTAACACCATACTAATAAAGCTGGCTGGGCTGTCTGCTAATTATTTTACAGTATTAAAAGATTTTTTAATATTGTCTATTTATAAACCATTGACGCAGAAACAGGTGCTATAAATTTTATTTTTACGTCTTTCTGTTTATTTTTTTATTATTGACTGACTGACCCTAGACTGCAATTACCTATACCTGATAGTAAGAGATGTCGCAGTCTAAGATGAAAGCGGGCTAACTTGTATATATATATATATATCTAGGATGAAATTCACACACCCCTTTCTACACGATATCGTATCGGATTGCTAAATCTCTTAGCGGTACCGTAACTGCGGGTTACTTTGTCTCTTTTTTTAATTATTTTTTGATCATGGTGCTATAAATTGGTTTCTATTGAAATTAAAGATTTGTATTTTTTTTACAGAAACTCGAGAGTATATTAAATAATATAAATATCCTAATTGGAATGAAATTCATGACAATTCTATTTTTTTTAAACTTTATGTTTGGGCCTATTTTGTTCCATGGAGCGGGTTACATTAGTCCACGGATTTGTGCAGAAGAAAAATGTGCTTAATTTACGCCGGAGGGCAATGTAACCATCGCTAAGTGCAAGCTAAAGTATTAATGAAAAGATTTATATAAAGAAAATCAACTTTTATTGTAAACTCTTACAATTTTCTTATAATTATTAATGAAGTCTTATAAGTTTCATATTCAGTCTTAATTAGGTAACTTAAATAACGTTATAGGAACAATCAAAACAGGATGGCATTAAAAAATTATAACTAATAAAGTAGAACTCTTTTACCTAGCTTTGGTAACAGTAATAAAGTTAGGTACTTATGAGAAACAAAAATCAATCAGCTTAATCAAATTATTGTGGATTATCCATTTCAGGGATAGAAAAACAGCCCTTCTTCATTAATTTAGGATCTTTGATCTTACAAACTACACAAGTATTTCCAACAAGCTCTGAATTTAAAATCCGGTCTTGATTCGGAAGCCTCGCCAAGGGTTCTTCTTTATTTATTGGGTATATGCCTGATTTTCTAAAACCAGATATCAAATCTTCTTTGGTTGAGGTTAGTGAATCTAACACTTCTTTTAACAGTCGTGGAAACTGATCTTTAGGCGTCGTCTGTAATTTTCTGCCCATTTGACTATTCTTCCAGTTAAGTAGTATTTGGCGCCACTTGCACTTTAGTGGACGAAAATAAGCAACATCCAATGGCTGAAGAATGTGTGTGGCATGTGGTGGCAGACATACAAAGGCAATATCATACTTCTCACACTCAGACAAGACTTTTTTATTTATGTGCGATGCCAGGTTGTCTCCGATGATAACCTTACGTCCTTCCTTTTTTTTGAGTTTTGGCAACAGATGATTAAGAAACCAATCCTCAAACGTGGCAGAATCCATCCACCCACTCTTTGTCCTGTTGTAACGGGCACCTTCAGGACCGTCTCTAGTCCAAGTCGTCCAAAGATTTTCGGCTTTGAATACAATGTAGGGTGGAATAGCTTCACCGGCAGCGTTGGCACAAAACATCACTGTGAAGCTTATTTTCGTAGCATTTACGATAGTCTCCGGATATTTGGATCCCCTTCTGCATATGACCTTTCGTTTGCCGGGGTCGTCACAGAGATTGGTTTCGTCATAATTATAAATATTTTCTGGGGGAACATCTTCAGTTACTTTTTGGATATTATTAATAAACTCAGATATAATAGTTTCATCGACCTGACTACGGACTTGTTTAATGTTATTTGACAGTCTTCTAGATAATCCTCTATTTCGGCAAAGAAAGGATTTTACTCAGTCCCTGCCCGGAATATTATTTTTAAATATTGCCACTGTTCGACCTTGAGATTCCAGAAAATCCTTTATGATTATTCTCAAGTCAATGTCTGTCAGTGGGAATCCATACTCGGAAAGCGCTGTCAAATGCGCTGCAAATGCTTTTTCCTCTTCCTGAGTAAAGACAGCAGGTCTTCCAGGTTTACCGTTGAATTTATGAGATAATTTGTTTTTAATTGTAGATCTCGGTATGTTATACTTCTCAGCGGCAGCTCGTTGTGTAAGAAGTTTAGACCGTATTGCAGTAAGACATTCTTCTAGGTCTTTTATAGAGTAGTCGATATACCGCCTACTTCCCGGCTTCCGTCGATAATGTGACGGCATGCTGGTTTACTGTATCTGAAAGAAAAAACGAGATAATTTAATTTTTAATGTTATTAAAACATCATAAGGTTACTTTAGCCCATGGGCCAAAGTTACCCGAAATTGGTGTCAAAGTATACCACATTTTTTAATTGCCAATGGTGGTAATAAATACTGTCTATAAGTCAGTTACATTACTAACACTTTACTTCCAAAGACATGCCTGATACAGACAAATACAATAAACATGGAAAACTCACCACAATATCAGGCTTTTGATAAAAGTTTGCAGCACCGAAATTCACTCGTCCACCTGTCAAAAGTTTAACCGCCACTAACATGTAGAAACTCGTATCATCGTCGGTGAAACAGTACCACTAATGAAGCGCTAGTATAGCCATCTATCTTAAAATATATGAACTAAGTCGTTCGCCCGCGCAGTATTGACATGGCGCGAAGTTTAAACTTTTTCCTGATTTGGGACAAAGTTACCTTCTAGGGTCAAACTAACCCGCACTTACGGTACGTGTTTGTCGGTAGGGTGGTAACTAGCCACGACCGAAGCCCCCCGCTAGCTGAACCTGGACCAATTTGGAAAATCATAATCGGCCCAGCCGGGAATCGAAGCCAGGACCCCCGTCTTATAAATCCACTGCGCATGCATACAACTGTGCCACGGAGGCCGTCAAAATTATGTGTCTCTTCCATCCTAACCGTATAATAGGTAATTTCCGTATAATAAGTATTTCAATTAAGTATTATATGGTATGTTGTTGATGGTATCTATATTCCAATCACCTCAATGATTTTTGCCGGTCCGGATTTTTAAACATTTTTGTTTTAGTTTCGCAAGTTATAATTGAAATTGAATTATTTTCTATACGTAATATATTATGTGGGATGAAATTTACTTATACCCACAATTATATATACCGACTTCTTCCTCTCAAAACCGGTCACATATCGAAAGGAATGTGCAAATAAGAAAATGTTAATCAGTCAAAAAAAAGGGGGACATGATCGAATTATTGAATATAACAATTCGTTAGTACTCAAAGCTCATTGACCTCAAAAGCACCTACACCTCATCATCAGGCCGAAATCTTAACTTCACTTGTCAAATAACATTATTACGGATGGCCGATCGTGTAGGAGTGGTACGGCGTATGACCCGCTTTGTTAATATGTAGGTATGTATATCAAGCGATGACGGTTGTAGATAAATATTCTATATTCATTTTCGTATGTAAAAAGTTAGCAATTAAGCAAAAATAATAGCAAAAAATTTATAGCTTATGTTCTCATATGCTAACTAAGTAAATACCGTCGGTTTTAACTCAATGAGAATTTACGACGAGCTCTGTTACTTATTGATATTATGAGTTCTATTACACATTGCTACTCGTCACGTAGTAATAAAACTCACATTTTTTCAGTTTTTATTGCACACTTGCATTGTAAGCGTTTGAAAAACAAAAAACAACGAGCCTTCGTGCATTAAACAATCTTTACTAACTAACCGATATTCTATTTTCCTTGCATCCGATATAAATGAAACAAAATCTTATGTTGCTCCATACTTTGCTTAATCTACTTGTGCAAACCATATAAACATGCGTAGTAAAATAGAAAAGTCAAGTTTAAGCGATTATCGCTAACGCGAAGTTAGCTCACTATAATCTTCACACTATACTTATAATAGGTATTATGCGCAGTACACTTAAGTTAAAATCATAATACCGAATGCCTAGAGCGTTGGCGTGAGGTAAAGATTACGTAATTATGGCATGAAGCAATTCGGGCAACGACACCATTTCATGAATGATGTGGCGACTAATGACTTTTACCCCATTTAAGCTCCAAATGTATTATCACTAGTGACGAAGCCCGGGGGGGCGCTGGGTACTCACCGTTTTGTGATATCAGAATCACCCAGAAGGAAAAGAGGTTTATCTAAGGGACAAGATGAGTAAATAACTTGTACGGAGTCCAGTAGGCAACCAGGCACACAGGCAAAGAGTAACCATCAGGTTTGCTTTACTACGGTTCGGTGCATAAGACGACTAAATCATAGGGGCGTTGGGAGTTGTAGGGTCTTACTGCATTCTGGAATTAGTTGAACAGAAGTTAGCATCAACTTTATGCCGACAGTTTCATACTGCAACGAGCAACTGATGTCCACGCCTGTGTGTACAATACTTTACGCCAAATCGTCCCTGAATATTCGTAACAATAGTCGTTGCCTACATTCTGCTTAGTGACATAATGTTTGCGGAAAATCTTCGCTTTGATCTTTGAATTCATGTGAAACAATTTTATGCAACTTCCTACAACATGCGTTATATAATTTATTTGTGACTAGCGAACGCCTGTAGTTTCACCCGCGTAGTTTCCGCTCTGTAGATTCCAATTAGGGAAATTAAAGCGAAAGTATCCTTATCTATCTGTCATTGATTCCTAATTTTAAGGTTCATTATTATTTAACTCTATGCTAAATTTCATGCAGTTTACTATCTTTTTCATAGTCACTATAATTGACAGTTCAAGCAAATGGCCCACCTGTACTGGGCAACACTTCTTAGAGTATACAATTTAGAAACACGTCAGACAAAGCGCCGCCCTGTGTTCATCAACCTGAAACAAAGGTATTAAGCCGCATGTGCTAGTACTCCGGCAATCTTACCCTTCTGACGGATGCGTCAATAAATATAGCTCGTGTAGAGAAAGAGCCCGACACTATATACCAATAGCATACGAAATAAAAAAATCGCTCTTTCGTACTATCGCACCAACAAAGAGACCAATATTTTTGATTTAGCAATACTACTTGGCAGTATTAGGTACATCTGGGGATGGTCGGATGAACAGTAGTAGAAGAATCTACTGTTTAGGTGTTAGAAGTAATTGTGTAACTAACAGACACCTATACAAACATTGTCATTTCACTGAAAATTTCGTAGAAGGAAGAAAGCCTCAGAATTATTCTACATCCCGACCTAGGATTCAAACCCTGGACCTCGTGATCGAAGCCACATAGGCTAACCACTAGACAAACGAGGCAGTCAATTTATATTATATATTAGTTATATGAACATAAAAGGCGCCGCATCTACGTGTTGTAATAAGAACGTGGCATAATTGAGATTGGCATTAACCTATGTAACAGAGACATAGTTTTCCGGTGTCAATATCTACGATTGTTATCTTTGTTTATTATTTTAATAAATGGATTGTCTATAGATAGAAGACTGATAACACGATACTGGACCGTACTTGGCACGTACTGTTTATTTTATGCCAGTTTTTATACATCTAGCGCATAGATTCTCAAAGTTGTGAGTTAAGCCCAATTATGGGCGTTTCAGTCTGCACTCGTGTGATGACTTAAAAGGGGTATTTTTAAATTAAAACCGTTGAGCCGGTAATAACTGACCTATTGAGGTTAAATTAAAAAAATGAAAATATAATCCAATTGGGGCTCTTGAATGAGAAATAATCTTATACAATCTTATATTCTATAAGATATGTTAAAAATCCATTTATCATATCGAGATCGATTGATTTATTGAGGACTTTCTTAACCACTAAAAGTCGTAGAAGCACTCAGATCGGTTTTTTTCTGAAATACATGATAACATTTGCTGTAAATTATAATAAATTACGAATTGTAACGTTAATTCAAAAACAACTGTTGAGTTTCTTTCCTGCTCTTCACGACAGAATCCTAACCTAGAAGTGAAGTAGCTCACTGACAGACTAAACTTTTCAGAATCTCTTATTTAGAAGCTTTTCAGTTACGGTGTTAGAATTGCTTACTAACTTAATTGACTTCTCACCAACACTTGTATAAAAAGCCTACTTGAAATAAACAAGATTTGATTTGAAAAACGTTGATAAGTTTGAGAATCTATGATCTAGCCGCTCACGTTGCGCGAAAAACCACCGTGACAAAAAGGCATTGAGCAGTGCGCGTCAGGCCTAACCGACGCCGGTGCGGAGTCAAGGGCGGTCAGCGAGCAGCTGGCTTCCTTCTGAATTTTAATTCCCGCCGAATCTAAACTACGTAGGTAGGTATATGCTAGTTTTACGATCTCGCTCGAGGTCAATCGGACGACAACTTCGTACGCGAATGCGAAAATGAGATAAAAAGGCGGAAGCCGAACGCCTCCAAACTAGACAGACGCTCGTTCTAAATTTATAATTCTGATTCAAATAACCATTATCGATACTTTTTTTTTTTTTTTTTTTTTTTTTTTAACGTGGGGAAATCCTCATGGATACCTTCTCGCCATGGGGAGGCAAGAAGATTATGTCGGACTTCTACCGACTAAAACCCCACGATGTTCCAACTCATCGCCTGGGACTGCATTATGGGAACGTTAGTACTACTACCATAAACCAGTCAGCGTCGCCCACAAAAGCAAGCTCTCCTCTAGGACTTAACTAACCAACCTAACCAATTAAAGCCGCCACGGGAACTCAGACAGCGTCTACCTACTTCAGGGCTTATCTCCGTTGGGCGATAGATTCCCCATACCTATCGCCCAGAAGTCGTCGTCAAGGAGGTAAGTGGCGGTCGTGAGCAAGCCGCCTACGTCCGTTTCTCTTGCGGCGAATAGGATCAGAGTCCACGTCAACCTCTCTCAACCGCTCTGCCTCCTCCTTCAGCGACATTACAATTTCGCAGAAGGTCATTACCGCTTCCCAGGACCTATCATTATCCGTCATGGCTTTGATGATACCTGACAGAGATAGGTCCGGACCAATCACTGCCACGAGTGCTTCACGGGGCTCTGTCCAGCTCGGGCATTCAGTCAGTGTATGCTGCACGGTATCTGAGGCGCAGCCACACTCGTGACACTCTTGGGTTGGTTCTCTACCAGCCACTTTCCACAGGTACCTTCCGAAGCAGCCGTGCCCCGTAAAGACCTGTGTAAGGTGGAAGGTAAGTACTCCATGCCTCCTTTGTACCCATTGTTGGAGCACTGGCCGAATCGCCTCAATAGTCCGTAGACCTGCGCTTGGTGATTCCAGCCTCTCTTGCCACTGCCGAAGAGTCTCGGTTTGCGCTGCGCGTCTCCAAACAGCAATCATTGTCGCAGAAGGATATTCTCCACGTAATCGAGCCTCCACCCTGAGCATGTGCATGGACGCTAACACCTCCGCATCTAAATCCCACGGGGGTGTCCCAGCTAACGCACAGGCAGCCTCATAAGAGATGGAACGATAAGCTCTGACCACTCTGGCTGCCATGACCCGCTGAGGCCTTCGCAGCAGTGTTCGAATATGGGCAGTCAGTGAATAGGCCCATATTGGCGCTCCATACAGGGCCATTGATCTCACTACGCCAGTATACAAGAGTCGGCAGCTAACATTAGGGCCACCCATATTAGGAAGAAGCCGACTAAGAGCACCAGTGGCACGAATTAGCTTTGGAGCAAGGCGTCGGAAGTGTTCCTCAAATTTCCATCGACTGTCGAGAACGAGTCCAAGGTACTTCATCGTCGACTCAACAGCGATGGATACTCCTCCAACCACTAAGTCAGACCCGACTGGAGGTTTCTTCCCTAGTCCGTGGAAGCACAGCGCCTCGGATTTGTTCAGGGCTACCTCTAACCCCAATCGTCGAATCCGGGCCACTACCTGAGCCACTCCAGCTGTTGCTAGTATACGTGCCTCTCTGAAGGTTCTGCCACGGGCAGTAACCAGAGTGTCATCTGCATAGCATGTAACGCTGACACCCTGCATGTTAATACCCCGCAGCACCCAGTCATATCCGATGTTCCACAGAAGTGGACCAAGGACCGAACCCTGTGGAACACCGCATGACATATCCCTTCGAGTCCACCCACTGTTTGTGGAGTATATCACAGCTCTTTCAGAAAGGTAGGCCAGCTGTTGCTAGTATACGTGCCTCTCTGAAGGTTCTGCCACGGGCAGTAACCAGAGTGTCATCTGCATAGCATGTAACGCTGACACCCTGCATGTTAATACCCCGCAGCACCCAGTCATATCCGATGTTCCACAGAAGTGGACCAAGGACCGAACCCTGTGGAACACCGCATGACATATCCCTTCGAGTCCACCCACTGTTTGTGGAGTATATCACAGCTCTTTCAGAAAGGTAGGCCTCCACTAGTCGCCGTAGGTATCCCGGAAATGCGTGGTATCTTAAAGCCTCTCTGATGCAGCTCCAGGACAAAGTATTAAAGGCGTTGGCGATATCAAGTGATACCGCCAAAAGAACCTCACCGTGGGAAACTGCATCTTCCGTCAAAGCCCTCACTCGAGCAATCGCATCAATAGTGGACCTGCCTCGACGGAACCCAAACTGATACTCGCTAAGGTCTGGCCCCGTTTCCTCCAAGTGCTTGACAAGCCTAGCTGATACAATGCGCTCGAAAAGTTTATTAACTTCGCTTAGTAAGACTATCGGCCTATAGGCTGATGGTGAGTCAACAGGCCGACCATCTTTTCGGAGCAGAACCAGTTTTCCCGTTTTCCAATTGCGAGGGTACTGGCCATGCTCCAAACATGCGCTAAAAAGAGCTCTTACTCGCGGTTTCATAGGACCTAGGGCTAACGCCAACGCTTTTCCGGGAACACCATCAGGACCTGGGGCAGCATTTTTTGATCGGAGCCGTTTAATTGCTACTTCAAATTCTGCCTCAGAGACTTCCAGGGAGGGCGTATCATTTTCACTGGTAAAGGGTGCCATGCGTGGCGGTTCCACTTCATGCCTATTTGGAAATAGCGTCTCCACTACTAAATCCAGCTGCTGTGGCTGGAGAGTTTCCGTTACTGGTGGCGCTTTTGGGCGGATCTTGCATCTTACCAGCTTATAGGGCCTACCCCAGGGATCGGTATTGAGGCTGGCCAACATTTCTTCTTTGGCTAAATTTTTGGCTGTTCCAATTGCCACCTGGAGTGTCACGACAGCCTCCCGATATACCGCATAAAGACGTTCTTCCTCCATCTGGTTCCGGGTTCGCCTTCTTCTATACCTGGTGTATTGGCGTCTAGCAGCCACGCATGATCTTCGCAGTTGAGTCAAGTCCGCGGACCACCAGTATACTGCATCTCTCGGGGGAAGAAAACTGATACGTGGCATAGCTACGTCACAAACATGTGTAATCGCCTGATCGAGCCACTCAGTTTCCTCTTCTATTGATACAGTTCCTGTAGGAGCCGGTAACCATGCTTGCACCAGTGCTGCTTCAAGTAAGGCACTACGGTCAAGACGCTTAATAGACCAACGGGGGCCATTATTCCGCATGGTTTGCCTTCTTGCTGAAACTGAATGAGAGACCACCTCATACCAAATATATCGGTGATCTGAAAGTGTCTCTTCATTCACTAAAACCTTCCAGCCACGGACACAACGAGCCAAAGCAGCATCAGCGAACGAGACATCTACAATAGAGCCCCCGCGTTGCCGCACACACGTAAGTGTTGATCCTTCATTCAGCACTTCCAAGCCCATCAAAATAGCCCACTCTTCGAGTGTTTCACCACGTGCATCAGTTATCGGAGATCCCCATGCCGAAGACTTGGCATTAAAATCGCCGGCAACAAGCAATCGACCTGGGCGGATACTGTTGATAGTTGCTCCAATATCAAGCAAAAATTGCTCAAATTCAGCTAGAGTCCGATTTGGAGAGAAGTACACACCAAACACAGACACACCTCCAATAAGTGCCATGACATACCCGCGACCTCTTACAACTTTTTCAATCACCGGAGAGCCAGCGGCAGTTCGACTGATGACGGCTACCAAGCCATCCTTATCACCTACCCAATCGTCACCCGATGGCACAAAATACGGCTCTGAAACCACAGCGACGTCTATAAACCACTCTGCCATACTCTGGAACAAAAGGTCTTGAGCTCTGGCACAGTGGTTGATGTTAGCCTGGAGAAATCTTAGGGCCATACTGATATTATCCCATAGACATTGGAACGTCATCAGCCGTACTTGTGGACGGACGGGCAGACTGCGAGGAGGCCCGGGGGCCATCGTCAGTCTTTCTACTACTCTTTTTTTGCAATTTATTGCAAGCGGTGCTGCCTCCCATATGATTAGCTGGCCTGCCAGCATCTTCGCACAACCTACAGTGTGGCGCAGCTGAACACTCCCTCGCTTTATGACCTACTTGACCACAGCGGTAGCAAGTATCACTGCGGTCAACCTCGGCTTTGCAATGTGCTCTTAGGTGTCCTGACTCTAGACATCGATAGCAACGCCGAGGACGTTCATCAAGGATTTTTATTTGGGCTGATACCCAGCCCACTAATAGTCTACCACCTTCTGACACTTTTTTTGCAGCTGTAACCGGGCAGCGTAACCATAATGTCCCAAGACCTGAAAAATTTCTTTTAATTTCGCCACATCGCACCTGTTCAATGTTGCAACCTCCACGTAGGGCTACGGCATTCACTACATCACTACTAGAGACTGAGTCATCAAGACCCGAAACGCGCATATCCACGGATTTAATGGGTCTCGAGACTCGAAGAAATTCATCACTTATGACTTCCCTTATTTTTTGCGTGAGGGAGTCCGCTAATTTGTCACTGGAGGCTCCCGGAAGCTCCAAAATTCGACCTCCAGTCGCCGCTTTCCTAAAACGCAAAGCGGTTATTCCGAGATCTGAAAGGGCTATTTTTTCTTTAGCTTCTTTAAGCACAGCTGCGTATGAAGCGCCTTTTTGCTCAGCTCCAGGTTGCAACGTTAACACAATAGCTGCTGAACGTGGAGGGCGTACTTTACGACCATTTTTAGCAGACTGTTGCTTTTTAGCAGGCTGCTTGCTATTTGCATGCGGCTGCGATGACGACTCTTCTTGCGAACCTTTTTTCTGTTTTTGCTCCTTCTTTTTTCTTGTGCGCCGAACTTTCTCCCACTGACCCTCATTATGCACAGAAGATTTATCTGTGTGAATTTCTTCAGCGGGGCGCGTCTCCTGTGTGGGCTGGTTACTGTTTAAAGTAGGCTTTGTTGCGGCCTGCAGCATTCTCTTCTTTTTATCAGTAGACAGTGGTGGTCGCAATTGTTTTTCTGGAAGAAGTCTATCTTCCAGGGAGGCAAGACGAGCATTTAGCATATCTCCGACCTGAACCATCACTATACGACAAACCTCTTCCGTTGAGGGCTCCGTTACTGACCGTGCAGAGCGACGGACCTTTTCTTTTGGTTGTAGATGTGGCACAGGCTGCGGCTCTTCCGTTCCATCCATGGGGCAGTGTAAAGACCCCTGTTTGTGTACCCTATCCATGTCCTCCTTTAGTTTGGTCAATTCCTTACGCAGATTAGCCATTTCAGCTTCCAAGCGTGCATTGTCAGCCTGCAACTGCCGAGTCTCTTCTGCGATGGTGCGCGAGCTAAGAACTTCCACGGCTTCCTGAATAGATGCAGCGGCGTCCCTTAGATCACGCACAAATGTTCCCTTTAGATTGGAGGATCTTTTGGCAATTCTATTAATCATTGCCACATCCTCCGAAACTCGCTTTTGAATTTGGGCCACAGTCCTATTTTTGGACTGCTGACCATTTCCAGACATTGTTTGCCTGAACTCCTCACGCCGAAATTTGTTTACAGCTGAAGCCCTCAAAAGCTCATCTTCAGCTTTATTTTTATCCAGTTCCTTCTTTTTCTTGAGGGCCTCCTTTGCTTTTACCCAACCGTAATTTAAGATGTTGGACCGATGTCCTTTCCCTTTAGGCATTGAAGTCGCTGGCCTGTCGTCATCGGACGACACTTGCTCAATATCATCATTTACTCGTTGCCTTTTCACACCTTGCCATAAACGACCAGAGGCCAACGCAGCTGCAGAAGAGTCAGAGCCCGATCTGGGCCTACTGTCTATCATTCCGAGACTGCAGTCGGACTCCATCATTGTCCCATTGTCATAATTTTCTACTCTTACATTTTCTTGTTTTTCCTCCTCTTCTCTGTTCCTAGCATAGAAACCTACATCCAATTCTGCCACTCCCTCTCCCCCCTGCACATTTCCTAATTCATTTCCCCCCCTACACTCCTCTTCTCTAATGCGACAGTTGGCCCCCCCGTATACGATAGGGCCGATGCACTGGCTTTCCGGTGCACCAAGGGATTCCCCGCTAACGGGACCCTCCCGGGTAGAATTTTTGGCTGTTCGCAATTTCATGATTGTTTTGTTTTTTGTGTGACGCCCTTGGGACTGATTTCCCATCAGCCATACATCACATCGGCAGGCGTCAGACCTTGTGATTGGGGTAATTTTTTACAGAGATTTTCTTCCTCAAACCTTCTCTTTCTGTGCCCAAGGGCCCCGAAACCAGTGCTCACCAGCCATAAAGACCAGCGAGCCCGACGTGCAAAGCGTTACCGACCTTACTCGTGATTTTTAACGAGGTTTTCTTCCTCAAGGCTCAAGAGCCTTCCCCCTTTATGTTACCATCTGACGCTCTTACAGTCCACTCTGATAAACAGAGAAGTACTAGATACATCTAGACGGCAACCATCAGTGGCAGCATGTAGAAGCGCCCCACCCCGTGCCAGTTTTGGTTCGCGCCTGGTTACCCCGGTACCTCACAAGGAGGCGTTCCCCAATCCACCACCCGGGGACGCGCCCGATGGGGGACTAGCAACCCCACACGGGAAAAAATGTGGAACGCTTCACGATTTTGCGTGTCATCCTTGCGCAGGGGCCATGCTAATCTTCTCTGTATCGTTCCAATTTTAGTATATGTACTGCCGAAGCGAGTACACCATTATCGATACCTATCTCATATTTTTTTATTTATTCATTTTAAAATGAGAACAGTTATGCAACATTTAAAATAATATAATTCTAATTAAAATAAAATAGTATTCAAATCGATGTTTGGGTTTTTTCTATAATGTATTTATTTATTGTCTGACTTTTAATTTTTAAACGAGATTATGTTATAAATAAGTCATAAAATTGTACAGGTAAGGTTATTGCGTCTTAAGAATCGATCAAGTGATTAATTCTAAACATTAAAGTTGGATTAAAATATTATGCAATTTTATTAGGTTCTTGTTTTGTTACGAATTGCTGTGTAGTGTTAACCTTTTTATTGCATTCCACACGTACGTACGTTAAAAGTTTAGTAGGAGTATAAGCTCTTTGTGACTCGAGCTCGTACTGGGACATAGTAGCGCCGAGCTTATTTCTGCCGCCGTAGTAACTGCTGTTTTGGTCAGGAGGGTATATTTGCTGGTATAATTACAGTCATATGAGGATTAACATATAAACGAAACACCATTGACTGACTAAAAACGGGATCTCTAAAACTACACACTTTTCACCCGCGCTCAATGTGGGAGTATCAAATTTTTTTTTTTAATTTTAATATATTTTAAAGGCCTCAGTAGCGTAGTGATATGCGCGGTGGATTAGGTGGAAGTCCTAGATTGGTTTACCAATTATACTTGGATGATTGAGTTTTTCTTAAAATTGGTCCAGGTCTGGTTTGTAGGCAGCTAACAAAGTGACTCATTTCGCGATGGAGACGCTCAGTGACTGAGTGAGTGTCCTATAATATTTATATTTTATATTTACTATAAAAAATAATCTAATTATATCAAAAAAAAATGTTCTCTTCAAACGATTTCCGTTAATTGCTAGAACTTCCGTAAATTGCATTTTCACGTATAGCACTCTATTTATGTTTATTATGTCTTTCGATGTGGCAACACTGAATTATTTTCGTTTAGAAAGTTTCCAGAGCTATTTTGGCTGCATGTTTTGTGGAAAAGCATCGTTTTTCTTCCATTCTATTTAAAGAGCCATTCAATTTTAACACCTTATTTTTTTTGGCTGCGCCCGTAACTACTTAATTAAAATGCGTCTTCAGATTGTTACCAAAGATACATTCTTTGGTAACAATGTGTAGATAATTCTGTTGTAAAAAAAATTGAAATTATTAAATTAAAAAGAGCCTCTTCCTTACGAGAAAGACATTTACTGTAAGTACGCTTGACATTACAGAACCTAATAGCATTTTTTTCTATAGCAGTTATTTTTTCATTGATAAAAAAAAATTATTATTCTGCTTCGCTTTTATTTATTAGCTGCGATAAAAATGGAAAGATGTTTTCCTCTATTTTAATTCCGCTGATGAAACATAGTTTTATTTAAATTGACCAAAATAATTAAGCAAGTAATTTAAAGGAGACAATCCAAAATGAAACGTAAGTACATAATAGCTATAACTACCGGCAAATGCATAATAAGACCCCTCTGAACAATTTGTCTGCTAACAGTTCTATTAATGTTACAGTTCTTGCAACCAGAGACTTTGTATGACTTCAATTATGTTCCCAAAGGCTTAGAATGCATGTTTCCTGTAGCTTAATCAAGTTTTGCGAAACGCAAAATCAAATTTTAGAGGAGAATAACATTTAACGGCGTGTCTTAGTCTAAATTAGAGCTATTACACACTAGACAAGAAGTAAAGTTAGCTTGTCTGAAAAATTTATTTAGCTTAAAAACCTTTAAAAGATTATGACAAGTCGTTAAAGACTTCAACCTACTTATTATTTCAGAAAGAAAACTTCGATTATTTTATAGTACAGATAAATATTCCCCTAAGGAAGGAAGGAAGGCCTTTCAGCTTAATCATATTCAATTTTTTTTTTTATAATTTTTTTTATAAATCTCTTTTATTAATCCTTAATTCAGCATCATCATCATCATCATACATCAATATCAGCCTACTTTAATGGCCCACCCAGGGCTCCGCAGCACACTGTTCCAAAGTGGGTTGCAGCTTATGGTAACAATATTTGGTTATTTAAGTAGTTATCCCAATTGAAGATGATGATGAAGTAATTACCACAGTCGATTTCTCCTGCACAGGCAGCTTAACGTGATCTCCGAGGCACGGGGTGTAATACTTCCTTCCGGGTTTAGAATTTTTACCGGAAATTTTTATATAACAGCTCGACTTAGGACTCGAACCCAGGATCTCGTTATCCGAAGGCCCTTAGGCTAGCCACTGGGCCAAGAAAGGAGTTAAAGAAATATATCGAATATTTACATTTAGAGCGGAATTTAAATTTCCGTGCCCATTGACAATTGTTAAGCAATCCAATATTTTTATAAATAGTCTGTCTGCGGCGAAGTCATTAGGGTTAACCAGGAACCCGATTGGGAGCATCGGGAATATGTGTCACTCAAGATGATATTTTTGTTTGTTTATTTTTGTGATGGAAACTAGCTAGCTAGTAACACATATTTATTTGTTTAATAACAATTACTTTTGAAATTTATTGTTTAGTGCTTTCTTTAATCCCATGTCACGAAATATAATATATAGTCAATTCCATGGTCAGTCAAATACACGTCTATAAATAAAAAAATAGTTTTATTTCAAACAGGCTTACTAACAAGTACTTACTTTTAAAAAAAATTAATGGAAAAATATTGCTTGTGTAACGTCAAGTTCACTTGTCAATCATACAGTCACTTAGGCTTGTGTGCACCAAGATTTCGGTTATCATAACCAACGGTTAACATAACTTTACTATAAATTTACTGTTTATAATAAACCCGTACGCCGGTAAGGACGTAAACCGGGCAGTTATCTTAACCGAGCTTACGTCCTTTACGTCCCGTATACCGGTGTACGGGTTGTCGTGAACAGTAAATTTTACGTTTAGTTTATGTTAACCGTTGGTTATGATAACCGAAATCTTGGTGCACACAAGCCTTAAAGACTCTACCACCGTCCCGGAAGGTTTGCTGTTCATACGTTGTCATAGTTTACAATGATTATTTGCAATCACAATTTCTTTTAATTCCTTTGTACGGTTCATATCCCACCAGCGTTTTGCGAGCGTCATTGTTCCTTCAACGTCTGCGGATTAAGTTTTTATAAAATTCAGATTCCTTATTTTTAATACTGTCATAGTCATAGTATACTGCGAAATATTCACTTTCATGTAATCGATTGAACTATATAGGATTTTCCCTAAACTGACGATCATAATTTCTTTTTATTTTACGTAATTTTTGTCAAAGTAGCAAAGCCATCAGTAGTGTTTCTTGTCGGAGTCTATTTTTTCTCTGATTGTACGCGGATACGCAACGTTGACGTTGCATAGGTAGGTAGGGCATGGGTAGGACCAACGCTGTTATGGGGATCTTGTTGTAAAAAATATATGATGATTTAGATCTAAATACCTAGTCACATAGATTAATTCGTTGCTAAGCTTTTTATCGTTAAAATTATAATCCTTTACATTATAATGAGATTTTTCCATAAGCTTGCGTTTAACATAAGCCTTGCACTTGTTCAGTTTAAATTCTTTTAACCCCCGACACAACATTTGTTGTCTATGGAATTAATCTGAAAAAACTATTCAAACCTCGGTGGAATTAACATGCCAATTCCTCTCTGATTTAAAACCCAAATATTTTCATTCATTACATCAATCAGATGTGGAATGCTTACAATAATTAGCATAGGCGCGCTTAGCAGCTCACATTACCGAAGGCGGGCAGCATTTTAATGAATGAGTACATACCTACCGCGGAAAACATACGAAAAAAATCCCTCGCAAGAGTCATGGCCGGCCAAAGCGTATAAACTTTTAAAGTAGGCGCCGTTGATACTGTAATGACAAAGACATAACGTTCAACAACTAATGAGAAATTAAAAAAAATGAAAACATGAGACATATCGTGGTTGAACGATAATATAACGCAATAGCATATTTTTCTACTACTTACGTTACTTAGACACGCCGTCCTATGTCCGAGATTCTGGGAGAGTACAAATTGTTTTAGAGCGTCCGCTAAAAATTTAATCAAATTACTGTTATTCATACTCTACACATTTATATTCTTAAAACTCTACATATTATTAAAACTCTACACATTTTCGACACGATATTAGGAGTGTAAGGATGGGGTTGGTTACAGTAGTATAAACATCGAAAATAAACCACAATAACACACTTCTTACCCGCTAGTATAATAAATTCATATGATCATCGCCAAAAACGGTGCAGATACGGTGCAAGCGGACTGGTAGACTTGGAAAAGAAGATGAGTCAATATAGTATCATGACCATTACAGTGATAATGTGTATCCTAAGACGGAGCCGGCGCAAACAGCAGTTCAGTCCACTGCTCCATCGATTTCAAGTCATTAGCAAATAGTTTGTATCCAACAATCTGGTATATACGTCGTATTTTAATCCTAATCATAGATTATTGTTAAACAATAAAGCGATCAAGTACAGGCGGACAATGTGCTGATGCGACGAAGCAAACAATCTAGCATTAGAGGTTTTGTTCCTCCGTCGATGATTATTTTTTTTATTGGATGTTTTTATAGTGAAATATTTTATTATATTAGAATAAGCTTGGGTCGGAGAACGGTTTCCAGCCGTTCACACTTCTGCATTTCTGCTACGCCTGATATTGAACCCAATTATATCATCATCACGTGGTGCCATCCTCTAAACGAAGTTTGGCGGTCATTATGCGAAAAGCTTTTCTATTTTCTACAACTCTCTTTAGTTGCGGGTAATTGAGTCCGGTCCACTCTCTTATGTCATCCAACCATTTCCGCCTTTGACGACCAGGTGCTCTTATATACTTTACTTAAATATCAACCTCACACTGCCGAACCCAGGCGCCCTACCCGGACGGGGAGGTTATAGCACCCACTGACATCGATGTTATGAAGTCGGGAACTACCTGCTATCTTTTGCGGCGCTACTTTGTGCATACATTTTTATGCCCCCCCGCCTGTACCTTGGTCCCCGGTGCCCGGCAAGTACCACGAGCCTGGAGAACTAACTAAAACTATTATCACCGTAAGCCTACCAACCCACACTGCAACAGCATGGTGGGTCTAAGCCGATATTTCACACCAGTCAGAAAGACAGGTTGTTTTAGTGGGTCATTCCTATCCAACAAAAAAAGAATCATCAAAATCGGTTCATAAATGACGAAGTTATCCGCGAAAACACATAAAAAACATTCCCCTCTTTCTGACGCAGTTAGGTAAAAAAAATAGTAGCTAAGAACACTCCTCAGACTTTTTCCTATAAGAATATGTCATCATATCAGGGATCGGCCAAGCTGTTTGGAAGTTGTAGGGGAACATATAAATAGTGCGGACAGACGGACAACAAGAATTTATAACATTCCGCAGAAATGCAATTTCTAAAATGTTGGGCCACTCTTCCAATAATACAAGAATTTTGAAAATCGGTTTACAATTAAAATTTAACAAAAAGTACCCACATAAAATACAGAACCAAACAAAGTATATCCCTCGTTTTTTGTAAGTAGGTTAAAAATTTATTTATTCTTCGTAATTTCTAATGACGTAAACATAAATGAAAATTGGTTAAGAGGACAAGGCATGAAATACGCTGCAAAATGCATCAGCTTGAACCCCCAATTAGTTATATGGTGTACAACTAGATGGCGCTACAACGGGAATTTTACACGCTAGCGAAATGTTTATCCGAATAGTATAAGTGCGCGTTATCAAGAGTTTTTCGTTGGTCTGGATCTTCAAAAGGTCCTGGGTTCAAATCCTTTTAGATTTTTGAGGTGGTATTTGTACTAAATGTACAAAAACCCATAGAAATGAATGTAAAATTTGTATGTAACCCACGTAAATTACCGTATCCGGTAGCACGGTTACTGTGATATGCATAATTATAAGAAATAATAATACTTGCTGTGATTTGCATGCATTATTTGTATTATATTCGTTCGAAATATATTAAATAATAATGTTAGAATTCAAATTTAAAATGCTACAAAATACGTTAAAGTTTGGACATTGATGTTACGTGCATTTGTGTATCTAAAGTGGTATGTATATCAGTGGCAGGTACTTAGATTTTGACGCAGCGCGATTTATAAGGCGTGACAGATCGTATTAATAATGCAGATAAAATTATATTTTATTGTGTTTGCGTTAAAAATAATGTTAAAAGTATATTTTGGCGTGTAAACATACCTAAAACGTATATATTAAAATACTTTTCGCGTTTAAGGCCACTGTCGGTACACTCTTTATAATTTAACCCGAAGGTATGCAGTATATAATCTATTAGGGCCTGAGTAATTGTTTTTTTTTTTTTTCGGAAAAGTACTTTTTTTTATCAACTACAAGTTGGCCCTTGACTGCTATCACACCTGATGTTAAGTGATGATGCAGTCTAAGATGGAAGCGGGCTAACTTGTTAGGAGTGGGACGAAAATCCACACCCCTTTTGGTTTCTACACGACATCGTACCGGAACGCTAAATCGCTTGGCGGTACGTCTTTGTTGTTGACATAATATTTCTTTTTCAGCATAAACGTATTTAGTGCATAAGCAATTGTCACTCTCAGCTTATTGTATCGGCCCACTACAGGGCTAGGCCTTCGTCTTTTTATGAAAGAGGATACAGAGCTTAGAAGCACCACATTTTTCTATTACGGTACGGTTACATGATGGCGCGGCCTTAGAGGAATAATGTTCGACCCTTAAGTCGATCACTATTAGATGTTAATGTTGACTTTGATTTTGAAGTTTACAACTAAGTTTACCGAGAATTTCTCAAAAAATTGGTTGTCTGTAAAGTCAGTTTACTGACGATAGTTGAACGTGACAACGTCTTAAGAAAATACTTATTGAATGGTAGCATTTAATTGGTTATTAAAATTTTTAATTTAAGTATATTTTTATAAACATTAATTTAAATTAATAAAATAATTGATTTTGATTTTATAAATTTATATTTTAAATTTATAATAAATATATTAATTTTTAATTTAAAATTAATATATTTAATAATTATATTTAATAGACTGATGTCGAACGCTGCCGAACGCAAAGGCCGATTGTGCTTCTTTGTCGCTAGTTCCGCGCTCTCGCTTGCACTTCAAGCCTTACATGGAACGCCTCAAAGCGAGGTAACGCCGTATGAGTCATGTTTTTTCGTGCGTGCAGCCGGCTCTATCGAATTATAAGACGTTGTCACGTCAAAAACAGCACAATATTTCATATCCCGACCCAGATCTTCTTGTCTTGAAGGAACTTAGACGTACACCAACGAGGCAGTAATTAAAAACCATTGGTAGCTCTTATAAAAATATAAATATATTTAATTATAATAAATTAATAGCCTAATTTCCGCCGCTTTATGGGCAAGACGTTTAGGTAATTCTGTCCAACAGAGGCTCTCCTGTTTTAATTAGCTAACGTTTATCTAAATATATTATATTTTAAGTAAAGTAGCAATACCGATCGCTTATTTCACAAGCAATACACCACCAACTTATTGCTCTATGGCCCATTATGTGACATTTTGGTATGGACTATATTTACATTTTGTTTCGATTCTCTAGTTTTCATTCAACAAACAGTATTGACGGCATAAAGACGGCAGTCATCGAACGAAAAAACAAATTAAGTCCATACGTTCAGAAGATACGATGGTAGAATACTACTTCAAATACAGACATACTTCAAATTTACAATATCTTTTGAAGACCTCCATGTCTTTTTTTTTATCAACTACAAGTTGGCCCTTGACTGCTATCACACCTGGTGTCAAGTGATGATGAAGTCTTAGATGGAAGCGGGCTAACTTGTTAGGAGTGGAACGAAAATCCACACCCCTTTCGGTTTCTACACGACATCGTACCGGAACGCTAAATCGCTTGGCGATATGTCTTTGTCAGTAGGGTGGTAAACTAGCCACGGCGAAAGCCTCGCACCAGCCAGACCAAGACAAATGAAGAAAAATCTCAATCTGCCCCGCCGGGAATCGAACCCAGGACCTCCGTCTTATAAATTCACCGCGCATACCACTGCGCCACGGAGGTTGTCAAGTCGCATTGGTATTAGATTTATAAGACGGAAGTTCTGGGTTCGATTAAGATTTTCTTAATTGGTTCTGTTCTAGCTGATGGGAAGCTTTGATCATGGCTAGTTACCACCCTGCCGCCAAAAACGTACAGCCAAGCGTTTTAGCGTTCCGGTACGATATCGTGCAGAAACCGAAAGAGGTATGGATTTTCACCCTACTTCTAACAAGTCAGCCCGCTTCCATCTTAGATCATCGCTTACCATCAGATGTGATTGCAGTCAAGGGCTGTAATGATTAAAAAATATATACCTACTCCTCTATCTTGTCGTGTATTAATAAAGTACGCTTATAGAAACTTATAAATACCTTCATTATCACGAGAGGATGTCAATAGCATTCTTCAGGTCTAGGCTTTCCAGCTAAAGCTTCAAGATTTGAAGGTTACACCCACCATGCTACGGTACGCCAATGCGGGTTGGTAGGCTTAGGGGGACAACCTAACTCAGGCAGCTACTGAAAATGACAAGAAAGAAAAGTTCAAAATTTCATAGCCCGACCCAAATCGAGCCTAGGATATGTAATCCAACCACATAGACATCACTGGATCGACGAGGCAGTTGTCATTGGGAAAGACTGTAACCATGACTAATGAAGACAGCCTCGGGCGGAACAAAAACTAGACTTACCTGTAGCATACACACGTGATCGCCGAATACACGCAATCATTCGATCGTTCAACTCTTTAGCTGTCTACTTCACGCTTGGTACAGGGACAGGCAAGTCTATGTCTGTGCTATAGGTGTTAGGCCTCGTGTTGTTTTTATTAATTACAAGCTAACCATTGACTGCAATCACTCTTGAAGATAAGTGACAATGCAATCTAAAATGATAGCGGGCTAACTTGAGAGAATAGGATGAGATTCCCCTTTCGATTTCTACTCGACATCGTACCGGAATGCTAAATTGCTAAGTCGCTCAAAAATTCTGCAACCTTATTATTTTTATAAAAAGATTATTGTATGTATGTATTGTCATTGATACTGTTGAAATTTTGTCTTATAGACTTTTCAGATAATATGTACACTGTACATAGACGTTAATAAGCATTGACGCCAGTTATTAACAAGTAATGAACGCGCCATGTTTATACAAACGTGACCAGTTGTGACTTATCGGCAGGGATGGAACCGTATTCTGCTCACTTACAACTGATGCGTGGGCTTTTAGTTTGTCTGTTTGTTTACGATATATAATATCATATTAATTAATATTTATTTATAGAATTTATTCAGAAAAATGTCGTATCGTGTTTAACATTGGACCCACGTTTCATCCTTTTAAAAATTGAATTTAGGAAATTTTTGAACCAAAAGAGAATGCCAGACAATGTATAGGACTTTAACCCGCTAATAAAAACATTTTGTACAACAAAGTATTATGCATCATTTTATTGCATTTTTTTTACTATTTAATATAAATTACATTTAAAAGCTCTAGAACTCGGAGTATTCGACACGAGCCTAACGTTGGTTATCGTCCATTTCCGTATTGTTATTCCGTATAGTTGTAAAAGCTTCATTAAACACATTTTTAAACAGGCTTAACAACTCTGGATAGCCTTTCAGTGCCCACTTTTGATGAAAATACAATAAAAACGATTTAAAAGGCTAGAACCCAGTGCAACAACAAAGATTTAAAAATTCGTAGATAAGGAGTGTAAATTAAAAGGAAATAGTTTACATTTTTTAACAGAATTTTATTCCGATGTCCAACAGTAAAAATGGCTTATTGTAAAACATTTATATAATAATAGGATATTTTTAGTATATTTACAATGTGTGTTCTTTCTGGGTTAGGATTTGGCATTCTCCTTTGAACTCTACGACCAGAGTTTAGGCCGTGCGTTGATGCGTCAGTCAGGACAATTTTTTATATAGATTTATTTGAGCTTTCAACTCTTGTATTCTAATTTGGCAAGTAATAGTTAAATAAATTGTAATAAAAACTGTTTCAAAGGTAACAAGGTAAACCTAAAGTTTTAGCTAGTTTATTCTAGGAGTAACAATATGCGATTTAATTTTACGTTTCAATGTAATCCACTCGTGACGTTTATACTATAGAACTATGTATATCGTACATTGATAAAATCTAT
Source organism: Mycalesis mineus (assembly GCA_034621355.1). Classification (NCBI taxonomy): domain Eukaryota; kingdom Metazoa; phylum Arthropoda; class Insecta; order Lepidoptera; family Nymphalidae; genus Mycalesis; species Mycalesis mineus. The sequence goes on from CM067895.1 coordinate 2,431,312, forward strand.
TTACTTTGCACGTGTAACTTCTACCAAATGATATTGTTAGTACGAGTAGCTTTTTATAATATAGCTCGTCTAAGGAAGCTCGCCATGCTTATTTCTGTCAAAGTACTAATTAGATTAGACAGACAAAAAATGAGCTGTAAAGTGTTTTTTTACTGGGATTGGAAAATTGACACACTCTCTTACGTCACAGAGTACGTAGAGCTCCTCTAGGGACTCGTTGAGTACAGACTTAAAATGTAAGGAATAATAAATGAAAAGGCTGAGATTAAGATTGAACTATATTGCTATTCGTTATTATCATCATTACATCAGTAGAATACACCGTGATGGTAATTTTGAAGGGATTCCACACAAAAGTCCTTAGTTGCCGTTGACCAGCAACTCCCAAGACATGACTTATGTCATCAGGCCAATATACTTGCGCTTTCGGTATGGGTTGGCTTTACCAGCAACTTGGGACATACATCGGACACCAAACATCAATCGGACCTTCAGTCTTCTATTGAAGTACAATAATTTGCGGTGCCCATTTCAGCATTATGACTCGTTGAACTAAGTCAGTAACTTTGGTTCTAATGCGAATCTCCTCGGATCTGATTCGAACACGCAGAAACCTAAGCAAAATTCACATTATTGCCAGCTCAACTCTTAAACATTCTTAGGAGGTTAGCTAGTCAGCGATCAAGTCTCGGAATTATTACTATTATTACGGATAAATTCAAAATATAATATCAGCTGATCATATTGCAGTAGCGCAGCAAAACTTCACGTTCACAAAGAATCGTGCCGATGCAAAGCTTTCAATACTTAAATATTACGCGCTATTCGGCGCAAGGATATCGAATGGGGTGACCACGCGATGAAGATTATTGGTAAAGTCCTGACGATACCCAGTGGCGTACATTACAGTATTTAAAATTGTAGTATAGATATTCTATTTTCAGAGGTCAGTTGGCTTTCAATACAGTAACAGCACCAACACGTTAGTGTGTGTAATATAAAGAAACATCAACACAGCACGCTCTTTTTTTTATCCACTACAGGGTAGCACTTGGAAGCCATTGGCCCTTCTAAGTTGGAAGCAGGTTAACTTGTTAGGAGTAGGTTGAAATCCACACCCTTTTCGGATAAATTAAAAAAAAAAAGCCGAGAATCGAACCCAGGATCGTAAGTAAAAATCCTTCAATTTAAATAACCAACACGCCTATCAAACGCTTGTGCTTGTACACCTTACAATTATGTATATCCAAACTTAAAGTTCCCGAGATAGATTAAGTACAGTAGATGGGCACCCTAGTGCCGAAACAAAGGGACCAATGGTACATTGCAGGGCGTGTACATCGCCATTGTGCCGCACTAGTGCAATAAGAAGTCGTGGTTTTGAGCGAGACGTGAGTCCATGACCCACTTGTGAGACCGCTACCGATACCTGAGTGAACTTAAAGCTCCTTAAAGCTGCCCACTCATACTTTTCCTTTGTATAAATAAGTTTTTGATTTAAACCTTATTAGTTTGTATTTAAATCACTTTTGGGTACGTTTTTATAACAATAATTGATGAACCAAGCAGGCGGCCTAACTGATGGAAAGTGGAAAACAAACGCACAAACTCCTATAAAGAGAGTAACAATTTACAAGAAAGCAAGGAGAATGATAAGTTCTGCCCTGGATCCGTCGACCAGGAACAGGTGTTAAGCCTCACATGCCTTTATTACATCAACAAGTATCGCCACTCTTTAGTTAGTAACACATCAATGCTGCTTGCGAGCGCAAAAAGCTCTCTTACTCTGCGCTAGTATCGTAATCTTTTGGAAGAAAAAATCAATCAAGCCAGTACGACCATTGACTTTACTGATTAACATTACAACGAGGAAAAAATTCGGATTTAAAATTTTTTTGAAGAATAATCTGTGGCCCCTAGTTGCTTAGCACATAATCTTACGTTTAACCGACACCCTAAACAATAGGTTGCTTAAAAACGTTGGAACCCATTGCCGGGAAATAATTTTATAAACACCTTTAATAACACACCTCACCTCCCCACTGTAAAGCCCCTTCCGTGTACTTCTGTTTATATTTTGATTTTTTATTCCAGAGCGTCCACGACGAGCGCCTCAACGCCCGAGTAGACTCCATGTTGGAAGAAGGCTTGATAGACGAACTGCTAGACTTTCATGACAGGCACAACAAGCAGAGGATGGATGGCAAGTCAGTAGGCTGTTTTCTTTTTAAACTTAAACTGAAACTTTTTTCATTTGCTTCCAAATTTCATTTATCCCATATCGCATTATAGCCGGCCGCGGAAGTGGGGGCAAAGTGAAAGATGCTCGACAAAGCAGCTAAGGCTGTGCCGTCTCACATTAGCTAATCGTGTAGTATTTCTATTTTCACTGATTTGTTCAAGTGCTCGCGGTAAATACCGCTAAGTTCCACTTCCGTCGTAGTTTCATAGAAAAACACAATGTTCGCTATTTTAATACTATATTCTATTATTTAAAGCTCATATTTCTCAAGTCAAAAGTCAAGTTTATCAGTGAGTACTGAGTAGAGATTCTACCGGTGTTCCGGAAAGTGAAGGGGTTATAATTCGGGACAGTGTTATAATTCTGTAAACAAAGTCTGTAAACAAACGATATTGATAGTTTATTGAAAACGAGAGAATACGAAATAAGTTCTATTTTTGTATCTTAAACATATATCAACACACGGTATCGATTTCAAAAATAGAACGTGTCAAAACTAAAATTCGTCAGATATAAGGAATCAAACACATTAGCTGCCACCCCCTTGCCTACGGGGCATAAAAAAATAAAAACAGCGGGCGTTGCCCGCGCTAGTGGCATCTGCTACTCTAGAGTTGCGGACTGCGGTTCACTCACGGTTCACTCTGCTCTCAAGTTTCACGCGACTCTATTTTTAAATGGCAATTTATTGTCTTTGGTACTCGTACTAATTCATTTTTTATCTATCGACAATAACGTCTAGTAAAATCAAAATATAAAAATAATAATTTATTATGAAGCGAAAAATAAATTTGGATTATGTTATTTAACTTTGTTTAAAGTACGTACTATGTATAATAAATAGTTGGATATAATTAAAGACATTTCAATAGAGAGCTTAACAGTAAATCTATTCTCTTTAGTTTGAATTTTCCGTAGAAATCAAATAGTTTTCGAATGTCTGAACGCTAAGTTCTTTGATATAATTATTATTTGTACTAATTCAGCTACATAATATAATTGTCCATTTGCTACCAAACGCAAAAAAAAAATTAAATAAAATTAGAATACATTTGCTAAATTAAAAAAAAACACATTGTCTATAGCACTCACCTCGTCGAGATGAGAAAAACTGAATTTCGAGGCGTGACGCCTTCAAAGTATCGGCTCTCTTTGATCTTTGGTGAAAGGATATCGAGTGGAGCTTATGGGCTGTAAGCTAGGCCCTTAGAGCCACTACAGAGTTTCTATAGTCGATGTAACGCATTGACGTAAGATATTAATGAATTTAAATCGAAAGTTTTGGGTTTATGGGTGGCCTAAATGTAGGGAGTATAAAAAGTCAATGTTCAGGATATCATAATACATAATTTATTTTAGATGGATTGAGGATCTTATTACTCAGTTTTTTATTTATCAAGTATCAAGACTACTTCATTATACTTGAGTAGTGGAAAGAATGGCTAGAGTATTTGTTTAGTTTTTGGGTTCGTAAATAATGGTAGCAAATAACCAAAAGAATCTTACTAAGCCACTAACTATATACTATATTATGAACACAATCAAGTCAAGTATCTAGACTACGTGATTGTACATCAGTAGGTAGTGGTGAGTATCGGTAGGTATGTGCTGGCACGTAACGAGTAGTATAAAGTTATACTGCAGCGATAGCCGCGACCGCAGGCACCGATGTAGTTGCTAAGCGAAATCGCATGCTAGATGTGACATCCATGCTTCTTTACTAAAATACCCGAAATAATACTGTTGATTGCGTCCGTGGCGCAGTTATTAGCGCGGTAGAATTATAAGACAGAGGTCCTGGGTTTGATTCCCGGCTAGGCCGATTGAGATTTCTAGTTACCACCTTACCGCCATGCGATTTATCGTTCCGGTACGGAGTGGCGTGGAAACCGAAAGGGGTGAAATTGATCCCACTCCTAACAATGAAAGCCGTTTCCTTCATAGATTGCACGGTCACTTTATCAACAGGTGTAATAGCAATCAAGGGCTAACTAGTAGTGAATAAAAAACCCAATGGCTCCCCGGTTAAATGCTCCACTCAAATTTGAGATATCGCTTATAGTTTTCGTTTAGTTGAGAGTCAGAGGTATATTGGTTATATTTATTAAAGATAGCTAATTTTCATAAAATATAGTAAAATAAATGACCTTTTTATACATAGAGACCTTGGCTTATAATTAGTTTGGTCTTGTTGTCTATCTATCTTGTCTTCGGCCGTACGACCCTACCGTGAAAAATGTATAGCCAAGCGATTTAGCGTTCTAGTACAATGCCCTGTAAAAACTATTGGAATATGTAAAATACCTACGCCTTTTATGTCAGTACGATACCATCTAAGACGTGATGTATGATCATGAGTCTAAAGTTGACTTCTTGATAAATTAATTAAAAAAAACAAGATCAAAGAAGCCTTTGATTTTATGTAGACTTAGCTTGCAAATAACTCTGTTTATTATTTTTGTTAATCAAATTTAGGATATTTTAAGATCTAAAACTATTTTAATAGAGATTAAAAAATAAAGATTAAAATAAAACTAGCCACGGCCGAAGCCTCGTTCGCTCTTTCGTTGCGTTAGATCCAATTATGTAAATCTTATTCTGCCAGCCGGAAATCGAACTTAGAACATCCGTGTTATAAGTCCAGCGCGTATACCGTTGCACCACGTTGGCCGTCATGAATGGCCGTTCTACTAAATGTTCACTTCCAGCGTCGCTCTATGTGCACATGTAAGCCTTCCCTCACCGAGGGCGATTTGTCCATTAAACCACCTTAAACCGCTAAGATCCTAGTGTTTACGTTCCATTCCTTGACCGCTGACCCCGATAGCGATGCAATTGGAAACTGAAGCCCTAACTTCTTATATATAAAAGCATTTTACAACGCACTGAAACAGTAAATACCTATTCTTCTCTCACTCTACACCGTGTGTATGTGTGTGTGTGTGTCTGTATGTTTGTTATTCCTTTACACCCGCATTCCTTCCGATTAACCCAATTTCGCTGTGGAATGGACATAGATTGTACCTTGCATGACCATATCTAGGGTACTTTTTATTTTGAAATCCCAGGGCTACGGGAACTACTAGGTTGACTTTGCAGGCATCTCCTAGTTACATATATAATGCACTCATTCAATATAGATTTTTTACGATCTAACCTACTTAATTGACTCGTCATCATGATCAGCCAATAACATAGACTACTTCATTGATAGGGTTTAGACGGCCGTGGCGCAGTGCTATGCGCGATGGATTTATAAGACGGAGGCCCTGGGTGGATTCCTGGCAGGGCCGATTGAGATTTTAGTCCAGGTCTGGTTGGTATGCAATCTCGGCTGTGGCTAGTTTCCACCCTACCGACAAAGACGTACCGCCAAGCGGTTAAACGTTCCAGTGCGATGTCGTGTAGAAACCAAACAAATTAGTCCGCTTCCATCTTAGATTGCATCGTTACTTAAAATCAAGTCTGCAGTCAAATAACTTGTAATGAAATAAAATAGTGCAGTCTATTACACACAAATTTAGTAAATATTTAGCTGAGTATTGACTTTTAATGTGATTCTTGATATTCATAATATATTCCACCTATCAAAACGGCAATAATGTCTAAGTAAATATTTTTTTGATATCTCAAACAGTGCCAGGCACACACACATACATACATATATGCATGTATAATAATCTACGTGTGTTTAGGGGTCAATGAACGATAAGATATTTTGCCTTCGGGGTTTCTTCTGAAATCATGTTTCATTAGATATCATTATTGTTGCAAACCCTTATATGGTAAGTATTGTTAGGTGTAAATTTTACCTGACATTTCAACGCATTCGTATTGGCTTTATAGCTATGGTGTGAATTTAGGTAGGTACATGATTATATGCAATTATAATCATTCTTGTGAACCTAATAACAGCTAACTAAAGGGCCTGGCCTTCCTCTTTATAGGAGAAGAGATATGGAGCGTAGACCCACTACGCTGCTCCAATGTGGGTTGGCGGGCCTAGATAATGTTTAATTAATTAAAGATCACTATCAGATGTTGATGAATTAATTGTATTATTATCAAGTTATTTTAAAGATCAGACCACCCTCCTTATACGATGGTAGCTATAGAACTTAGATCATCCACGGCTCTAATGCATTCACTATGATAAGGTCTTCAGAGAAAGCAATAGGTATAATATGCAACTCTGACATAACTGACCACGACATTTCTATGACAGGACTTATTCTAAAAACGAATTCTGATAGATTACCTCGCACAAGAAAAAAGCGAAATATTCAAGCCATAATTCAAGACCTAGAAAATGAAGACTGGTCATATATATATAATGTTGCCGATGTTAATGCAGCAGTAAAATTTTTTATGACTCGTTTATCGCATGTTATCCGGTTACATACTAAAACTATCAGGCTAACACGCTCAAAGTTTAACCTCAAACCATGGATAACACCAGGTTTAATGAAATGCATGAAACATCGTGACAAACTTCACAAGCAATATCGATCAGACATGCAAAATGTAACAATAGAAATAAGTTACAAACGGTACCGTAATTTTTGCAACGACTTGCTTCGAAAGCTGAAATCTGACTACGAAAAGAAAGAACTGGAACAAAGCTACAAAAACTCAAAAAAACTATGGAAAACAATACAAAATATACTTAATTTAAGAACACCCCACCCAAAAATTGATGATCTACTCGGGAATACTCAGCAAGCAGATTCTCTAAATTCCTGCAACAACTACTTTTCCACTTTAGGCCAAAATCTAGCAAACAATATTTTATCAAAAATTGGAGAAACTGAAAGAAAAATAGCAGCTAATGTAAAAATAAATAACTCTACATGTAACTCATTCTTTATGACTCCTACAGACGAAATTGAAGTCGAAACACTGATTTCACAACTTAAAAATGGAAAGTCGTCAGGCTTTGATGATATTAATAATGAGCTAATTAAAGAATTAAGGAAAGTTATCATTTGTCCTTTAACATCAATTTTCAACCTAAGCCTGAGCACAGGAGTATTTCCCGATGAATGGAAAATTGCTCTGATCTGTCCTATACATAAATCAGGTCCAAAAGATTTACCTCAAAACTACCGCCCAATTTCCTTACTAGGAACGTTTTCAAAACTGTTAGAAAAACTAGTAAATAATCGGCTAATAACATTTTTGGAGCATCATAATATCCTGTCGGAAAGACAATTTGGATTTAGATTAAAAAAGTCAGCTGAAGATGCTGTCTTTCTTCTTACCTCTTTGGTTTCAGAAAACCTAGATCAGAAGAAGAGATGCATAGGTTTATTTCTAGACCTTGCGAAAGCCTTTGACACTGTTTCTACATCTGTACTGATAAGGAAATTAGAATGTAACGGTATCAGAGGTACGCCACTTGAGTGGTTTAGAAGTTACTTATCTAACAGGAGACAGTGCACTCAAATAGGAGTTCTAAAAAGCAACATACAAAACATTAACTTTGGTGTTCCACAAGGCAGCATAATTGGTCCAACTCTTTTCATCCTATACATAAATGACATTCACAACCTACCACTTAAAAATGCTGACATCATATGCTACGCCGACGACACTGCCTTGATTTTCCACGGTTCTACGTGGGCTGAAGCGTACCATAATACTGAGAAGGGAATCTTTGAAATCTCAAGATGGCTTGACAGAAATTTGCTGACGTTAAATATTGGGAAAACAAAATATATGTGCTTCCACAAAAACGCATTAACTGCCCCAAACTCTAAAAACAGTCAAAGACTTCAAATCCACAACTGCGGCATCACTCATAGTTCTAGTGGATACACATGTAGCTGTGAAGAGATTGACAACGTCAACGTTATAAGGTACCTTGGGATTCAGCTTGATCAAAATCTCTCTTTTAAGTGCCACATTGAAACTCTTTCAAATAGAATCCGGAAAGTCACAGGAATTATGAGAAAATTACGTGACGTTGCAAATGTAACCATATTAAAACAGATATACATAGCCCTATGTCAATCTATCATTAGCTTTGGTATACTGTCTTGGGGAGGTGCTGTTAAAACCACTTTACTCAATGCAGAACGAGCACAGAGATCAGTTCTTAAAGTCATGCTCAAAAAGCCTTTTAAATATCCAACATCACTTCTTTACAAAGAATCCAATGTGCTTACTATCCGACAACTATTTTTACTGAAGGCTGCTGTTCTCAAACATAAACAGATCTTACTATCTCCGAACGCAGACGCAATCTTCAAGCGAAGAGTTGTCTTAGTAGATTTGCCAGCCGTAAACTCAGCCTTTGCTCGGCGTTTTGGGCCTTTTGTGATTGCAAAAGTCTACAACAAAATTTCAAAGTTCTGCAATCTTAGAAAATGCACAACAAATGAAGCGAAAAAAATTATAACATGCTGGTTAAAAACCCTACCCTACATAGATACCGAGCACATACTAATCGCTGAATAAATCATACTAACTACGATATTATAATACAGAGCACATTGTATGCCTATTTTTCTAAAATAAGACGTTAATTGTTTCATTTTTATATATATATTTTATTAGGTCAAATTCACGTGTAATTATTTAATTCATATATTTATTTATTATGTTTAGTTTTTTTTTTTTTTTTTTTTTTTTAATTATTAATTTAGTTAGTATTTTCAATTAGTCCATAGTTACCCTGAAATTTGTTAATCGACTAAGGTCTCCACGATACAGGTTCCCTAGTGTGGAGACCACCGGTAATTGTATTGTATATTGTTTTCATGGCAATAAAGATTATTATTATTATTAAAAAAAAAAAAAAAAAAAAAAAAAAAAAAATTGCACTGACAACCTGAAAGTCTTGAATTGAAATCTATCTATATTAAGGAGTATATAAAATCGAAATAGCACCATAATGCAGATGACACCGACTTTATAGATATGTTTATTAAACTAAAGATACTAAATGATGCAATTATTATTTTTTTTAGTGCGTTTTGAAGTCGGTAAATTTTTTTTTACTAAAAATCGTTTTTCATCACCTTCGCACAGTTATTCAAAAGTAATCCAGTTTCATACAGTATATACCAACCTCCTACCTCCCAAGCTCTTTTTGTGGTTTCTATAATCCATTATAATGGTAATTTTCTATAATAACGTACGTAAATACGATATGATAGGAACAAATACCATACGATGGGTACCATTTCATCGTATAAAGATGTTTTATACGATCAAGACAGGTTAACGCTAACTTAAAACAAAATTACGGCCTATTTTAATTACCTACACCTCAAGAAAACTATGAGGGATGTCAAGCTACGCAAACTAAAATTAGCTTTAATGCATTTGAAATAGAGTCTATATTCGAATGTTTGTGACACTTATTTTCATTATGATGTATTGGGGAGTTGGTAATTCAAGCAAAATTGCTTGCATTCTAACTTAGCCGGACGTTTCATCATAAAAAAGTTACAACTTAGAAGGAATTTCCTACGATTACAATTACATATAATGGTCGCATTTTTTCTATTATGTATGTCAAGCTTTTATTTAATCTTTATTTCATCAACCAATGTATATGTTCCACAAGAGCTGGGCCCCACACACATATGAATCAGGAATTTGGCGCTCAGACCCACCACGCCACTCGCGTTAGCGATCTTTCGGTGATAATGTTTGACTCTTTAATAATTACTCTACTAAGTCTACTATGAGATATAATGACTGGCATCGACGGCTTGAAGTGTTATCCGAGGCAAGTAAATAAAACAATTAAATAGTTCATTTAACTTGACCCAATGACTTGGACGCAGGACCTTGCGATGCAAAGCCATAACCTATAGACCAACGATTTATTAGAAGTGACAATCATCATCATCATCATCATCATCATTACCAGTCTGTAGACGTCCACTGTTGGACATAGGCCCTTTTTAGGGACTAAGTGACAATGATCAAAAGTAATAAGCTAACCACTACTGGACTAGAAGAATGTGTCAGTTGACCCACTATTTTTATAAAGTCACATATAACCATGGGCGTATATAGGGGTTACAGGTCTAAAACCCCCATGGCATTTTTGGAACCATGGAAACCATTTGAAAATTAATAAAATTGTGTTCCCTTACTTTATTTCAGACCACCGGACTACACAAAGGGAGTGTTTCAGACTTTAGGCCTAAAGGAGTTTCACCAGTATCTAATGTTGCCAGCAGATGAAAAAAAATCTGAGGAAGGAATTAAACTTTTACAAGAAAGTATTGCCAACATGAAACTCGGCACCAGGCGGTACGCGAGACGACAGAACAAAATGGTCAGAGGGAGATTTTTGGAACATCCTGCAAGAGAGGTGAGGAATATTGTTTTAGGTTATTCCTTTTTATTCTTTTCTTTACATTTTTCTTTTGTCGAATTTGCTTAGTCACGAAAATTAATAGGTCTGGATCACTTTATTTGTTTACTTACCTGTATTATTATATACGTAAAACCAATAATATTAGGTACTTTCCTTTTTCAATTTAGAACTTTATTAAAATTTCATTCATTTTGTTGTGCTGTAAAAATTAAAACCTCAAATAAATATAATATACATAATATTATGATAATTAAAATTACACAATTGAGAAATGTTTCAAATTGGTATTAAAATGTCACATATTAATATTTTATTTCGATATTTTAATTTTAAAAATGCCGTTATTAAATTAGTTAATAAGAGGTTTTGTACCATCTAGTGGTGAGTAGTAAAACAAAAATAAAACTGAGTCGCACTCTAAAAGCACGCCATCTATCGTGTGGTAGATTAAACAAACAGTAATTAAAGTATACGACAGATGTCGCTAATAGTTTGTTTTTATTCTAGGTTCCACCAATATATGAACTGGATACTACGGATCTCAACAAATGGGATGAGGAAGTCAAAAATAAAGCTTTTAGCATCATAGATAGCTTTATCAACGCATCTCCTTGTCAATACCAACCTTTAATACAATGTATTTCTGAAGATAAAAGGAGTATTGACGGGCATTCTAGTAACTATTGTGATGTCTGTGAAAGGCTTATAATTGGAGACAAAGAATTCTCAGTGCATCTCAACTCTCATAAACACTTGAGAGTAATCAAAAGAAAGAAAAGAATAGCCATGCAGTTGGAAAAACAAAAATTAGTTGCTCAATGTGAAAAAATAGAAAAACTTGATTAAGAGAAAACACACCCAAAGATTTAATGATAGAGATTTTCATCCAAATAACAGAAAGCTCAGATAGCATTTAGAATGGAAATACTTAATTTTTATTCTACATAGTCGTATCTTGTGTTTAATTATGTAAGTACAATAAAAGATTAACAACAAACATGAAATAAAGTTATTTATTCATCTACTAAACCTATGTACTAAATAAAAATATTGTTATACATTTGTTAAACCAGTTGTCAATATAGAGGGGTTGTCTATGTTTACGACTGGTTTTTTCTTAGGAGCTCGGTAATCATAGTTTTCCAATTCTGGATACTGTTTTATTATTTCATTATAAGCTTCACACAAGCGATTGAACTCTCCATTAGCTATTTGAAAGGGTCTTGTGACTGGGTCTATTTCTGCCATCTTGTACATCTTCAAGGCCATTTCTTCTCTAACTTCCTCTGGGAACAAAGTCTGGCAGCCTCTGATAGAATATTTCTGTCTCATAGAAAATATTTGACGCGCCACCTTTTCAACCATTTTAAATGGCAGATTTATAATGGGCCGTTTTAGAGGAGTAAGGGTGACAACCCCAACATCCACTTCTGGCTTAGGTAAAAATGCACCCCCAGGTATGTTGAACTTGTAGTTAACGTTACACCAGTTCTGGCACATCACAGATAGTCTGCATCTTTGTTTATCTGTTATCCGGGCAGCCATTCTCTCTGCAACCTCTTTTTGAAAAGTAAGAGTCATTCGTGTTCGACCAAATGCCCAGGGCCCTTCTTTTTTTGAAATCAACTCGAGCCATCTTACTATTAGTATTGTTGAGACACTGAAAGGCAAATTGCCAATTAAATTAATAGGGGGCGGAGGATCAGTCCACTCACATTTTACTTCTTCAGGGATGAAATGTGCAATATTAGTTTTTAAAATATCTCCTTTTACAATGTCAACATCTACTTTCCCTCTGCAAGCATCTGCGAGAAGCTCTAATGTGGGTATGAAGCGCGGATCTTTTTCTATCAGAATGATTTTCCGTGGCGCCTGCTGTATGATCGACCTTGTGATGCCGCCAGGACCTGGTCCTACTTCACAGACTATGTTGTTTTCTATGTTCCCAGCAGCGCGTACTATTTTATCGATTAATCGTGGTTCCATGAGAAAATTTTGTGATAATTCTTTAAGGGCGCGGAGTTTATACAGCCTGATGATGTCTTTGATGCTCGGTAAGGGTGGCAATCTAACTTGTAAAGCTCTAGGCGTCGCCATTACTGCTGAACTTTAACTGGCTCGTCGAAATCGTCAAGGAACGTCTCCTGCTTCACAGCGAAGATAGAGTACAAATAAATACTGAATACACCCGCTCCGATCGTCAGACCAGTAATTCTATTTCTTCTGGAAAGCTGTTGCAATTTCTGAACGCGTTCACGGTTTTTCTGCTCGATAATTTTCATGTAATCGAGCTCAGCTTGCTTAAGCACCGGATCTTGTCCTCCAGTGTTAATTTTCGGCTTAAAATTAGAGTCTCCCATCACGAAATAAATAATTTTTTAACCTAAAACAGCGAAGCAAATGTCAAGTCAAAAGAATACAATCCACAGATTAAAGATTGGTTAGTTTGGTGACAGACTAAAGATTCTGAAGTAAAGAACTTACATGGCTGCGTAGAGGAAAATATTCTCTGTCTACGCATGGCTGTAATCACAGATCATAACCTCAAAACACTTATTTTGTCTATGCCCATTTGATTTCAATCATAGACATTTATAAAACAATGAATGAATACGGAATGTATGACGGAATGGATGATTTAAAAAATATGCTCTATTTATCTTGATCTTATGGTTTCACCAAAGAAAAAAATTACGCCCAAGACCATGACTACGTTAGATAGATTAGGTATACTAATCTAAGACTCTAACTATATACGTTATCCTGTTATCCTGAAAAAAGCATGTTGAGCCAACAGCCCAATAAAATGTTGTAAGAAATATTAGAAGAAAGGTACACATTAAAAAAATGTTTTCTGACACATTTCGTAGAGAATTATTATACTATACATTCAATGAGAAAACTGTAAAATACTATAAAAAAAGGTATATTCCATTTGCATAAAATCGTCTTTTTACAATAACTCAAAATTACAATTCATACACAAACTATATTATGTAAACAATGTATCAACCGCGCAAAAAAACTTGAGGTAAAAACAGCTGTTTGTGACAATCACTGACAACGCCGACATTTTAGAGCTTCGGAGCATGCTGTGAGCATGCGTGCGACTATCTTTTTCTAAACAAATCCTCTCTTTCCCACACACAGAATGCACTACGGTCTACGCACTCTGCAAAAGCGAACTGCAAAAAGCAAAACCAATTTCAGTCGCGAGTTCGGAGCGTTCGGTCGCCCGTACGTCGCAAACACCGTTGCGATCGCGTAACTTTGTGTTGTGTTACAAATAATGCCTTTTATCTCTAAAGACTGGCGTTCTCCCGGCGAAGAATGGGTCAAAACACAAGAAGGATGGGAAAAGAAGAAAGTTTTGGAATGTACTGCGCAAAGGTGAGTTTTTATTGCAAAACAAAACTATCCTTTGTTCGCGTACCGTTCACCGTTCGACGCAACTAAGCACGAACTATTCGTCTATTTCCTTGTACATTAATACCTGACTAACCAAAATATTTGTAGGAAACCCTCTAAGCTTTATTTGTTTTTTTGAAATTTGAATATAGAACTAGCTTGGTTGGTATTTTTTTATTTGCAGATATGCCGCTATCTCTAATTATAATAACCCAGACGATAACCAGCAGAAGTGGTGAGTGTTTTGTTTCCTATTTACTTCTAACGTAGATCAGCTGTTTCACGCTGTTGTCGTATGTTATTGATTTTCACGCAAGTGTGTGTGAGTCCTTCACTAACATCTATAAGTATTAGTACTAATGTATTGAGATGATAGATTTGCATTGTATGCACAGTGATTTTGTAATGAAGTGCATTTTGTCTATTTTAGCAACATCAATCCGTTCAAGTCACTTTAATCTAATTCAAAATGTAGACAAAAAGTGTAAAATTGGATTTTATAGAGCAACAAAATTGTTCAACAAATTCAAATTGGCTAACGCATATGATTCTAAGTAGATTCTAATAATCTGTAGGTAGGTACTTACCTATAATAATTATTTTAATAAAAATGGCACTGTTTTTATTCGCCACTTCGATAAAGGTAGACGTAGTTATGACCTAAGTGCCTACCTACTTTACTAAAGAAACTATTATATAGCTAACTTTTAATAATAAAAATAGTTGTTACCCAAATACTTAAGTAATTTTTACTAGTTAACATCTTTGCAACAGGTGCAAAACAGACTATTACGAAAAAAAACTTTCATTCATTATAATTTGTAAAAAACAAATGTTTACATAATTTACATAACTAACTAAAATTTACATAACCCCGTTTACATAAATAAATCACAACCTACCTATACTTTCAAAGGTGTACCCACAACAGAAATAGATTACCTAAATTCAGGAGGGGAATTCGTTTCTGAAATGTAGGTCACGCCAAAATGTACAATCACGATCGTTTGGGTCAACTCAGTCAAGCTTGAGGCAAAACTGACGAGAAACGGGCAAATAAATTGCTAGATTACGGAACGACAACGTTCAGCCGGTTTATTTAATAAGAAAAATATTCTGGAGTTTTATCGTGTTCCCGCAGACATTTTACCATAAATCTGTGGCAGTGAAATGGCAATAAAAAATAAATATCAGCTGGATAGCCTTCGATATTGGTATGATTACCAGACCAAGAAAATTAACTTGGAACATAGTCAGTAAAAACATCAACTCAAGGAATCAAGAGACGGCCGGTTGACGTTTTTTTATATACATTTTACACCTGATTCTGGAGTGAAAATGAGCTGGCAAAACTACAAAAAAATTTGGACATTTTGTGGGTTCAACGCAAATAATTTAGCAAAAATGTGGAAGGATGTCGCAGCGAAACAGCAATAAAAAGCAAACGTCAACATCCTGAAATTTAAGCCTCAATAGGGGCTGGACTGTAATATATCTTGGGTTCGATCCTCAGCCGTTGGACTATTAAGATATAAATATTATATACAAGAAATTTAGCATTCCACTACGATGCCATGGATAACATTTAAGTGCACCTACTGGGTAATACGAAAACAAACTAGTACCCTTTTAGGTGAGGCTACTACATTTTAAAAATCTCATTTTAACACTTAACATTAGATAAAGGCCAATAGTTATTGAATGAATAAAAATATCGGCTGCCTCAACATTCAAACCCACTGTGGGATTGACTAAAACCATAATATAACATTTCTTTATTCAAGTAAATACGGTTATTTACTTGAATAAAGAAAGCATTTTGAACGTATCTTTACATTCCTCTTTCCTATTCAACAAAAAGAATAGCTTGTTAGCTAGATGGAAGGAGGATCGTAAAGATCGATATATGACGAATAGTAAAACTATAAGCTTCCTAACTAGGTACCTTATAGTTTCACCATGTAAGTCTTCCGTAGTCTGTTGACTGACTAGAGAACAGTAACTAGAGAAGTGAGAGAATGCTTTTGAAAGCCCTAAAGTATAATATCAAGTCAACATTAACACATTTTATTTCAAATTTAAATTACATGAGGTTTTATTTCTATGCTAAACGTGCCATCATGTAACTTAAAAGCTTTTCCCTTTACTATTTAGGTCTCTGGCCTCAACAATATTCCATTTCAACTGAAGTAGAGATTCCATGTGCCACTTTTCAAGATAGAGCACCGTTTGCGAATATCTTGACATGGTTCTAAGCGTATCGACATGACTTTGATGTCCATTCATAATAGTTGCTGAGGAAAGCGCGTGTAGAGTTAGTGATTTTATTTAAGAGCCAGTTTAAGACCAGCTTTTATGTTATATTTTTCATTGAAACAAATCCAACGAGACTATTAATTTGTCTAAGAGCTTATTCCTGTAATATATATTTTGCCATTTGTCCAAAGATCTATTTTGTCGAAGCGCTTATGCCTGAGTACGTGTCATTATCATTCCAATCAATCGGAGCGATCTCAATGAAACAATAACGCCAACAATAAATTTAAAAATAAACCAAACCCTTTATGGGTTTGGTTTATTTTTAAATTTATTTTAAGAACCTTTGATCGAGATAAAATATTAATTTCGGAAACCGGTAATTAGTTTTATTAAAGGCACCCATTACCATAAGAGGATGAGGTGATTCAGATATTTGGAGCATGTCTTAACGAGCACGAGTTTATTTTTAACCTCAACCAAGATGTCCCGTCTTTAGGTTGCCATAAATATTTTTCACTAGCGAGATTTTTTAAAAACGGCGACTCGACTCGCTCAAAACGTCCCTTCTTTAAGCAGCCGTAAATACTTTTGTAGCTTTTTAGCGAAACATTTAAAAAAATGGGCAATTCAGGAAACTGATGATATGAAAATTAGATGATAGTTTGGTCAAGTTACAGACTATCAATATCCCCTGTATGGCGAAGGAAATCTAACAGAAATATGTTAGATTCGCTTTGCAACCGTTGTACATTGGTATCAAAACTGACGTTTGTTTTCAATGTATTTTTTCAAGAATCGAAATACTGATTTTTTAATCCTATTTACGTTTTTAAACTTTCAACAATGCTTAAATAAAAATATATACAGAACATTATCAAAAATGCATAATAATTACGCCTGCCCGTTAAGGGACTTGAGGGCCCAAGCGACCGGTGGTCAGCGTTCCAGAATGAGAAACCTCATCACAAGACGCGCCGTCTCAAACATGACCGTCTTGTGTATCCGACCATTATCCAAGATCCAAGCGAGAGCTTCCTGTGGGGTTACTTGAATCTTTTCACTATAAGATTGAATGAAACGGTTGGAATTGTTGTTATAATAAATAGTTAGCACCTATATTTTCTTAAAAAATATAGAAAAACAAAGCGTTTTGCTCCAAATAAGTGAAGGTAGGGACTGTTTACTTAGAAACAAAGAAGTGATCGTATTGGTAGCCGATTTTAAATTCATAGTAGGCCTACGTAATTATGTAATTACCTAATTATTGCATCGGAATGCGTGAAAAGGATGTTATTTAATATGTAAAGTTAGTTTTTTCTTGAATATTCATATTTGTTAACACAGTTAACAGTTTCACTATACGCTCGCCAGGCGCCGAATGACCGGTTTTTTATTTTTTTTTACATTTAATGGGCTCCCACTCGAAAACTATCTCACCTGATGGTAAGTGCATTTGTTTCAAGTAGGCTATTATATAAGCATTTTCAAAATACCACGTCTGTCAGTCCATAGTGACTCTACCACTGGTTCAGAAAATATAAGAAGGTGTCTAGGTGCTAAAAAACTCAGCAATTACTATTTAATTTAAGTTAATGTCGTGTACTTATAATATATTTTCTATCTTTCACAGCTGTATTCGACTTTAAATCATTACTTACTTACTTTTAAATACATAATGTAAAATTTTCATATTAAGGATTAAAAATGCTTTTTTAATTATTTTATACATTTAATTGAATAAAGATCATTTTAATCTCTTGGCTATTTATTCGTTTTCTTTCGTTTCATAATCTTCTATATTGCGTCATAAGATTGACAAAGGAGCAACACAAATGGCGTGGGTAGAGAGCCACTCCCGTATCC
The DNA here is from genome assembly GCA_034621355.1 of Mycalesis mineus. Classification (NCBI taxonomy): domain Eukaryota; kingdom Metazoa; phylum Arthropoda; class Insecta; order Lepidoptera; family Nymphalidae; genus Mycalesis; species Mycalesis mineus. Next base: position 2,449,422 of record CM067895.1, read on the forward strand.
CTATCAAATAAAGTAGGCACACCCACTGAAAAGGTTAACTCAATTTGGATTATTGCATTCATATCTAAATAGCATTTCGAAAGGGCAGAGGGACCTTTCTATTTGCCGAGGTTTACAATAGATTATAGAATTGATATATTTCGATTACGAGCACTATAAATATTATAAAACTAGCAGACGCGCGCGACTTCGACCGCTAAGTAGAACGTCAAAAAAATTGTAACTCCACTAGGTACTCACACCGAAAAACACAATTGTCTGTGACCAAATTTATACAATACTATATGTTTCTGACCTGACTGATTTTCTGTAGTCCTAAAATAGAGGAGGAAATAGATTTAATTATATCTCAAAGGGATCAAGCACCGTTTTTGATAAAAGCTCCAAAAGTTCTAGGCAGCTTGATTTTTGCCAAGTTTTCCTACAATTAGCATAGCGTAGCAAGATAACCATAGGTTGGTTATATAAAATTTTTAGAGTATAGGTTACTACATGTTATATTACTGTGTTACTGCATATGCTGTAATACGGTTTTAGGTATCCTCACCGTACTCATTGCCAATAAGGTTGACAATATTATTGCATGTTTCAATCTCTCTAAAGTGAGACTTTATCGCTAACTTATCGTCAAGTATAGCCATTTAATCCATTTTGCAGCAAAAAAGTAATTACACTGTAGTGACAGGAAATGAGAAAGTGATTGAGCCAATTAAAGCAACCACGCGATGCCCGTCTCAATTAACCTTGACTATTTTATATGGACATAGTACTACTAGGTTAGTTAAACAAACTTCTTGTTTGTAAAATATAATATATCTTATATTTGTTATTATCTATTTGAATATTATTACCTATTTTTATGTAATAGGCGATAATACCTATTACATAAGTTCTAGTACCTTGGAATTTAGCATAGCAACACTTTTCATTGAATATCAAAAATGCAACGCCCCAGTTTAGAATTTTTTTTAAATGAAAATCATTTTCATCTGTGAGTGTGAGGCGCACTGGATTTATAAAATGTGAAAAGCGTATTCATTCCCGAGGTCAAACTCGTGGATTGATATATTTCGTGAATGTGATGAAAATCTTTTCATAATTTCATCATGGTTTCATCGTTACCTAATTAGGGTCTGCTCTGAAAAACGGGGTCAGGGTTATTCCGATTGTTTTTTGTAAATTTTATTGCATCGAAAATATTGCAAAAACCGTGAACCCTACGAACCTAAAAGATATAAATGGTATTTATACGCTTTCCGAAGCTAAGGCGTGATACAAATTATGAAGAAATAGACAAAAGAATCACGTATTTTTTTTTAATTTGACCGTCTAGTTTTAAACCCTAAAAAGTTAAGCCTTATGCACTTGTAATGACTTTGAAAATGAAATTTATTTCAGTATTCTGAAAAGCACTCTTGTTAGTTTGAATTGTAACATTTGTTTTGGCATTTACCCGTTTTACAATATGTGGATATTATACTACGTAATATCTACTAATATTAATATGTGAAAGTATGTCTGAATGTCTGTTACTCAATCGTGCAATAACGGAAACTCCCTAGTATTGTAATAATGTATATCATATAATAAAACTGTCTTTGCGCGAGTGGTAGGCGATGTGGCTTGGGATCACGATGACCTAGGTTCGAGTCCTAGGCCGGTCTACCAATTATTGAGCTTTTGTTCCAAGATATTCTCTGCCCGGAGTTGAAAAGCTGGTGGTGCTACACTCCCGTGCCTCGAAGAGTCCGACCGACGGTCATTGTGATCTGATAATGATCGTTTCAGATTTAAACATTTTCACCATAAAGCCTGTCAATTCGCATTTCAGCAGCGTGGTGGGTTTGAGCTCTATTTCTTCTCCTGAGGAGGGTGGCCTGGCCTTGTTGTAGCTGATAACGATGATATCTGTAGCACCCTAGCTACAATAATGATTGTAAAGAATCGTACGTCGATTGTGCAAGCGATCCAGTAAACTAGTTTTATATAGGTCACGGTCAAAGTGATACGCAGGGATTTTACTTAATGTAATTATTATAGTAAATATAGGAATATTAATATATATTAATAATAGTAGTATAAAAATAACAAAACCGAAGATTTATTGTTCGCTTGAAAACGGTAAAGTTACTTGTACCTTTTATGATAGACTGATTCGAGAATTAAATACAATGATACTTTCAAATGTCTACTTCTAAGCAGGTAGAAAAAGAATTTATAAAGGTACATAGGAGTTATTAATTATTCTAGTTAAATTCAGTGTTATATCAGTTGAAACCGCGTGGAACAGCTGTTGTAAAATATTTTTTTAATAAGACCTGAAAAATAAGAAAATACTTTTCAAAATCTATGAAAAAAATTAGCTTATATTTTTTTCGCGGCAAATTTTTTTCTGGTCTGGCTTATAAATTTAGCATAAGCCAAAGTTAACTGCGTGTTAAAAAATGTATTTAATTAACAAAAGAAATCTCTCGCAAAATCACAAAGCTCTTTACTCTAAGTAATGAATGGGATAAAACAAAGCAAGCCCACACAGTCTATAATTACCCAAAGGTCAGGCTAAGTTAACCTTTTCAATGGAATGGTAGTAAAAAGCATTTTAAATTACTCTTTCTAGGTACCTTAAACCCATATGCTTGCACGCTTACAACTTGTATTGTTGAAACTCGTTCTCATTCAATTAAGTCTTATATTAAAACTGTAAAGATCTTATAAATTGCTGTCTGTACCGCTATTCTTTAACTATGTTTTTATAACTTGATAGTGTAAGTCTTGAATTAGTTCGTCTAACATGATATGTATTAAATAGGAAGAGATAGAAATTAATAAGCGCTACTGTTCTTGTGGTAATTGCGCAGCTGATCATTTCAAATGTTTGATTTTGGAGATTCTGAAATTGGAGATTTCAGAGTTACGAGTAATGTCATATCATTTTTTTTATACATAACAAGTTAACCCCCTTGACTGCAATCGCATCTGATGATGAGTAACGATACAATCAAAGATGGAAGCAGGCTAACTTGTTTGAAGTCTTTTCTTTTGATATCTTATTATCATCATCATAACTATGATGACCTGATGAAAGTCCACTGACTAGATGTATGTTTTTTATGAAGACATAGAAAATATACCGTATTGTAATGTTTGACCAATCCGCTGTTACAGAACAACTGTTAAGTTTCTCGTCGGCTTTTCTTGAGTTTTTTCCTATTCTCCTTCGTTCTTATTTTTTTCTTTTTTTTTGCGTACGTTTACTCACTAATCATGGACAAAGTTGAATTTTCAAAAGTGCCTGTGTAAATTAAATGAATTTCATTTAATTTATTTGAAACTCAATTTATACGATTGCGTTAACCGTCATTAGCAAGACGATATAATAATTACGTTTGAAACGAAATGCTCAAGCGTTCTTAACGAACGTATTCTAAATCCTCACAATCGGCTTTCCACGGCTTCTTTGTTTCGTAAGTAAGTACACCGCGGGTGTAATCCGTCCGGCCGCTTCGAATTATAATGCGATTGTATCAGGGCTTCCCCTAAAATTATACTTTTCACTTTTTTTAATTTCACTTTCACTTCAAGGTGTAATTTAGGGAACTGTTAATACAAGTGGGTCTTTAAATACTGCAGTTTTGAGAGATTGAGAAATTTGTAATACTAAACAGTAAATTTGAATAAAGTTTGAATTCAATTAAAATCAGATTATGGTTTGATAAACCATGGAATACTGTAGAAATATAAATTAGTTGGGAATACATAACCTCAAATACATAGTTTGATAGTTCGGTAAAGGAACTAAATAAATTATTTAAGAGTTTTTAGTTTCAGAAATGATATATATTAAATTTTATTATAATGATAAAAATTTGTTTTAAGCTACACGATACATCGTACTTCATTTTATAAATAAAATAAGGCCATTGTTGTTTAAAAGTTACATAAGCTGTCAACGTAGGGTAGGCAAAACCTCTTTTTGTGTATCCAATATATTCTCAACTGTTCACAGGAGTCAAATGAAACCAAAACAAACAAAAGAAAGTTCAGCTATTTCCATATACAAGATTAGGAAGTGACATTTAGATGGCACTCAAGGATATATACATTTAAATGCTTTTCGTTCTAAAACGGGAATGATTCTTGTAGTGTTCTTAGGCGGGGTGATTAACGTTTGGTCGTTGTCCGACGGTTGGCAGGACGCCAGACGATTCAGGGCGTTCAGGGATAGTACCAGTGCCGTTGGGTTATCATAATATGTTCCATTTTCAAATTGCCTTATGCAATGTGTATCTGTTGTGCATTTATGTTTTCCTGGTACATACATCTGGGATATAGTGTTACTACTGTACTAAGCTTACTAATTATTTAAATGCCTCATTTGTTCAGTAGTTAGCTTATGTGGTTTTTGATAATGAGATCCTGGGTTCGACTATAAACAGAATTTTCTTCCTTCAAAAAAATTTGCCCGGATTTGGGAAGTTGGTGATCATTTTATAACGCTATATCAATGTCTCGGAGAGCACATTAAGCCCGGCTAAAGTCGACGATCCGGTCATTATTATAGTGATAAAAAGTTAAAACATCAATCACCTATAAGTTTCATAATCTTTCCTGTGAAGGAGTTAGTGAAATATTAATTTTATTAAAAGTACAGATATTTGGACTCTTTAAATGTTGCATTCGATACTGTGATTTATGTTTTAATTTAATTGTATTTTTAAATTATTTATGAATCACCGCAGTTACTACGAAATGTTACACGCGTAACTGATGCAATACAGATTTATTGTTTTACTTTCCTCCTTAGACAACACAGATCCCATCTGTTCCTCGGATTCTCATGTTTTCCTGGTAGGTAGGAACATATTATGTTGAATTACATTTACGGAACAGAAACTTCTCAGATTAATTAATTATTTTAAAAATTATCATTGATTTTAAGTCTTTGGATTTTACTTTCGAAAGACGGTTTGGCTGTGAATGTAGTATGACAACACGAACACGTTTTGTGTTTAAACTATAGTAACGTCAGCATAACGAAAAGGAATGGTTAAATTATTTAAAGAGACAGAGGGAAGCGTGTACATCGAAACCCCTTTAAAAAACCTATATTGGTTAGCAACAGGGGACCATATTTTTTTAACGTTTCTGCTTTCTTAATGTTCCTTTCTTCACAACCTAACTTTACATTTTGCCATTACTAATTTATTGCAAAAAAAGATTGTCTACACCCAGATATTACAATTTTGAAAATTGGTAACCATAACACACTTAATGATACTCTAGTGAAGTGACGTCGTTTCATACAAAAACAAATAAGTAGACCGAGGTTCAATGACTAATCAATGTATGCAAATTAAGACATTAGGTTCAACGTACTAATCAATTTAAGCAACAAAAAAATAAAATGAAAGGTGTGCAGTCCGTTACACTTATAATACTTACATTGAATACCAAGGCTGACTAAGCCACGATAGATGTTATCTTTTTGTTTAATTCAGTAGACGCATTTTCCCTTATTGTGGGCCTCATAAGATGGCTTAGAGCCCCTTAGCGAGCAATGGAAATAGAAATTTTCGAGAATAGATGTATTGTAGAATAGAATAGATGTTGAAAGGGCGACCCCGCACCGAACAGTACAGTATAGGTTGACCCGCAACTAGGTGGACCGATGATATCAAGCAGCTTGCATCGAGGCGCTGGCGCTTAGACGATCTCTGTCACAAAAAGCTGTACTATACTAAGGCCAAACTCGATTGAAAATTCTTGTCAACAAACAAATAAAAAATGAAGGTAGAAATCACTAGTCATTTTACACCTATTTTTTTTAGTTAACTTGTTAATGACGCATTCATGACAATAAATTAGATTAGTAAGCTTAAAACTGATTAATCATATTCAATATCTTTTAAATAAGATTTTATAAAAAAACAAAACATAATTTTAAATTTATTAGGCATAAAATGTGTTGCATTTTCTACCTTCATTTTAAATTTGTTTGTTGACAAGCGTTCTCTATCGAGTTTGGCTTTAGTATAGGTACTAAAAGGTTGCCTACCGTATTTAATTTTGGTAGCAGGAGAGTCTGACAGAGTGTGGCAATCGTTGGCTCTTAGATCAACCATAACTAAGTCTTATTAGAAAATCTCTAAGCAGGAAATTGCAGTATCAATATTAACTTAGAGTACTTTATTCTTTATTTGATCCGAACAGAATTATGATCTCATAATTTTGAGTTTATAGTCGTCTAGGTATTTAACTTTGATAATAGCATCGCCCGACAAACTTTCAGCTTGTAGAAAATGACGAAGGTCTGACTTATCGCTGGCTCTAAGAACAAGGATTATTTATTAGGTCCATTGCACAATCTGTATGAAAATTGCAATCATCGCAGTGTCAAACTTTCAGCTACTAGGTATAAAATGACAGAGGTCTGGCCATCGCTGGTTATTAAACCAAGGACTGCTTGCTAAAGTCTATTGCATAATCTGTGAGTAGAAAATTGCAGTCACTGCAGTGTCAGCGCTAGACGCAGCGAGGCCGTTTCAATTCAACATAGTGACAAAATTGATCGCTATCCGTCCGTGTCAATGTCACGGGTAAAGGACACGCTGCAATGTTTATTTACAGTCAAAGGTATTCACGGTTCCCGTTTTCACGTTGTCATTTTACAGATTTTATTACAACCAAGTTTACTATCCATATGTAGTGTGTAGATTTGCGACTAAAAATTCCTATTCGCGGATGTGTTAAAAAAACAAATTCGTTTATTCCAAATAGGCTTAGTTTAGCAAGCACTGTTAAAATGACTATTTGTAGTGACTATCGCCAGAAAAGAGCCGGCAAGAAACTCAACAGTTGCTCTTTTTAAATCATTCACTATACAGTATTATATCTTTTTATTTCTTTTATTCGTATTTACATTTCCTTGTTGATTAATATACAATTAATTGTTAATTATATTATTACGTATAACTATCTCTTTTGTGAAATTGTAAGGGGATCCATTTGCCTCCAAAAATCTTTGTCATTTAACTTTTAATTAAGTGTAATAAGCTTGATGCATTGAATAAGGTATATTTATTGTTATGGTTGTATAAACTTATAGGTTAACATTATTTTTAATTCGGGATGCTATTGTCAGTCAGATCTCGCTGCCTGCTGTCTGATCTACTTACACGATGACATAGGTACAGCTTTACGCAGAACTCCAAACTCGGATTATATGCGCTATAACTAACTCGAATTATAAAGCATTATATGCTTATTTAATAAGTAATGCAAAGTTGACTGCATGGTTGGTCCAGTGGTTAGCCTATGTGGCTTCGATCACGAGGTCCTGGGTTCGATTCCTGGGTCGGGTCATGGAACAATTCTGAGCTTTTTCATTATTCTATGAAATGTTCAGTACATTCCAAGACCGGAGTTTGGAAGTTGGTGGTGTTACACCTCCGTGCCTCGGAGAGCACGTTAAGCCGTCGGTCCCGGTCATTATCATCAATATCTGATAGTGATCGTTAGTAAATGAAACATTATCACCCTAAGTCCGCCAACCCGCATTGGAGAAGCGTGGTGGGTGAACGCTCCATATCCTCTCTCCTATCCTATAAGGATAGGAGGCCTGGCCCTGTAGTGGGTCATTAATAGACTGTTAATGATGATGAATGCAAAGTAGCCCGCCAACTCGCATTGGTGCAGCGTTGTGGGTCTACACTCTATTTCCTCTCTCCTACAAAGAGGAAGACCTGGCCCTGTAGTGAGCCTTTAATAACTGGTAACAATGATAATTGCAAAGTAATACTAGTAAAAAGTAATATTTATCAATTAAATTTTGTTTTAAATTTAAACCAGAGGACATAAATTTAAAACGAAACATTGATTATTCAGTTCACAGCAATTTAGTAGTTTACTTCATAACCGGTAGTGAACGACAGCCGACCCGGAATACTTCGCTGTAGAAATTATGTTTCACATAACACCAGTATAACTTGAGCTTCCACACTCCTCAAGAAGTTTACATACGATGCTATATATTTAATATTAATACATGGTAATGTGGCCCGTATTTTGTGTGTGAGATGGGATCATTTGGCATGCATGAATTTTGCATTGTATCGGACTGTATCATGTAACCAACGTAGACTTAAGACCTTAAGAAAATGGCGTACACCGCGTGCTATTTTTGAATTTTATTCCTATTTTACAGTTTGTATAATTTTAAAACATGCTTTTCCAAATTCAAATTGGAATACAGAAATGACAGACTTCCATTGTGCAAAAATCCCAAGTCTTATCCAGTTATTTCCTACTTGTATCTTTTGTGCTGTGTTGTAATTTTTCTTTTACCAGGAGAGAATTTAATTCTTTAATTAATTTTATTATTTTGACTCTTTGGTGTCAAACACCAACCATACTTTAATTATTTAGTTCATCATTAACATTATTAGTCTATTAACAACCAGGCCAGGGCCAGGCTTTCTTCCTCCTCCCAGAAGAGGAGCGTAGACCCACCACGCTGCTCCAATGCGGGTTAGCGGGCTTAGGATGATAATATTTAATTCATTAACAATCGCTATCGGATGGTAGTGATAGTGACCGGGATCGACAGCTTCTTCTTCTTCTTCTTCTTCTTCCTGGGTGTTTTCCGCACTTGGCCAACTTGGTGGCCGTTGTACGTGGGTCCCCTGGTGTAGGCTCCCGCTGACTCACTCCAGCCAGCCGAGCTCGCTCCAGAAGCTTAGCAGGCCGCCCAGGTCGCCGATTGCCTCTTGGAGTGTCGCTTTGGAGCCAATGTGTGTTGCACGTTGTTCCGATACTCCTCTGCAACTGAGCATGACGTGTATCGGTGTCTCGTCGTGTTCCAGACAAGCCCTGCATAGAGGGCTGTCGGTCAAGCCTAGAACTGAAAGGTGTTTATTTAGTGGACAGTGTCCTGTGATCAGTCCTATGACCGTTCTAAGTTTTGCACGGGTTAACCGGGTGAGTTTTTTGGTTAGTTGTGTGTCGAGGCGTGGTATTGCCTCTTTAGTGTGTTTACAATCGAGTGTCTGTGTCCAAATTTTTGCATGTTTGTTGTAGGTGTCCTTGTGTAACCATGTTTTGTATTCACTGAAGGGTATAGGAACTATGGGGTTAGGTCCTATAACTTTCAGTGTTGATGCGCGTCGTGCTAGTTCGTCTGCTCTCTCGTTCCCGAGGTTGCCGTTGTGTCCTTTTATCCAATGTAGGGTTACTTTATTCTCCTTTGAGAGTTCCCTTAGTGTTGTGTGACAGTCAAGTAGCAGTCTGGAGGTAGACCAGTATTTATCTAAAGCCTTGAGTGCTGCTTGGCTGTCGCTGTGTATGTTGATATTGAAGTTTGTTACCTTTCTGGCGACCATTGCCATGGCCGCCGTTGTGATACCAACGCATTCAGCTTGGAAGACTGAGTTGTGTCTCCCGAGCGCCTGTTCGATGTTTATGTTTAGCTCCTCGCAGTGGACTCCAGCGCCGGTGCCCGTCTCGGACTTTGATCCGTCTGTGTATACGTTTATTTCGTTCGGCTTTGTGTCGTTCCTGGTGATTTCGTTTATAGTGACCTTGTAGGGTTTATCCATTAAGTAGTGTTTTGTAGTTTTGTCGCTTATCCAGCTCAGGAGTGAGTTGTCTGTGGTTGACATCTTTAGTATTTCTGTGTGGCCAGTGTGTGTTTCCTGCCATTGATTGCAGGCTTTTAGCCTGAGGGCTGTTATCTTTGCCTCTTCTTGTATGTGTAGGTGAAGAGGTGGTATACCCATTAGAGCCTCCAGAGCTGCGGTGGGTGTTGTGTTCATGCAGCCGGTGATGGCTAGCAGTGACTGTCTTTGGAATTTCTGTAATTCCTTTTGTGTTGTAGTTAGTAGCGTCCTGGGCCACCATATTATCGATGCGTAGGTGAGAGAGCTCCTCACTACCGTTGTATATAGCCATTTCACTATATGCGGCTTTAAACCCCATGTTTTACCTATCATGCGTTTGCATTGGCAAAGGATGATGGTGGACTTTTGTGTTTTTGTTTCGATATGTCTTTTCCAGTTTAGTTTCTGGTCTAGGAGTACCCCTAGGTATTTTACTTCTGTTGCTAGCTTTAGAGTTTCGTTGAATAGTGTTGGTGTTTTATGGAGATCTGGTTTTCTCTTGTTTGTAAATATGACGAGTTCTGTTTTCTTTGGGTTGACGGATAGTTCGTTGGTTTTGCACCAGTTCTCTATCAGTCTTAGGGCGCTTTGCATTATTTCGCACAGTGTGTTTTCTTGTTTACCGCCGATGAGTACTGTAATATCGTCAGCGTATCCTATGGTTAGGAAACCTTTTTTGTTCATTTTTGTAATGAGGTCGTCCACCACCAGGTTCCACAGGAGTGGGGATAAGACTCCCCCCTGTGGGCACCCTTTGGCTACGATTCCTCTTGTTTTTCCGTTTATGTCTATTTGGATGACCCTCAGTTCTAGAAGGGAATTGATCCATTTACGTAGAGTTTCTGGTACTTTGTATCTTTCTAGAGATTTGTCGATGCTTTTGAAAGTCGTTTTATCAAACGCCCCTTCTATATCAATGAAGGCTCCCAGCGTTGATAGTTTGTTCCCTGCATTGTGTTCTATTCTTCTCACTACTGAGTGTAGTGCCGTTTCTGTTGATTTGCTTGTGCAGTAGGCATGTTGATTTGGGTGTAGAGGTGTATGCTTCAATACACCGTCGCGTAGAAACCTGTCGCTCATTCTTTCTAGGGTTTTTAGAAGGAATGAGGTGAGACTGATTGGTCTGAATGATTTCGGTTGCGTGTAGTCTGTTTTGCCTGGTTTTGGCAGGAAGACTACTTTTACCTCTCTCCAAGGCACAGGAATGTGTCTGTGTGCCAGGCATGCTCGGTGTACCTGCATTATACGTGTTATTAGGTCTTCCAGGCCCCACTGTAGTAGGGCGGGGAAGATTTCATCTGTGCCCGCTGATTTAAAGGGGTGGAAGGTGTTGATTGCCCAGCGTAGTCTGTCTAGTGTGACTATCTTGTTGGCAATGTCCCAGTCACACTCTGTGGGGTTGTAGCCTCCTTCATTATCCCACTGTATGTGGTTAAGGATTCTGCATCCTGGGAAGTATGTCTCTATGAGGGTTTCGCTTATTTCTTTGTCGTTTTTTGTGTAGCTTCCGTCGTGTTTCTTTAGGGTGCTTAGTGTAAGGTTTTTATCCTTAGACAGTATTTTCCTTACCCTGTTGGCTTTTTCGTTTGATTCTATGTTTGTACAGAAAGAATGCCAAGATTTAGCTTCTCTCCGTCTTATGATTTTTTTGTAAGCGTTTTGGGTCGATTTGAACTTGTCCCAGTCCGAGTCTTCCCTGGTATTTCTTGCTCTATTGAAAAGGCATCTCAGTTTTTGTCTTTTCCTTTCCAGGTCCGGACTCCACCAGTTACTTCTTGGTGCTTGTTTGGTGGTGTGTTTCCTGATGGGGCAGGCTTTTTCGTAGCATAGTTTGATGGTTTCCGAAATATTTGTCACTATTTCGTCAATTTGGTGTGTGGTGGTAATCTGATTCTTTACCTCGAAGTTGGTGGTTTTTAGGTTTGTATTCAGCAGTGTCTTGTATAGTTTTCTGTTTGTTTTCCTTGGGTTTCTCCATGGTGTGTTTTGTGTCGTGGTAAGCTCCAGTTCGTATCTTATTCGACGATGGTCTGATAAAGTCAGCTCGTCGCTCACGTGCCAGTTTTCAATGTGGTCAGCAATGTTATTTGACGCCAAGGTTAGGTCGATTATCGTTTGATATCTACTTGAGACAAACGTGGGTTCTGTACCTGTGTTTACAATATTTAGGTTGGTTGTTAGTAAATAGGACATAAGTTGCTCACCTCTTTTGTTGTTTGCTGTGCACCCCCATAAGGTATGGTGTGCGTTGCTGTCGACCGATATTATTAGGTCTGTGTTTTCGTCCTCACAGTGTTTTATGAGGTCCATGACTTCTTTTGGAGGTGGTTCCTCTTCAATTGGTAGATAAAGTGATGCTAGAACCAGTGGCCTGGTCTCGGCATCTGTGTGTTGTATTCCATTTTGTATTCTTACCGTAGTAAGGTCTCTGAAACAGTATTGTGTTAGTAGCGTTGCTTTGATGGGACGAGGTATATATATCCCTGTTCTTGGTGGTGTTTGTTTACTATCGAAAAGTATCTTACCAGTGCAACTGTTGAAGCCGCATATCTGGTTCTTCCTGACCCATGGCTCTTGGATCAGGACTACTGTGTCCGCTTCGACTTCCAAGAGTCCTCGTAGCGTAGCCGTTGCAAGTTGTTTGTGCTGGAGGTTTGTTTGTATGATTTTAATTCTGTTTTTGGTTGTATTTATGTTGACCATTGTATGGTTATGGTTACTTACATTCTTTTTATGGGAATCGTATGTTGATTGATAGGGGAGGGGGGGGGGGTTGTTGGTTTTAGGGGGGAGGGGGAAATGGGTGGTGCCAAGAGCGGTAAGCAGTGTAAGAGGTTATGGATCCTTGGGGATCCATTTGTCGAGGAGTTCATGCAGCGGGATGTGTTTCGCTGTGTCCTCCTCGTCTTCTTCTGTATCCTCTGTCTCCATCTCCATCTCGATCTCGAGGTCCGACTCCTCCGACGCCTCCGGCGCCTTGTCCCATTGCGTTCCACTGCCGCTGGGCTGTGCGACGCTTGTTTCGGCGCTTGGTCTGGCGCTCGGTCCTGGGTTCGGTTCGCTGTTTTGGGGTATCACGGGCGCCGGGGCGGGTGTCGGATCATGTTGGGTCTCTGTTGGTTGCGGTGCGTGGTCGTCACCGCTCGTATCTGCGTTTGATGTTTTGGGGGCTCCACTGGGTGGTATATCGCACAGTTCTGCGCCATCGTAGAAACGTACGTATATCCTCCCAGTAGAGTATCCTACCCTTCTGTCGTTTTCCAGTATGGTCTTTATGATCTCCTGGGGTATTCCCAGAACCAGGAAGACCCCCGGAGTGTGACCCGTTGTCCTAACAAAGTTATATAGCGTCCAGGTTTGGACTTTGTACGCTGGGTTCTGCCGGGATAGGATCCTATGCAGTTTCCCAATTTCCCCGCTGTACCCTGGTACGTATAGAGCTGATTTGACACGGACGGGTATGTCACATTGTCTAATCAGTTCCAGCGTAGTTCCTTCGCGGGGCGACTTCAGCAGGGGTTTGACCGCCCTCAGCCACTCAAGGGCGAGGTCGTCGCCACACCACAGCTTCAGCACGCCCTCGCTAAGGTAGGCCTTACCGTTAAAGACGGGTGCTTGTGTCAGCGGGACACCTGGTATCGGGTCCCTGAAGCAAGATTCGAAAACCTCCGTTTGTAGTTGACCCTGCAGAGCATCGGCTTCCGCCTGGGTCATGTCGGCCCTGGGTGAGAGTGCGAAGGCCACATTTAGGTGTGGTCGGGTCGCACTGGCGTAAGATGTTTTTGGTCGCGTTTTCGTATCAGTTTTGAACTGTTTGTGTTTTCCCCGTGGCGAAATTGTGTCGTCGAGCCTATCGCGTTTTAACGCAGACTGGCCTGACGAGGCGCAGGGGTTGTCGCCCCTGTCGCCAGCAGCATCACCATTCCGCGCCTTCCGGTGTTGGGTATGCCGGGGCGCGGCGGGACGCTGCTGACGCAGGGCGGCATTGTTGTCAATGTCCAATGTATTTTTAGTTTTAGTGGTGGGCTCGGCCGGCTGGCTTCGGTCGGAGTCTTGTACTTGGGTTTCCTGCTTACAGCTAGGACCCGGGCGTGGAACGACGTTCCCGGCGGAGGGGCAGCCACTGTTTGTTTCGGGCCGCCCACTACCACTCGGTCGATGCAAGCCCCCCGCCTGGGTGTCACTGGTGTCGGTTGCTTCTGTACCTGGCTCCGGCTTCTGCCTGCTCGTGCCTGAGCCCGAGGGATTGTTGGGAGTTCCTATTGTGGTCGGTTTGTCAGTCGTCATTTTTGGGTACTTTCGTGGCCTTCTCCGCCTGTGCCTAGGGACTACTTTGGCCCAGGCGGTGTCCAGCTCTGGTGGTGGGATGGCGACGGCAATCGATTGTAGGCTCATACTAGGTGCGGTGTCCGTAGGTCTGGTCAGGGTCGTGTCAGAGGGCTTGGGTTCGATTGTTGGTTTTTGCGGGCTAGAGGTAGGTTCAGGTAAGGTCGGTTTGTCTGTCCGTTGTTCATTGCTGGGTCGTCGGGTGTGCGCGGACGCACAAGGCGGGACTTTGCTCCCCCCAGAATACGTGGAGCAGCCTGCAGCCGCGCCGCCATCGTCGCCGTCTTTAGTGACAGGCTCGCCAGGCGTTGCCGCTGCAGAGAGGGATTGAACACCCTCCTGGGGTAGTTTGTTTCTTTTTAGTACCGTCTTCATGGTTTTTCCGGGATTGTGTAATATGTTTAGTCTTTGTCTGTATTAGTGTGTGTGTAAGTGAATGTAATGTTGGGGACGTTATAAAAGGGAAGGATTAAGGTTATAAGGGTGGGTTCCTATGCTACGGGGTCATGGGAGTTGGGTTTTAGGTACCTTGCCGGTGTGGGGAGTGTAAACCGGCCCGACCCCTTGTTCAGGGCCCCTCATAAGGAGGGACTATCGGCCATCCACAAACCGGCCGACCCGCTCGGTCCCATGGGGAATGGGCCGCTAACAGGGAGGTTGGGACTGTATGGCCACCGTGGCAGCACGCTACACCCCTCAAAACCCCTGCAAGCGCGAGCTCGACAGCTTAACTTGCTTTCCGAGACACGAAAGTATACTACCACCAACTTCTTAGAAGACAAACTCGGAATTATGCCACGACCCGGCCCAGGATTTGAACCCGTGGTCGAAGCCACATAGAGTAAATAAAAACCAACGCGGAAATTATTTAGTTAGGTACCTTATTGTAAAATACAAAAGCGGTGGTATATTGCAAATGTGTTACACATGAATAATGTGATTCACATTAGAAACCGTTATATATTAAAAAGGACATGTACCTTCGTATAGAATTTCCAACTAAGTAGCTTAAAAGGAATTATACTTAACTAGATGGCGCTAGTTGTACATTAGATTGCGCTATCGTTTGTCACTTTGAGAAATATAAGATGTTACATATTGTTAGTTGCGTCATTCTTGGAAGAAAGAAAAACTTTTATATTTTTTGACGGTGTGACTAAAGACTATATTGGTTATGGTAACACACCCACGTATATCTTTCAATTATTATATAAAATTTCCCTGTCACAATGTTAGTTACCG
Source organism: Mycalesis mineus (assembly GCA_034621355.1). Lineage (NCBI taxonomy): Eukaryota > Metazoa > Arthropoda > Insecta > Lepidoptera > Nymphalidae > Mycalesis > Mycalesis mineus. Next base: position 2,464,643 of record CM067895.1, read on the forward strand.
TACTCCTCCGATACGGCTTTACCGATTTTTACCAAATTTTGTAGGCGTATTCAGCAGGTCTGAGAATCGGCTACTATCTAATTTTCATCTAAATTTTTTTTTAATTTTTAATGCAAAACAACGTTTGCCAGGTCAGCTAGTTTATCTATAAAAATAATAATAAATAGCAGGCGTCTGATACTCCAACCGTGTAAAAATCTGTTTTTAATAACTTATTAAGGTTTTATTTCCTTAAGATCAGATGTAAAGCAAAACTTTTTGTTCTTAAGTTTAGCCTGCCTATATGGTGCTTCAAACTTTGCTTATTAGGGCTATTTATCTATTTGAAGTTTGCACCAGGTAGTCTCCATAACAAATTAGGAAGTTAAAAGTATTAACAGACTAAATTTTTAATATTTAATACAGTTTAGTATAGATTAATTTTAATAAATAGGAACGGAATGAGAGACGAAATACTGTCATGTTAGTCCTGTGGCAAGGTTAGTACTGCAGAGCATCCGGCTATAAAATAATAGGTAAGCTTTTAAACTCCATTATACTCTTTGCTAGGGACGCCCGGTACTAAAGTGAGTTGTTAAAATAATGATTATTTTAAGAAATTGATAGATGGCTAAGAAAAAATCTGCTAGCTGAGCGTATGTACCGACTTGTAAATGAAACAATTCATTCCGAGCGCAGCTAGTACTCTTAAATAAATAATTTTAACGTATTGGTCTGGGTTGCGGTCTCGGTCATTGAACAAATAACTCCAAATACAACCGACAAAGGCCCGACACCGACAACGTAGGTGGATTACCCGCCACACGTATAGTTGCAACACTGGGAGCTTAGCGCAGGTCAATGACTTCATATGCACATCTATACTAGGTAATTAGGTACAAATAAATAAAATGGAAGTGTTTGTTTGTAAGTTCAAGTTACCAGCTATTTACTAAATGTAATATAAAAGTATACCTATACGGTACCTTCTTACGTAAGACACAATTTTTTGGAATTTTTGTCTGTATATTTGTTCCCACTAATCTCTGAAACGCCTGAACCAATTTTGACAAAACTAATGTTCTAAAAAGTAATATAGAATTTATTTTAGAAATTTTATTTATTTCAATTTTTATTCCTCGCGACGCAACCGCGGGCGTCCGCTAATCAATGATATACCATGGATTACACAAATAAACTTCAAATACCGACCGGCCCGTAACATTGGTAGATTACCCGCAAGTATTAGTTGCAACATTGGGAGCTTCACGGAGGTCAATGACTTCAAACTGCACATCCTATATCTATGTAAGCCATCGCTTGATTTTAAAGAGATAGTGTCCCAAATACTGAACTCACTTAAGTCCACAAGTCCTCCGGAATTTTCACAACCTTTGAATTTGAAGTTGAGTACCTATACAATTTGAAGTTGAGTATACAAATTTGGAGTTTACGAAAAGCTCAATAAAACCACGTAATACCTGTAAGAGCTTTTTAATACTTGAGTGACGTTTCAGTATTTGGGCAACTATCAATATTTACTGAGTAAGCCATGGTCATAATAAAAAATACCCTACATAGTTTAAGAACGTATAGGAAGCCTGAACGGTTGTAACTAATACGGAAGAAAGCTATCTTACGTAATACGTATAGTCGTATAAAATGACAGGTATATTATAATACTGACAGTTAGTATAATAGCTAATGCGCTTTCTAGATAGGAAATTTGAATGGTGCCGCAACAAAAGACGGCGTTTAAACCTCAATTACATGGAAAACTGTCGCACGTGACGCGTTTCATAATTGGTTCCAAGCTGCAACGATAGCGAAAGGGGCGTTTGCACACGACGACATTTACAGTTACATAATGCGCGACAGTCGCAAATTGCAATTTTACTCGTTATATACAAAATTACGAATTATAAAGCCTATTACATACGTTTCACTGTAAAACTAGTCTTTACATTAGATACTGGATTCTCGTTTCAGTCTGAATAGTCCTATGATAGCAAACCTATGGGGTCTTTGCATACGACGACATAGATTGCTTCGACGATCTAATGATTAGTTTAAGTGGCTTCGACAACGAGATCCTGGGTTCGAATCCTAGGACAGGTAGTAGAATAATTCTGAGTTTTACTATTTCCAATGAAATGTTCAGTAAATTTCAAGTCCAAACTCGAGAATTCCATGATGTTCCATCCCTGTGCCTCGGATAGCACTTTAAGCTATCAATTTTAAAGTCTATCCCACCACTATTAACATCTAATAGTGTCCGTTAATGCATTAAACATTGGCACAATAAGCCCATCAATGTCCCATCCTGTCTTCCACAAAGCCCATCATGTCTTCTACAAAGAGGGAGGCCTGACCCTCTACTGGGCCGTTATAATAATGATGAATAGTTTATGCACTAAGCAGATAATACACTTGTATCGGAAACTTCCCCGGCTCTATCACAAAGAGTTCATCACAAATATATCTCGTGATCGTAAAATAAGTAATTAAGATATGCTTTGAATATACCTGAGTCACCTGTGAAAATAGTTTAATACATATGTTAATAGCTTGATTTAAGAGCACTTCAATACAAACAGATATCGCAACAGATTTAGAACAGAGTAGATAATATGGTAATTGTCATGTAAAAGGAATTTTAGGTAGAAATTTGAACGCAATAATAATATATAATAGCTATCTAATGCTCTGCGTTAATTTCACCGTTCCACGAGGATTCTATAGTTTTCAAAATAAAGTAGCCTCTAATTTTCGCGATATGCCTATGCGTTCACCCAAGATATACGAGTAATCTATCTCTATGTAAAATTTCAGCCAAATCTGTTTAGTATTTGCGGCGTGAAGGAGTAACAAACATACTCTCTTGCCTACAATCTATCGCGTTATGTGAGATAATATCAATTAATGCTGTTATCTCATTTATTTACATCTTTATTTAATTTTTAACACTGTTTTACATTACAAAAGTGTATAAACACTTAAAAATGTATAAAAAAAATCTGCTCCTCCACTTACGGAGCTTTTTAGAGCCCAAGCAGGTGCTTGAGGAGATTTCTCACAATACGCCCAGTTTCAAGAATTACAGCCTTCTGTATAAGACCCTTGATCCAACAGTCAATTGCATATTATTATGAGTATTAATATAATTTATTGTATACAGGATCGGGACCAGTGAGGAAGGAGAAAAGACCACAGACGATGTTGTCGCCAGAATACCACCCCACTGTCACATCACCATCAAATGCACAAGAGAGGTAAGTGTCGTGAATAGCGCTATTCTGTTTAGACTCTCGACAGTGTACCTTTCAAATTCGTCTCCGTCTCTCTATCTACAGTATCGTTTTTGATAGAGAGAAATTTTATTTTATAGAGAGGAAAAGAGACGTCAGTCGCAAGTGACACTGTTGAGTTTACACATTTACAGAATAGCCGCGCAGGTCACTTTCATTAACATCGAATTGTGATCGTTACAGTCAAACATAACCTTAAGTCCTCCAACCCGCGGTGTTGGTCTAAGCTCTAATTTGGAAGGCGTGTGATTCGAATAAATTGTTCAATGGTACCTACCTCTGTAAGTCGAACTTGGAAGGACAACAAGGGAGACGCTAAAAAAATCGACTTATTAGAGTGTAATAACTGAAAGTATCGACTAAAACGAATTTTATGAAGAAATATTCGACTTGACTAGGAATTATCTTAACTAAATCTGAGATAAGGTTCTTCGAGCTATATGTATAGGTAACTATTATTTTAAATATAGACGTAATGTAATCAAACATAGCTTTATTTTGGATATATTTTATATTCGAGATACAAAAGTTCAATTTATTTATTCGAATTAAGAAGGAAATATGTACCTGCCAAAATATCTTGTAGGGGCTCATTGATTTGTTTTATCCAGGTTCGACATAAAGAGGTTGTACTGTATATATTGCATCGCAAAGTTGAATAGAGAATATTTCTTTTATCCTTCTGCTTCTGAATTGTTCTCAACCGAATGCGGCACATTCCACAGGCCTCGACCGAGGTACAGCCCCGTGCAGCACGTCCCTGACCCATTTACAGATACGAATACTTGCTTACCCGTTCGTTTTTCCTGATCGCTTATAAATCCGTCCTACTTTACAGATAGAAGAATTTAAAAATCAGACTTCAGTATATCACATGATACTGGACTTACGAGTATTTATTATATTATTTCTTGCGGGTTCAGTCATAGGTTTCAAAGCAGACCCATGAAATTAGCAAAATGATCAAAAGAGATCGTCTGTATAATGAATCTACTTGTTGTTATAAATTTGCGAGATGGTCAGGCCTTCGTCATTTAATTTCTAGCTAAGCTTTCTATTCATGTTCCAAACTGCTTTCCATAGATAATACGGAATTTGGATCATGATAGCTTTGGAAATTCTTAGGACATTTGAAAAGCCTATCTTAAAAAGGTATGTTTCTGGAACAAAGTAAAACACAGGAAAGAACACTTCGGCATATTAAAAGCCTATATTTTCAGGTTCTCAAAAATCACAATTTTAAATTTTTTGCAAGAAAAATTTTTTAATATCTCATAGTTCCCAGCTTCCCTTTTCCAGCCAATTCGTAAGTACAGTCCTTACAAACTAGCAACAACAATGACGGAGGGTAATTAATATAGGGCGTAGTGCATAGGGGAGTTGTGATCCGTGGAGTACCGTCTGGCCTTGGAAGTTAATGATTCCTTTTAATCTCACGACATCCACGCAGCTTTGCTCTTTTTATAAAAAGGCAAAATGAAACGTTGTTCGTCTCTTGTCGTCAGCCTCATAAGACATGACATTCAATGTATATCTCACGTTAAAATAAATAGATCGTTTCTCAAAATAAGAACTAAGTAGGTACTAGAAAGATATCGTTAGATATACCTACTATACGAACTACTAGTGGACGCTCAGGACTTTGCTCTTCCTTGTTAAAGTACTCGTCTCACACTTAATAAATATAAAGCAAACATATTGTTTAAAAGTGAAACTATCCATTCAAAGCTCATTAAAAAGTACCAGGCAATCATAAAGCACGCGCAGTAATCAACACCAGCGTAATTGAAGTGAAACTCTCTAATCTCCGCAGATTGCAGGCTTCAACGGGCTGTCGGAGGCGGTGCGTCGCTTGGATTTCTCCTCCGCTGTCCGCGACGTTCGCAGGTTCAATTACATCTGCGCACTGTTAGAGCTCCTACTGGGAGGACAGAAGTTGACAAACTTACCTGGGGCAGCTCAAAAACTACTGTTGTCTATGCTTGAACAGCTGGCTGATCAAGGTAATCTTAGGTTAATGATGAGTCTTGCTGAGCGAAACCAATGTTAATCTATGTAACGTTTTGTTAAGAAATAGAGCTTTATAGACATTTGGCTACTGAAAGTAGACTGACATCGCCTAGCAAATTAAGGGAGATTTTTCAAAATTTTTGCTCTCGCAAATTTTGGAATTGCTCAGTTTAATACTTGCAATTTTTTATATAGGTTTTCGCACTTATTTATGCGGCATGCGTTTCTTTTGCGAGAAGTGCGATTTTTTAAATTTTCCGGGCAATTCAGACTCTATTTTCAGTAGCTATATTAATCATGCTAAAACATATTCACTTTTCTCCAAGTAAGCGAAATGCTTGTGCTATGAGAAATATGTCAGACTAGCTCGGTGGTTAGCCTATATGACTTCGATAAAGTGGTTTTTTACTCGAATTCTAGGCCTGACTCGTGTAATTATTCTGAGCTTGTCTTACTTCTAAGAAATTTTTAGTAAATTCCCAGTTCGAAGTCTGGAAGAATGTTGTGTTTCATCCCTGTGCCTCGAAGTGCATGTTAGCGTGAAACTATAGGTAGATTCTTAATAACTTTCTAAAAGATTTTCGTTTTATTAGTAGTCTTTATTAACAGTAGTTATCCACTATTAGTTTTTTGTTCTGCTCATTTCCTTTTCCTATTGGTATCGATTACCAAAAAAAAAATTTACATTGTTTGTTTTAATTAGATATCCTTCGTTTCCGAACAGTATCGAGTTACTAATTAACGTAAACATTGATTTGGTACCTATTACGAATACAACTATACTAAAGCCAAAATCAATGTGGAAAGCATATCAACAAACAAATATGAAGGTAGAACATTCAACACATTTTATGCCTAATTAATTTAAAATTATGTTATGTTGTTTTATAAAATCTTGTGATAAAGATATTGAATATATAAATTAGTTTTAAGCTTACTAATCTAATTTATTGCCATGAATTCGACATTAACAAGTTAATTAAAAAAAATTAGATGTTAAATGACTAGCGATTTCTATCTTCATTTTTAATTTATTTATAAGCATTCTCCATCGAGTTTGGCTTTAGTATAGACTTGGTGTCTCCATTTGGTTTTTGGTCTTCTTTATGTGGTTCAGTAGTACAGTTGTATTAAAAAATTGAGGCCTCAGTAAAATGACGATTATGTTAAGATGGTTCTGATGATTATTTATATTTTATTATCTTACACATTTAACAATACTCAATGGCGTTTGAACCCAACCCAATTTGATGCAAATGATATTCAACTGCACAAGTATTCTACATATACAAACTTCGCTGTATTATTGCGGTTCAATAACCCTCTCTCGTGTGAAACTGTTGAATTTCAGTTACATTATAATTTCGTGCAAATTAATTACCTGGGGAGTTTCTAATAGCCTAACTTAACCTTCGGTAAGATGTCGCGGAACTTGACCTTTCGAATGTTTTCTCGCAATTTTATGTGGATACAGAAATTCATGGAGACTCCCTTCTCCTCCACGTGGTATAGGGTGAGATTCAACTTGACCGAAAATTCGTTACATAGTTAATTAATTAATGGGTGGATATACAGAAATCATTATTTCATCCACAGTTGCACAATCAAAACAGAATTTAAACGCGCTTCGTGCATTACTAGTGGCGTTATCTGCATTAAGAGAAGCGGAGCGGCGAGCGTGCTGGGGCCGGCCGCTGGGCTCCCGCGCGCTGTGGGGCCACCACGACCATGCCATCGCCAGGATCAACCACATCGCTAACAGCATACGCATACAGGAGGTAAGGAATCTATTTATTTAAAAGAAGCGGAGCGGCGAGCGTGCTGGGGCCGGCCGCTGGGCTCCCGCGCGCTGTGGGGCCACCACGACCATGCCATCGCCAGGATCAACCACATCGCTAACAGCATACGCATACAGGAGGTAAGGAATCTATTTATTTAAAAGAAGCGGAGCGGCGAGCGTGCTGGGGCCGGCCGCTGGGCTCCCGCGCGCTGTGGGGCCACCACGACCATGCCATCGCCAGGATCAACCACATCACTAACAGCATACGCATACAGGAGGTAAGGAATCTATTTATTTAAAAGAAGCGGAGCGGCGAGCGTGCTGGGGCCGGCCGCTGGGCTCCCGCGCGCTGTGGGGCCACCACGACCATGCCATCGCCAGGATCAACCACATCGCTAACAGCATACGCATACAGGAGGTAAGGAATCTATTTATTTAAAAGAAGCGGAGCGGCGAGCGTGCTGGGGCCGGCCGCTGGGCTCCCGCGCGCTGTGGGGCCACCACGACCATGCCATCGCCAGGATCAACCACATCGCTAACAGCATACGCATACAGGAGGTAAGGAATCTATTTATTTAAAAGAAGCGGAGCGGCGAGCGTGCTGGGGCCGGCCGCTGGGCTCCCGCGCGCTGTGGGGCCACCACGACCATGCCATCGCCAGGATCAACCACATCGCTAACAGCATACGCATACAGGAGGTAAGGAATCTATTTATTTAAAAGGAGCAGAGCAGTGGGTAAGTCTTGCGCGCGCAGTAGACGCGACGCGTCATGATTTTGAAATAAAAAAATATAATATTAATCTCTATTTTCCCATCATCAAGCTACAATCGTCGACCCGTGTCCAATACTCCATATTTATATAACACAACTTACCTACTGGGAACATGGAGATGAATATGCTATAGGCAAAAAACATGACGTCGCAACGCTTCGAGTCTGCGCCAATGATTTGAGCCTATTATAGTAGTGGAACCAACCAAATTTGAAATAATATGATAGCTAATCATCAAAGGCAATAAACATAGAGAAAGTCAGTTCCTTGAAAATGGCGACCAAAGAATACGTGAAATACTCTAAAAAATGTTTTGGTTACTTATACATATCGCGACTTAGACGACTCAATCTTCTCTTAATTTTAAAGGTTTCCATAAACTCTTGGCAAAAATAAGGCTGAAAACGAGGTCTATTGAGAAGACTATTGTTGGAAAATTCACGAGGTCATTATGTATTCCGTTTCAAAACTTTTGACATGCAAATAACTCGTAATAAACATGAGCCCTTTTAGGCTTGTTCTAGCGATGGTGCTACGACACAGCTGCCTCATTTGCTCAGTGATTAACTAGAAGAAGAAGAAGAAGAAATACTTTATTGCAAATAAAAATAGATATAACAGAAACATGAAAAAAAGGATTAAAATAAACATGCAAAGGCTAGCATGCTAGAAGCAATCTCTTACAGGCAACCTATTGAAAAGACATTTGAGTATCGTAAGCGGGGTGGTGCAATGAGAAAATTTATTATTTAAGAAAAAAAATTACTTAAATTTATTATAAATATAATATTTAAAAATAAATAAATAAACTACATAAAAAAGTAAACATAATATGTAAGTGTATATAAACAATATCAATATACATAAAAAAATACAACTTAACTAGCCTATGTAGCTAGGCTTTGGATTACGAGGTTCCTGGGTTTGAGTCCCGAGCCGGGCTGAATATTGTGCTTTTCTTACAAGAATTTCTTAATAGTAGCCGGAATTGCGAACTTGGCAGCGAGACGAGCACAGCCAGGTTTTGGTTTGGAGTAGGTAGCAAAAAACTCCAGTTGTTTTTTTTTGTAAAATATCATAACTCCTTAAACCGCCTCTGGCTACGCCCAAAAATAACTCGCGTCGTATTATCTTTTAAAATTCAACAAATCTGTAACGTCACAGTAATAATATATTATTAATTTGATATTGTTTCAGCCCGGACCAGAGGTGGTGCCTAAACTCCACGATTTACCCGAGGAGTGCATCAGGGAGATTTTGTTAAGGATATCGGATCACAGGGATTTAGATGTAAGTACCTATCATTTACAAAAACTAAACAGCTTACTTAAGCAAAAAAAGTTCAGCTGCAGCTTCCTATTAGTGTTGCGCGAAACACTCCATTATTTTATATAGCAAAATTATTATTATAAAAACAAAAGGTTTTGTTTTTATAATAATAATTTTATTTGAGACTTTTTTGTTTTAATTTATGGTATAGAAATGATACGGTACACTTTATGCCATTTTTTGTTAAAACGGCAATATAAACATGATATGATATTTATATTTTTTAAATGGTCTTTTTACGACCTTTCATTTGATACCCATATTGCAAAGATAAAAGAAAGAAATACACACATCCCCCCTTTTTTCCCTCATTTACAGCCACCATTTTGAAAATTTATATAGCCTATGTCACTACCACAATTTTAACGAATTCAACGACACCTCACATGTCAAAATCCGTTCAGTCGTTTAGGCTGTAGCGCGTGCCGAAGAAATGGACATACATACATACATACATACGCTCGAAAAACATAACCCTCCTTCTGACGCAGTCGGGTAAAAAACAAAGTCTCAGTATTGTTTATCTGCAGAATGCTTTAAATTCTCGTTGTCTGTCTGTCTGTCCACACTATTTATATGTTCCCTTAAAAATCCCAAACGCCTTGGCCGATCCCCGATATGATGAGTATTGACCATATAGGAAAAAGTTTGAGAAGTGTTCTTAGCTACTAGTGGGTGTAAATTGCGAAAAACATCCTAACAATGCAAATTTTTGATGGTATTGAAATAAAAATGTTTCTAAACATAAAATTGTATATGTAGGTACTTCCGGCACAAATTTTCAAACCGAAAGAAGAAAAACCAAGAGTAAAACATTAAGTTCACTATTGGGCGTAGCAGAAATGCAGGAGTGTGGACGACTAGAAGCCGTTCTCCGTACCTAAACTTATTTTAATTTGCTTATAACTGCATATAGGTTCGATATATGACCCCAATGATCAATAACCCCCTACGCAAAAAGAGGGGTGTTAAAACTTTGAAGTCGATGTCCGTCTGCGGTATCGTAGCGCTCAAACGAATGGAACGATTTTGATACGGTTTTTTATTTGAAAGCCAGTTCCCTGGTGGTGGATCTTAGTAATATTTGATGAAAATCGGTTCAAAACAGCCGCCGCTACATATTGGTGGATTACATATTTTTTCATAACTCAATATGAGTATCAAATAAAAGGGCTTAGGCTTAGGCAAGTAGAATACTATACACTATGAAGGGTTTTAAATTCAAGATAGCCGCCATGAATAAATATCAAATTACAATTTAGTCAGATAAAATTTCTATTTAATCTTGTAAGCCAGTTGGTTTTAAGGCCAACTTTGAGTATGTGTTGAGAAGTCCTTTAATGTTTTGAGCCTAATTGACGTTGGCACAGTTTATTGAGTTGTAATAGTGTACGGAACCTTCTGCGTTCTTGTACGATCTGAATCCTAAAGTAGTCCCCGCGTTGTCCAGTCAGCGTCCAGTGCGTGGGGGGTGATGGCGGCGCTGTGCTCGGAGCAGCGCGTGTGGCGCGAGCTGGTCACCTTCCACTTCACGCAGCAGCAGGTCGACTCGCTGCCCAAGACGGACGGCAAGGAGGATTGGAAGAAACTCTTCCATCAGCTACGGAAGTGAGTGCCCAAAAATATATACGGTCGAATTAAGAAACTCCTTTTTTTTGAAGTCGTTTAATCTTGACCAAGTCCTTACTATTTTTTGACAAAACAAATACTTTGTTTAAAATATGGGGTAAAATTACATTTCACACAAAATATTGACCATAACTGAAAAGTACAATTTTTCATCTTTCTGTAAACTAATTGCAAGTCAGCAAACGGATTCGTCATTTGAGGGTTTTTTAAGATCGCCCCAAAATTAAGCTATAGAGCTTCTTCTGTTAATGTTCTTATAAACATTTTTATATGATGAAAATCAATATCGATTTGATTTTAGGAAAATGAAATCACTGCTTACACTATTTTACACTAAAATAAATTGTACTCCAAGGCGACATACAGCCAGGGCCGAGCCGCCCCTATGTGTAAAGTGTGCCGCGCACACGGGCGCCAAGACAATAGAGGCGCCGCCACTCGAAATTATTTTTGTTACACTTACACAACAACATAATATTGTGGTAGACTATCGATGAGTAAGTAGGTACAATAGGCGCAACATATGCCTGATAAATAACAAAATAATTATAATGCGTTTATTATACAAGCCTTCTGAGATAATACTCAAGTGTGTGGTTTAATTTTACAATTTGGGTTTTGATAAACATTAGTTACGAGCTCAGTTAAAATCAAAAGAACCGCCGTGAGTTTGTTTGAATGAATTATGAATGTAACCCGATGCTATGCGTGCGACGCAAGTGGGGTAGGGTCACGGGGATTCCCAGACTTTAAGACCCGAGAGTGCCAAAACAAACAATTGAACAGTAAATTGACAGTGTGTGCAAGATGAGGCGCTTAATAGGTTTCGCACACAGGCCCTATGGGGGGTTGGCGTAGCCCTGCATACAGCAAAGAGATAAAAACTTTTGGATTTCCACGTCTGTCCTGATAATGTCATTCATTAGGAAACAGTAATAACTTATTCAAGGTCCTATGTAATTAGAGGAGTGAGTAAACAAATTCCTCAAAGGCAAATCAAAAAGTCAAACCCAGGTCTATGACGCTTATAGCCATTAATAACATAATATGATAAGCCGATGTGACGCCTTTGTCGTTGTCGTCGATGTCGATGGTCACATCATAGCCCTGAAGGACTCGAACCTGAGACCTTATGATAATGCCTGGGTCAACGAGGCAGATGTACAATCTCTATATATAAAGTTGCTGTAATGCAGGTTGTACGGGCTGAGGGAAGATGCCCAGTACGCGGAGACCCTTTCCCTGTGCCGACACTGCAAGTGCCTGTTCTGGCGGTCGCTGGGACACCCCTGCATAGCTGATCAGGTGAATTATTTATTTATCATGTCAATCTACGGGTATACTATCAAGCCATCCACTAGAGATATAAGGACTTCAAGAGTTTGCTTAAAGTTCTGAGGCGTAGCTAGGTTTTCGTCTACACTATACACATAAAATTTTTTAACAAAAAATAGAACCGACTCAAAACGCACTTAAAGTAAAAAATAACTGTGTCATTTAGTTGCTTTAATTTACTTAAGTATATCTATGAAGTCGGTGCCAGCAAGCTTAAGGAACATTTATTAACCGTAATAAAGCAGTTTGTGGGTTCTAGGTAATGTCCTTAAAGTAGAAGCCTTGGCTGGCACCGACTCCTAGATATGCTTAAGTAAATTAAAGCAACTTAATGACACAATTAATTTTTATTTTTTAGTGTGTTTTGAGTCGGTTCTATTTTTTGTTAAAAAATTTTATTTCTTACTTTTTAGTGATTTATTGCCACGTAACATACTTGTACTATACTGTCATAGTATATTATACGGCACTAGTAGCCAAAAAGCTACCGATACCGAGACAAAAACTGAAACGCTGTAAGCGTGCTTCCAAAATTCGAAGAGTTCCTTTAATTTCCCCAGGATATCATCATCAGATCCTAACATGGTGACCTTGGAAGTATGCCCTTTCTAATAAAAAAAAGAATTATCAAAATCGGACAATTCTGTAAAAAGTTATGCGTGGTCATACATATAAAAAAAAAAAATATACGTGTCGAATTGAGAACCTCCTCCGTTTTTTTTTCGTCGGTTAAAAAGTAACCTGTACTAAACAAGTACTAAAGCAGTCATAGTCATAAGTATGTTAGGGTCATGTAATTAATTTTTAATGTTTAGTATTGTTTTTTTTAATTAAACTAATTATTTTGTACACAGAATTGTGTTAACAAGATTGAAATATAACAGTATGTTTCGGGAAGATCATTTACCTAACACGGTATATAACAAATGTAATATTCGTTTTCAGTGTCCCGAGTACCGCGAGCGGCTGAAGGAGGCGGGCGGCCCCCTGCCGCCGCACCCCGTGCCGCCCGCCGCCTTCCTCAAGTTCTTCTCTCTCTAAACATTACCACTGTGACACACTACACTGACCAATCAAGCTTTGCTGATCTTTGGCTCTACTGGATATAACTGTTCAAGCGATCAAGATGACCAAGGTCATTGTAGGCTACTGAATATATTGAGCGAAGTAAGCCACGTTTTGACGATCTATGTACACGACTGTAAACAGAGGCGGATCTAGGAGAGGGCTAAGAGCAGGCAAATTAATCCATAATATTCTTTGGGGAAAGCCTTGTTGGACTATTATAGTACACATTTCTAGCAAAAGGGAAATTTTGTGCATTATTAGTATTATAGTATATTATTAGTGCAAGGGTTATTTATAAGAAAAGACTAATTTTATTCTGATTTTATTTTAAGAATTACACAACATGAGATACAATTGGCATAAAAATATAATATTGGGGTGTTCTAAAACCAATTAATATCATTGAAAACTTAGCAGAGTAATCAGAAAAGGCTTTATTCAACATAGAGTATTGTCTACTTTTTAAAAATCTCATCGAAATCAATCCCCTCGAAAGACAATCCTAGATCCGTCACTGTGTAAATGCGTGTTGAAACACACACTGTGTAATTCGCAAATTTTTGCGAATCTGATTAGTCGCCAAATAAACTGTCTCTGAAGTTGCCACATGACGAACAGCGCAGGCATAATAGCTACGCTGAAAACTAATTTTGTACCTGCGCTCTCATATGTATCGGGTCTCTCTCATGTCTTTGATGGCTAAACAAATAGTTCAGCTTAGATTTACTGTTTGTTTAGCCATCAAAGTACATTGATTGTTGTTATTAGGTTCATTGCAAAAGGGTAGTTATCAGCAGAGGGCAAATGATGAATTTGCCGATCAGCACTTTAATAGGGAATATTCACGATACTTGATTATCAGTAAATTCGCTTGTTTCCAATTTCACTAAAAATAAAACTACAGATTTTAATTCATATATTATACAAACTAAACTGACTAACAATGTGACGCCGAAATCTGCCACTTCATATAAATCTTACATACCAAACTTGCTTAATAGGGGAGAGCGGGGCTGAAAGTGCCGATTTTGACAAATCTCAATTTTTTCGGGTAAAACAAATACTGAAAATCTGAAAGTAGTCGTTCATCCTACGTAAAATTTATTCAATAATATGAATTAACCTATACATTTTGCACATGTTTTATAGATTGTTAGAAAAAGTGATTTTTATATACTGCGGCGGAAAGGCACAACCAACCCCACCTTCGGGGCAAGTTGTGCCGTAGCTGAGGTCGGTTGTGCCGGTAATAAAGCTAGGTGTTTTGCATTAATGAAAATTAATTTAAAATGTAAAAGACATTAATTTGGTATTAATATATTTATTTGTTATTATTTCTACTATAAATCAACCTTATTAGTAGATAATAATTATAATATGTTATAATAAAAAAGAACTAATCGCCCTTTATTATATAATCAAAACATAAAACTTTGTTTTAATCGAAAGTTTGTACTTCTTTTAATGCGAATATGATAAATTATTAAAAATATCAGTTTTTTAGTACTATTAATAAAAAATAATGATAACATCAGTCTCTTGACTCCTTAACAAATCAAAACTAGTTATTCCCTAGAAGAATGATCTGAACAACAATGAGGACATATACATTCCAGGTTTTCTTGATCTTCAATACATTGCAAATTTCTTACACTATCTGCATTCAATCCACTTTTCTTTAGGGGCAGAGTTAGAATAGGCATCACAACATATAATGCAGTACCATTCTTGTTCGTTATCAGAACTGTTCGTTATCTTACAAAACTCTTCTCTGAGCGGGGATCTTAGTCGGTTTTTTGTTTGTTTACCATTTTCCTTGCCTTTTTCCTTAAACCTTTTATATACTTTCACTTTCTTCCTTCTTCTTTTTATTAGCCTGTTCTTCGGCCAAAGCATTTTTCTCTGGAATGTCTGTAAGAATAGCTGTCTTTCTTTTCGTGTTCTTTATTACCTGATGGTTCGCTCGTACAATCAATGCTGCAGTCACTTTGCCCACGAACATTAAGCTTTAATAATGATGGACTAGTCTCATCTCAACATTGCTGCCCACGTAATTTTGTGCCGTGCACGTGCCCAGTTATTTTGAGCTTTAAAGCAGAATGTTTGATAATTTAGTTTTTTTATTTAACATTTTTTAGTTTACGTCCATCCTTGATGTCTGCATCAGCAGCCCTTTTTTGGGTTTGCCCACCTAAGATGTTGTACCCCTTTGTGTTTTCGTTTGAAACATACAATTTTGTCGATTTCATTCTGTCAAAGACAATAAATGCAGTGCATCATCATTTATTATGTCAAAAAGTAACTATTTTCTTTCTTTCATAAGTGAGAACACTTATGAAAGAAAGAAAATAGTTACTTTAAAGTAAACATAAGCAATGTATAAAGAATATTGACTGCTTAGGAGTTGGTTGTGACGCGGCACAATTAACCCCGGTTGAATGGCACATTTTACCCCAAATAGTAGAGTCTGATATTTTGGCTCATATATAAAAATCACCCTGCTCGAAGCATTTAAATTATACTGCATAGCAAACTAGGATAAATACCAAACATTTTAATAAAACTCTCATATAAAAAAAACAAAAAACGCTAGCTTGTGACCAAAACATATTGAAGCGAAAATATTTACTAACGTGACGTTTGAGATGAAAATATTTTCTAACATGCACTGCCCCTCGGTCCGCGTCGCTGGCGCAACTAAAATGAGAGCCGCGTGTGCTCGTCTGTTAAGCATTACGCAACACAATACGATCGTATTCTATCTCTTACTGTTTTCGAGATATTCGCATCGGCACAATTTACCCCCGGCACTTTCAACCCCGCTCTCCCCTATAAAACTGAGAATGTTCTCTTCAAACCATCCAATATGTTAATATACTAGCTGATCTAAAAACTATTTAATAAGAGACAAATATATAAAAATTAATATAAATGAGAAAAAAGTACCATTTCAGTATTTAATTTTCCATGAATTAATTAGAGATTATATTGCTGATGAGCATTGAATAAAAAATTAATAATTACGTTATTATGGTAGCTTTGACAAGAATGAGCTCTTTGTTATAATTTCGTTTCTAAAATAAATTTCGCTGGTTATAACGATCTGTTAAAGGCAACGTTAAATATTTACTTAAGAATTTTTGAGTGAAGAATTTGTTACATAAACTAATTTGTTACATTTATTTCTTCAAATAACAAATAATTTGTAACACGAGTAAATAGTTGGTAAAATGTGCGCCAGCCTTTATAGTCAATATTGTTTTGCTAATAATTTTTTAATAATATGTGAACTAAAATTACTAATGCCTGAACTTATAGATGCTTTAAATATACTTTGTGATATAATTCCCAAATTATTATTATTAATTTTTGTGTGTTGTTTAATAATAATTAATTAATTAAATGTATTCCAGTGAGTTTTCGTTATTTTAACTATTAATATATTAATGTTTTTGTACTGTTAAGTTAATACAATTAATTGGTTAAAGTAAAACATGTTTTACTTTTAAAAAATACTTGATGTATTGATATATATAAATATCACATCAAGAGATAAATATTTCTGCTGCTTAGGTAGAAGCGACTGCTATTAAATGTAAATTACGACTGAAAAGCTCATTTTCATGAAAATGAAAGCTTTCTGACTTACAAGAGCTAACCTAACTATTATGTAATAGAATTAATATTAAGCTATATTTCTAAATCATTACATCACACAACCATCATCATAAATACATATTTTTCTATAAGGTTAAAATCACAAGAGGTTCATTAATTAGGCCTAAATATTACGAGTATTGGGTATCCAATTACTAATAAAAGGCAACTTACTAAAGTAACATTAAATATCTAAGTCTGATTAAAGTTGTTCAAATATTGCCAAAAGAAATGCGGATATTGTCCATGCATTCTGCAGTTCTCAGGCAGTGTACGATCAGCGTATTACATCACTGTCAAAATAATGTTCATTATTTGATGTAGTTGCGTAGTTGTTGATAATAATGTGATATTTTAAGATAATTTTTGAAAAGCAAACAATGTGGGGTTACACTCTGAAAAGTGAACTATTTAAAAATGCCTTAATATCCGGTCAAACTGTTATATCTTTCATATTATCCTTTGGTGCCCTGCAAACAAATATATTGTCACAAGTTCATACTGTCTATATGCAGCTCATATTGCATTCTGCAATGCTAACAAATATTGACAATATGATTGTGTGTGCGGCTAGCCTTTAAGTACCTAAGTAGTAAGTCAAGAGGTTGGGCCTAAGAGACTGCAGGTTCTTACTAGGGTTGCCATCTGTCCAGGTTTTTTTTGGATTTATCCTAGTTAAGATGGAACCGTGGGAGCATAAAGGACCTTCATTTGTGCTCGCACACCATGATCAACTGAATAGCTGACTACTTCCTCACCCCTCATAAATATGAAAATTTCATAAAGGTAAAAAAATTTATAACATTATCAACTGTGTAAAAAAACCTGTAGATGATTCCAGATTCTGGACTCAGGGTTTTCACATGTCTTGGCTTGTTTCCAAATTTTAGAGATAGCAACCCTAATTTTTACTATCATAGGCCACATAAGTATAGTTGGAAGGGAAGGTATAAAAACATTTTGTTTTAATTACAATTTACTGTTGACTCTTACCTGATGTTTATTTGATCTCATCCTAATAATTCTCAAAGAGTGTAACTGAAAGAGCTGACAAAATTTGGTAGATATAAGTTTTGATGTAGGAATAATGCAGCATATATATTATTTAGTCATTTTTAGTTAATCTGTGATGTGTTTTGTGCAAAGGAATTGTTTTTTTTTTGTGTCTATGTTCTCTATATGGTGATCTTTAAACAAATAAAGTTATTTTGAGTATGCCAAATTGTTTGTCTTTGTTAATTGTTATTCACCCTTATAGATTCCCAAGTGCTACCATCATCAGTCTCCATTATTATTCATGAGAGAGGGACTGCTGAAACCTGCTGCCTATACCTCTGCTTGGCTCAACTTCAGAAGGGCTACTGAGAGTTTTTACCAAGTCACTGTAAAAAAAGCAAACAATTGTAATAATGTTAATCTCTATGATAAATTGAGTGTTTTCTCATATTGCATAGATTTAACATTACTTTAAAATTGAAGTGGTAACTTATTTCATGCTAACTCTGTAAAAACTCACACTAGCTCCTCTGATATTATCAAAAATAATATGCAGTTTTTTTATTTATTTAACTGTAAATATTTAATTCAATGTACATGTTTAACTGTAAATAAAGTTTATAGGCTATATACTATTAAAAAAAAAATATGCAGTGTATTTCAAAGTTACACTGAAGTAGACTCTCTTGAAGAGTTGCCTTTTCATTTCATTCAGCAACATCAGATTATGGCCATACCATTAAACAGTCTGTTAGTAATTTCAAATTGACAGGTTACACTAAACTTATTATGAAATTATATATGGTACTTGCATCAAAAATCCAATTTATAACTTTTGTCTATCTGTTCCCGCTAATGTCTGAAACATCCAAACTGATTTTAGCAGATAGCTAACGTTATATTATGTATCATGTCTGTTTATGCGGGTGAAACCACAGGCTTTATTAACATAAAAATAAATCTGCAAAATACTTCTTTTCAATAAAAAAACAAACATTCTTTTTAGATACTTAAAAGTTCTTCTGATGATGATGAGATTCTTACTAGTTAAGTAAAAATTACATTACAAGTATTATATTCATTTTCATAGTTCAAATACAGAACCAAAAATTTCAAGTTGGTAAATAAAAAATAAAAAATCAGTCATATTTTTTAAAATTACTTTTAATTTGTTAATTAATAATTTAATTTTATATGTAATAAAAATAATGTCTTTCTAAGTAACTATATTCAGAAGCAACATATAGATAACACTGAATTCATTCTCGAAATATAAAATTATTTTTTTTCACCCTAATTCACTTTTAGTTTTCTCACAGTGTCTCACCAAGTCTTTCAACTTATACACTAAATCTTGTAACTGAAGTGAGCCACATGTAAACCGTATGTCTTCACCAGAGTCAGATTTTAACACTACAGTATATAATAAATTGTCTGATCCTACACCAGGTGTGTTTGTTAGAACTTCCAATTTCCATTCAACGTCGGTAATTCTTGGTAAAACACTTGGCCCGGCGCGATTAGGTTCCATACTTGTTATACAGCTTTTTCAGGCGCTCACTGTATATTTTCGAGGAACATGTAGTCTTTATCACTTAAGGTAACATTTAAAAAATCGATTTATCATTAGCTAAACTTAATATTTTTGGGCGTTTTTTTTTTATAAAAAAAACTTGTAATCGGTCTTGACAAATGACACTTGACAGTGACACTGACAAATCCATAGATACATAAAGAGAAACCGTAGAGGGAGAATAGGATAGAGGAGCTAATAGCGTATACAGTATGAGACAGAAAATGTGATATACATTTACATTATTACTATGAATGTTGTAATCATTTTTTGATTTTCATCATGATTTTATGATATTAAGAGGATAGGTACATGTGGGAGATGATAGGTGAACCAACTTCTGAAAAAAAAGCGATTTAAAAGGTTTGTTTTATTAGAAAATAAGAATTAAATGAAATACAGAATATAAATTTAAAAAATATAGATAATATATCTGCCTCCATCAAGTTCTTATTCTTCCACCATTTATACGGTTTTTAAAACGCTTCCTGGTAACACTAGATAGAGCTGCAGATTTAGGTTTACATAAGAATAAAATAATGAATTCTGTTGATTGTTTTTGACTTAATTGTTATCATACAAAGTTTCGTTAAAAGATATTTATGAACAGATGCTTTTCTTTTCTCCTAATCAATCTCACTGTCAGCCTATTATATGAGAGGGGGTATAGAGCGAAGACCCACGCTGCTCTAATGCGGGTTGGCGGGCTGATAATGTTTTCATTTATTGACCATCACTATCAGATGGTTATAGCGACCGGTACCGACGGCCTAACATGCTCTCCGAGGCACGGGGGTGTACCACCACCAACTTCCCGACTCTGTGCTTGAAATGTAGTAAACATGTCGTAGAAAAATCAAAATCGGAATTATTCCGTGACCCTACCCAGGATTCGAACCCAGGACCTCGTGATCGAAGCCACATATCCAAAATACAAGGCAAACGAGGCAGTCGTTTCTTTTACTCGTATTACTCTAATCTCGTCATGTTATTATTATTGTCAACCTTCCATAATGAAGGCGATTTGAGCCAAAATCTATTATGTGAACTTTAACATTTTCAAGTATTTGGATGCATGGAACAGAAAATGTTTTATTATCTTTTGTAAACTTTCGAATTGCATTACAGAATAAGCTTACCCATGGTGGTCCTTAAAGTTCAAGAAACAAGTTACATCAAAACGACAATTATATTAAAATCGTTAGTTTATTTTGTATTTTTAACATTTTCTTTACATCAAAAATATTTCATTATTTATCTATAAAAATAATTAGTATAAATTAGCTTTTAGTACATAAATATCAACATTAAATATTACACAAGTCATTTTGTCACATTCAACTTTATATATTCAAGGCACATACAACTTGGTAAGTAAAATAGCATATTTTCTAAAAAAAAAGCAAGTAGCACAAAAAGTTGACAAAAATTATAATAAGAACAATGAATTATAAACAAATTCAATTACAACCATTTTCAAATAAAAAATAATAGACTTTATTTTGAATTATTATTCAACTTAACTAAATAGAGATACATTTTTCCACAATTAAATACAGACAGTTTCCCTTGAAACAAAAACAAATTGTTGATTACTTGACAAAGTTTTACATAGGTATAGTAATAAATGGCGGTGAAATAAATAAGAGATTCGTCAAGTTTTACTCGTTATTTTTTTATCTAATTATGGTCCACGAACCAGGAACAGATTTTCATGACCTGGCAATTTATTTCGAATCGAAACGCGATGTAAAACGATATAGCGCCATCTTAATAAGATGGTGTAACATTTTTTTAATTACCAACTGACCACCACTCTACACATCATCCAAAGGAGAAAATGAATGAAAAGTGAAAATGTATTTAATTTTCACGTATTTTAGAGGCTTCTGATTCTCAACCCAACATCGAAAATCGCAGCTGACTATTTCAGGATGCAAACACTGCCAAGCACAATACGAGGTTTGGGCCGGCAAGACATCGACAGTCGAAATTTGTTCCTGGCTCAGGGACCATTAGCACATGAGTAGATAAAAGGTACAGAGAGAAAGCTTCACACTGCCGCACGAATCGGTTGCACTACTACAAGCACACGGAGCATGTGTGAGTGACCACCAGCCGCTTGTCGTGACGCCGAATCCTACGCGACGAGACTGGAAAAACCGGTTTACGAGGGCACAGTTAGTTGACAATCTTAGGGTTATGTCAGTTCGACACGTGGTTTGTTTGGTTGTTTAATTTGTCTTAACTTATTGTGACAACCCTACCAAAACGGGCAACAGTTTTGCACGTTCTTGAGAGCTTCGCCTCTGTTCCCCTTATCAACTCATGTGCCATTAGTTATGACTTAAAAACTATTTAAAACATATACAGTACTGCAGTATGTTATCAATATTTATTTTTATTAAATGTAAAATCCATTATACAAATATGTATTATTTGATTTATTAGCACCAATAATTATTATTGTATATTCTATTTTCGGGAGGGTTGACTTTGGTTTCAATAGTAAAGCGTATAGACAAGACAGTTTGTGTATGTATACAACTGAAGAAGCGCCAGAAAAACAAAACATATTTTTAAAATTATTATCTGTCTGTGAGTAGTTACTATAGTCCAAATTATATAAATTTACAGTAAAGGGCGTTGAACGCTCGAGAGAAATAGGTGTTGAAAAAAGATGTGTCAAAAACCTTACCCTTATTGGCAATATGAGATAAAATAAAAATACAACCTAAAAACTAACAACAAAATACTGGCAGTATGTTGCTTCACGAAGTGATTCTATTTTGTACAATAAAATAATTATGATCACTATACAGTTTGTAAATATTTGTTTGTTAATGGCACTAACAAGAGATTTTAACATCGAGAACTTAAACAAAGACATATTAAATCATTTAAACAATGGTTAAAAGTATATATTTTGCTTGTATAACATGTTGACAGTAAAACCGACTCGAATGCCGTGACGGCAAATTGCGCGACGTTGTATGTTGCGCCTTCACAAACTACAATCAATGACAATATAATGCGGTACCATCTAATAGGATGTTCCAATTCTAATCTTTACAAATAAAATTAAAGTATTTGTTATTTCGAAATAACAGCTTTTAACTTAATGATTTTTTTTTCATTTAGAAAAAAACTGTTTAATTTAATAAAAAATTAAATTTATAAAAATTAATATTAAAATTTTTGTTTGCCTGTTTGTTTTCCCAACCTCTGAAATTACCAGATTGTAATAATTTGTATATGATAGCCACACTCGTGAGGAGTACTGTAGGCTAATTTTGTATCCCACAGGGACGGAAAATGGGTAAAACCGCAGGCGTTCGCTAGATTTAACAAAAATTGACGTTACGTGTAGTCACGTTTATACCCAGTTTCTTGGTAAAAAGGCACAGCTGTTGCTGCTCGGCTCTGCTCGGTAAAGTGACAATGTGATACATAAGTTTAGTATACTTTTCTGCATATCTTACTTGCTATTCACGAAGGCGGGTGAGCTTTACTTGTGGTTGAACGTATATGTATATGTACATTGTTGTAGTGTGCAGGTCTGACGGAGCGATCAGTTGGGACCGAGCCGTCGCAACGGTGACTTGCGCTTGTTGTTATTGCCACGAAGTACTGTCAATCAATAAGCGTTCAACCAGGAGTAAAGCTCACTCGCCTTCGTGAATTGCAAAAACTATACACATTAACACTGCATTGGATGTCTTTAGGGTGCAAATTCGTAGCCGACCACGAACGTCATATTCCAGCGACACAATTAATTTCTATTTAATAACGACGTGTTTTATTCACAGTTGTCATCGACAATCGGCTATGAACTCTCACTTCAACAGATTTGTATTGTCGTACTGGAACGCTAAGTCACTTAGCGTCCGCTAGTTGTAAATATGGGAAGACGAGCATTATTATTGTTATTCATCTATTGTAAAGCTTTGACTACATCACATTACTATTTCTCAGCGCTTCATTTTCTCGAGTATAGGCAAGATCATTTCGAATGACGGTCGTTTGCCGGGGTCCTCGTTCATGCATATTTTGACCAGCTTGGAGATATGCGGCGATATGCCGGGTGGGATCGTGATGCGGAGACCTTCTAGGGCTATTTTCATACCACACTCCATAGGTGAGAGGTCAGCGAAGGGGACCTGAAATAATATATCTATATTTCACGAATCTCTAAAATTGTACATCGAATTGTACGCTTAAAAATCTCCTAAATATATAAAAAATTAAAAGTCAAAATATTACAAACTCCCATCACATATCGTCGTAATTTGGTCACTCCATAACCCTGAGCACATTTTCAATACATTGTCGTGAGTTTGGTCGAAGTGCAAAGGTTGAGGCGATCATTCATACAAAAATCGCCATTCACCTAATAATGTGTATACGCGTGTGCGTTTGTGTGTTACTATGAGTGTGTGTGTGTATATGTGTGTGCATCTGTCAGGTTATGGCGGCACCTGGACTAGGGATCCAGATGAAAATCAGCGGTGCATGGCCTTTTAGGAGATCATGTAGCAATAATGCCGAGCTGGGTAAATTTTCTAGGCTATGCCACAAACGCAGGGTATTCAGCATACTACAAGTAATTGTAAATTGTGTGGCACAATGTATCCTCGTTCTCACCTCCCTGGTGGCGAGCTCCCACAGCAGCACGGCGAAGCTCCACATGTCGGCCGCCTCCCAGTTGCGTTTGGCGCTCGGCTTGAGCAACGCCTCGGGCGCCATCCACGCCGGCGCGTACACCCGCCCGCGCTCCTGGAACGAGAACTTCGCGTCCGCCATGTTGATGCGCGCCGTCAAGTCCTCGTCGATCTGCGAAATTAAACCGAGATCATACCGGGTGTAAGGGATTGTGAGTGATTTAGTACATGATAACATGGCCGCACTGCCTGTTCACTGATCATAGCTAGCACGTACCATGATATGCTTGCTGTTGAGGTGGTAGGTGGGCAGCACGCGGTCGCGCTGCAGCGAGTGCAGGTACGCCATGCCGGCCGCCACGTCACGCGCCAGGCGCACGGCCGCGCCCGCATCCACCACCACGCGCCCGCCCGCGCCCGCGCCGCCGTGCAGCAGCGCGTACAGCGAGCCCCACGACATGTGCTGCGAGATCACCACCAGCGACGGCGGCGACACGCAGCACCCCACCTGCCGACACACGCGCAATCAACCGCTACATTACTGAACATTAAAACATATTGACAGTCGATAGTGCTCACATTCAAACATGGTGTGAGAAAATATTCAGCTTGCAGAACTCCTCATTAGCGCAGTATGCGCGGCGTGCACTCGCGCACGGCGATGATCTGACTGTCAGTACTCACCACGGGCAGTATGTTGGGGTGCGAGAATATCCTCAGCTTGGGGAACTCCTCGTTGAAGTCGCGCTGTATGCGCGGCGTGCACTCGCGCACGGCGATGATCTGACTGTCAGTACTCACCACGGGCAGTATGTTGGGGTGCGAGAATATCCTCAGCTTGGGGAACTCCTCGTTGAAGTCGCGCTGTATGCGCGGCGTGCACTCGCGCACGGCGATGATCTGACTGTCAGTACTCACCACGGGCAGTATGTTGGGGTGCGAGAATATCCTCAGCTTGGGGAACTCCTCGTTGAAGTCGCGCTGTATGCGCGGCGTGCACTCGCGCACGGCGATGATCTGACTGTCAGTACTCACCACGGGCAGTATGTTGGGGTGCGAGAATATCCTCAGCTTGGGGAACTCCTCATTGAAGTCGCGCTGTATGCGCGGCGTGCACTCGCGCACGGCGATGATCTGACTGTCAGTACTCACCACGGGCAGTATGTTGGGGTGCGAGAATATCCTCAGCTTGGGGAACTCCTCGTTGAAGTCGCGCTGTATGCGCGGCGTGCACTCGCGCACGGCGATGATCTGACTGTCAGTACTCACCACGGGCAGTATGTTGGGGTGCGAGAATATCCTCAGCTTGGGGAACTCCTCGTTGAAGTCGCGCTGTATGCGCGGCGTGCACTCGCGCACGGCGATGATCTGACTGTCAGTACTCACCACGGGCAGTATGTTGGGGTGCGAGAATATCCTCAGCTTGGGGAACTCCTCGTTGAAGTCGCGCTGTATGCGCGGCGTGCACTCGCGCACGGCGATGATCTGACTGTCAGTACTCACCACGGGCAGTATGTTGGGGTGCGAGAATATCCTCAGCTTGGGGAACTCCTCGTTGAAGTCGCGCTGTATGCGCGGCGTGCACTCGCGCACGGCGATGATCTGACTGTCAGTACTCACCACGGGCAGTATGTTGGGGTGCGAGAATATCCTCAGCTTGGGGAACTCCTCGTTGAAGTCGCGCTGTATGCGCGGCGTGCACTCGCGCACGGCGATGATCTGACTGTCAGTACTCACCACGGGCAGTATGTTGGGGTGCGAGAATATCCTCAGCTTGGGGAACTCCTCGTTGAAGTCGCGCTGTATGCGCGGCGTGCACTCGCGCACGGCGATGATCTGACTGTCAGTACTCACCACGGGCAGTATGTTGGGGTGCGAGAATATCCTCAGCTTGGGGAACTCCTCGTTGAAGTCGCGCTGTATGCGCGGCGTGCACTCGCGCACGGCGATGATCTGACTGTCAGTACTCACCACGGGCAGTATGTTGGGGTGCGAGAATATCCTCAGCTTGGGGAACTCCTCGTTGAAGTCGCGCTGTATGCGCGGCGTGCACTCGCGCACGGCGATGATCTGACTGTCAGTACTCACCACGGGCAGTATGTTGGGGTGCGAGAATATCCTCAGCTTGGGGAACTCCTCGTTGAAGTCGCGCTGTATGCGCGGCGTGCACTCGCGCACGGCGATGATCTGACTGTCAGTACTCACCACGGGCAGTATGTTGGGGTGCGAGAATATCCTCAGCTTGGGGAACTCCTCATTGAAGTCGCGCTGTATGCGCGGCGTGCACTCGCGCACGGCGATGATCTGACTGTCAGTACTCACCACGGGCAGTATGTTGGGGTGCGAGAATATCCTCAGCTTGGGGAACTCCTCGTTGAAGTCGCGCTGTATGCGCGGCGTGCACTCGCGCACGGCGATGATCTGACTGTCAGTACTCACCACGGGCAGTATGTTGGGGTGCGAGAATATCCTCAGCTTGGGGAACTCCTCGTTGAAGTCGCGCTGTATGCGCGGCGTGCACTCGCGCACGGCGATGATCTGACTGTCAGTACTCACCACGGGCAGTATGTTGGGGTGCGAGAATATCCTCAGCTTGGGGAACTCCTCGTTGAAGTCGCGCTGTATGCGCGGCGTGCACTCGCGCACGGCGATGATCTGACTGTCAGTACTCACCACGGGCAGTATGTTGGGGTGCGAGAATATCCTCAGCTTGGGGAACTCCTCGTTGAAGTCGCGCTGTATGCGCGGCGTGCACTCGCGCACGGCGATGATCTGACTGTCAGTACTCACCACGGGCAGTATGTTGGGGTGCGAGAATATCCTCAGCTTGGGGAACTCCTCGTTGAAGTCGCGCTGTATGCGCGGCGTGCACTCGCGCACGGCGATGATCTGACTGTCAGTACTCACCACGGGCAGTATGTTGGGGTGCGAGAATATCCTCAGCTTGGGGAACTCCTCGTTGAAGTCGCGCTGTATGCGCGGCGTGCACTCGCGCACGGCGATGATCTGACTGTCAGTACTCACCACGGGCAGTATGTTGGGGTGCGAGAATATCCTCAGCTTGGGGAACTCCTCGTTGAAGTCGCGCTGTATGCGCGGCGTGCACTCGCGCACGGCGATGATCTGACTGTCAGTACTCACCACGGGCAGTATGTTGGGGTGCGAGAATATCCTCAGCTTGGGGAACTCCTCGTTGAAGTCGCGCTGTATGCGCGGCGTGCACTCGCGCACGGCGATTATCTTCGCCACTATATCATTCTTCTGCCAGCGCCCGCGCCACGTCTCGCCTATGACAAATTAATATCAATTATTATTATAAAAGGGAATTCATTCTACATGGAAATATATAAACTATTATTTGTATTCTTTCACCTGAAGGAGTGACAGCGATCCTCGTGTGGAGAGCCAGCTCATTGATGTTGATACCCTTGTGCCGGGAGAGCGTCGCATCACGGCTGCGCGTCTTCAGCCCGAGCCAAGATTGGTCCTTGAATTGGATCTTCTTTAGGTCTTGACCTTGATTGACGGCCATCTCGTGGAGTCTGCAATGTAACGGCATTCGAAATGTATTTAAAATAAACTTTTCCACAAATAAATGGTACATAGAGGAACATGAAGGCCGCCTATTTGAACTGGATCACATTTAAGACTACAGCCTGGGATAGTTCAACCTCCCAGAAATTCATCTACACACACTACCAGGTGTGAAGATCCTTGCGTCTAGAAGAGCACATTAGCCCCGATACATTAGCACCTTGAACAAGTCAAGACCGCCACTCATTAAAGCTCAGTAATGGGTCCTAAACTAACCATGAACTAGACTGATGGCAACGAAACTCACCTCTGAACAAGTTGACCCCTAGTTTTATCCAAAGGTGTGTCCCCATCTTTATTGGCCAGTGACACAAGCGCACCCGCTACCACCAGGTCTTCAGCTATCGCGCTGTAGCCCCAGAAACATGCATAGTGCAAAGGCGAGTTGCCGTGCTCGTTTGTGAAGTTCACATCCACTCTGTTTTGAAGTAGCTAAAAGAGATATATTTTACCAACTGTAGTAGTTATCAAATGAATACAATTTTGTTAAAGAGGAAAATAAAACAACTAAGTTTTTTATCAGATAGTAGACTCAATGAAGAGTTTATTGAGGTTGTAATATATTATATCTCTGATTTGATAATCTTCTACTAAAGGTATTACATACTGTCATACCAGTCAAGGAATAGGCAGTTGGCATATGTTTCTACATGCGCAGATTGAGCAACTGAGAACATATAATAGATAGACAAAATCGAGAATTTACTGTAATTTAATATAGTTTTCAACTTTTATATGGTCAGACACCATCATAGGGTTTTACAAGTATATTCACCTCCTTCTACTCCCAACAACTGAACAATATGGTATGTGCCCATGTGCAGCAGCATCATGAAATGGCGTATCGAAACCCATGTTAGTGACATTAATACCATGACATATAAACCTACCAATTGAACAATAGGTCTGTGCCCATGTGCAGCAGCGAGATGGAGCGGCGTATCATCGCCCATGTTGGTGACATTGATCCTGGCACCTCTCCTGATCAGCATCTCCACTATTTTGATGTGACCCTCCTTGCATGCCCAGTGGAGTGGACTGAAGCCATGGTCATCACTGGAAATAGAAATTGAGTTTATGCAGCAAACTGATCCAATGATTTCATGATGAAGTTGGCAGAACTTATAATGAAACTGGTGGTTCTTGTGCCTTCCTGCTAAACTAAAAAATCTTTCATTAACAACCTTGATTACTTTTAAGTAGGTAATTTATCCAATTACAAAAAAAAAATTCCAAAATAATTCAGAGGATTAAGGGCTCAAAGAAATATTTTGCAGCATACCAGTAACAGTTTCTCCTCATACAACAACAAGAAGACAAGGCATCTACTGTAACAAAGCAGAACCAACATAGCACTAGTAGTAGGCATGACAACTGGGCATTGCCTGCTCAATAGGCACCTCAAGATAATGGGAATTAAGGGTGATCCTTCGTGTCCAGAATGTGGCAAAGAGGAGACCTGTATGGCCTTGACAGACATCCCCTCTAGAAATAATAAACAGTTTCTCCTCTATATTTTCCTTATTACAGTAACTTTAATTATTCATTCATATATACCAATTACTTAGGTTAAATATATAAGGTATTATAGTACAAACATTTCAGTAGCAGGAAAATATGTACTTACCACTAACATGAGATGATTTAGCATCCCCTCATATACTTATAATAATTCCTGTTCTAGTATTAATGACATTTTACTATAAAAATACTACATTACTGACTTAGATTTTATCTAAAAAGAGTACTAGAACTACTCTAGAGTTTAACATGTTAACGGACACAACTATGTCACAGATTGTGTGTGCTGCGACAGTACTTACTGCAATACATTGCCCATGGGTGTAGTGTCACAGCACAATTATTATTATAATAAATGATAATGTTATGTGGTGACTGTAGAAAGTCTGAATTAAACCTAATTGGTGACAGTACAACATGTTCTTCCTTACAATTACCAAGAAGATTATGTCTTGAGGCTTACTGATTTTATGGGCAAAGAAACTTCCGACGTCAAGGGGTGTACTGTCTGTTAACATATTAATTTTCTTGACAGTTACCACAGAATCTGTTTAGTAGTTCCAGAAATATGTTTGAGCAGTCAGCAGACTGACTTTCTCAATACTGTTGAGTTTAATTTTTTTCTATAGCGATTATTGTAGTAGTCAAAGATATACATACATAAGATAATGAATACTTGTCAGCAAATTAAGTTTTGTTTTACTTGAGATTTTTAATAAATAGCTAACATGCTAATATTTTACTTATAGATTTATGTGAAGACATCATTCTGGTTATGAGAAAAAGTTTGTGTAGGTATGTATTTATTTGCAATCACATTTGTATTTTGTACTAAATAACACAACTTAATTAATAAATAGTAAATAATTTAACACCCTACTTTTTAATTACTCCAAATCATGTCTCAATATAATTTGAGTAAATAATTTTAACTTCGCTAATAAGTGAATTAAAAGTTGTGACTAACACTCGCACTGTTTAGGTTTCTCATGGTTTGTTCTGACATAATTTGTTAGCCTTGTTAGTGGGCGAGATGTACTTACTACAACTTCCATTTATGGCAAACGGGTGGACATATGGCGTATTTTATAAATAGAGTAATGTAACTCATAGACTCTTCTTACCCCTGATTCATATCATGCTCCGTATCGTCCAGCCAAACGCGCACCTGCAAAGCATTTCCCTCTCTGCACCATTGGAAAATATCTTCCATGTTTTAATCACTTAATACACTTCTAACAACGCAATTAGTAAACAAAAGGATTATCCCACAATAAACTATACATGCAGGCACAATAAATAAATAAAGAAAACACTTGTTTAACTAAATAAAATTAATATTTTTATAATAAATCACAATCTTGATTCATAAGCGGCTGACTTTGACAGTTTCGCAATCACCAAAAATAAAATTGAAACTAGCGCTTTATGGAAACATACACGGTCAATATAGGCTTCTCTGTCATTCATACTAGGACTTGCATGCTGATCCTCATTTGCCTAACAAATGTTAGATTCGCTAAATTTGGTAGTGTAATACTGGGATGTCATTTTAAAATGGGGCAATATGTTGCCAGTAATAAGGCGTGTACATGTGAACATAAATTGGTAGTTTTTAATATCATTTAATAATTAAATAAACAGTGATTCTGTAATAACTTATAGTTTTAAATTATATAAGAACCTGCTCAAATTGCCAAGTATTTAATAAATTATTTTTATAATAATTACTATTACTAATAAACTCAAGGACTTTGTAGCAATACAGTAGTAAATATTTCTCCACTTCCATACCATTTTCAACAGAAAGTTTGCTAAAATATATCTTTTATTCTACATAGTACTTTTGATGGAAAAACCTGATGTTCCATGATCTGACAATCGCAACTTAATCATCATTTACAACCTAGCCTACCAAGAGACGTATTTTATGAACATATTCAAAAATATGCTGCAAAGGTAGGGGTAATGTATGAAAAAAAACCACTAATTTTTAAATCTTAACTATTCACAGCCGTAGAGCTGTTAAGGCTAAGTGCAATGCTCAAAACAGTTCTTCAAATACTTAAAACTTTATTTTATACTATAAGTATGGTTTACAAATTATTTTTTCGCAAATGAAATCTTCATTGCATGTGTTGGAGTTATCTTGAAGCCTTGTAGTGCTTCCTTTGCCGCTGCTGACTGCATTTCATTGGCAAACTCTACAAAAGCGATGTCATGTCTGTTTGGTACTAATCTCACTTCTTTAAAGCCAGGGAATCTGTAATGTAATAAATAAATGTTACTATCATAAGATTTAAAAAAAAAAATTTAAATTGCACACTATTCTTTGTTGTCACACATGCTAAAATAATTTATTTTGTTTATTTTATGTGATTCAGTTGCTAAATATTAATAGATATTAATTTATTAAGTTATAAGATAAAATATAACTTACTGGTTGAAAAGCATAGACAACATCATTTCTGAGGTTTCATCGGGCAGATTGGTGAGGAAAAGAATCTGATTAGGAGGCTGTTCCACATTGACATTATTGAGCATGCTTGGCTGGCCAAAGCCAGGCACCATTGCTCTGTTGGCATCCTTGTTCTTCTTTTTCTTGTTTTCATCTGAGCTCTTTGGTAGCTTAGGTCTTTTAGGTCTCTCCTGGAATGTACCTTTTATTTTCGAAATTACATCACTGTCTGTTTTTGCGTACTGTATCCTCTGAAAAAATAAAACCTTTTAAATTATTTCAACCTGCAACTGTTGCATATTTGTGAGATTGGTAAATAATATAGATAAATTCTGGCAGTTCATTAGGGAGGGGCAAGGAGAGTTCAATTATGTTCTTTAAATGATAAGGGGGGAATAAAAATTTCATATGTATAAATCCAAAATTTAAAATTCTTAACCTGAAATGTAGCAATACAATATCTAATAAACAATTATACTGTCATAGTAAGCATTATATTAGGAAGAATAAGAATTATTCAGTATAGGTGCTGAGTCCATAGCAGAGAAAATATGTATCTATTGCAAAAATAGATAAAATAAAGGTGTTGACCATTTCAAAATATATTTACCATTGGCTTATCATAAAATGGGAAACCTTGCATACTCCTCAATGCGACAGTAGCACTGGATATCTCTTTGAATATAACGAAAGCTTGGCCTCTCATTTTTAGCGTTTTCATTGCTACAATATCCAGAATTTGGCCAAACTGTGAAAAGATGGCATACAAAGATTTCTTCAGCTCCTCTTTTTTTATTTTCTCATTGAGATTATTTATATATATCGTGTAGTTAGGGCGGATATCCATAGCTGAAAGAATAAAGCATTCATTGGATATTTTATGATGCTAAGTACAAGACGCGTAAAGGTTATTTACCTTGCTAAATATTAATTAGAGATCAAAGAATTTATACACCTTTTAACATTGATATTGGTAAAATATTTATCTAATTACATAATTTGAATTTATATTCTACTAGCTGACCCGGCAAACGTTGTTTTGCATTCAAAATTTAAAAAAAATATTAGATGAAAATTAGATAGTAGCCGATTCTCAGACCTGCTGAATACGCATACAAAATTTGGTAAAAATCGGTAAAGCCGTTTCGGCGGAGTACGGTAACTAATATTGTGACAGGGAAATTTTATATATTAGATTAACATTATTGGAAGGACTACAAAAATATGAAAGATTTTATTTACTTACTCATTTTGTGAGGTTAGGTGCTTGTGTAATTGAAATTTGAATGTGATTAATGGTTTTATTAATTCAAATACAGTGTATTAATTATATTTGTCTGCAATAGCACAGCACCAAAGGTTTGTCGAAAAATGGAAAATGAATAAAATAAAGTAAAATCCGCACACAATTGAGAAACAGACGCCGACGCCGCTAACTTTTTTTTAATGTTCAACCATAGACTATATTAGTATATTTTTTACAGATTACAACTTATTCTCTTTGAAAAATCAGAGTGCACAGCAGTGCCCCCACCAAGTTGAGCTTCGCGCTCAACTTGATAAGTACTGCCTGCTATCCTTTACTGAAACCATTTGGCCGCATTTGATTTACTCAAAAAAACTAAAATCCAGCAGTGACGGGAAAAAGTGTTATTTTTTACTACCTTTACTCCTTTAATAGAACGACTATAATCTGTTTCAATGGAGTTTAAAGGCCATAAAGACTTGATTCCCGGCAGATTATTATTATAAATTTAATTAAAAAAAAATAGAGCTTGTTGAATGTTGTTCTGTGGTTAGTATGGTTATTATTTTTTACATCTTTTTTTTTACTGGCCGTCTGTGGTTATTGGCTATTGGGAATTCGCGCGCATTTATTTTCGCGCAGCCGCTTGTTAATAAGGATAATTTTTTATTGATGACTCGTAATTCTTTCTTTTGTCCGTGTTATTTACACAAATTGTATTCAACTTTCAATCAAATGTTGTTATTGTGAGGTATAATAAAACTAAAAATAAACTCGTACAAGAAAACTGTTTCAAGTTATACAACAATCAGTAAAATAATAAAAATGCATGATTTTTCTAATGATTTTGATCGTGTTACACCCGATATATGGATGTTAAATGAAGCTTCATGGAATGAAAGACTTATTCAGTTACCAAACTGGCAGAAGGTATATTTATTTAAATACGATTTGTTGCTGTCGTTAACATTATTTTGACCTTCGCTTAACCTTTTAGATTCCTCTAATAAATTCTAATGCATCACACAACCTGCCCGATGGGTCCCTGGTTCGTTTCCGTGGGATGGTACAAGACATGCATAACCCAGAATTTTTCTTTGAACAATTTGAAGTGTTCAATACGGTTACAAATGAAATTAAAAACAAATCTGGAAAATATACTGATACAGCACACATCTTGGTAAGTATCTGTTTTTATTTTTCAAATAATTATTAAAATAATGAAAAGAGAGATGAAAAATTCCAATGTTGAGGGACTCAGAATCATGTACTGAACAGCTTTGTTTTAAGTACATATTTTAACATGTTTATCATACATGCTTTTAATAACATTTTGCTGAATATATCCCCTTTCTGTGGGTGTATTGGGTTGAAAAATTAAGTTTTGAGTGCTATTCACCATCACTCATTGCTTAATTTCTTATATATTTGTTCAGCTCCTCTAGACTTTTAATTAGTGTAAACTAATTATGATTTAAACATTGAACATAATGCCAATTATGGTAATGGCCTGCCTACTTGTAATGACTACCATTACTTCAGAAAGTAGATTCTAACAAGAAAAATCTTATGAAGCAGTAAAATAAAATGTAAGGTTAAGTGTAGCCATTAGCTTTGCGTGATTCAAGCAGTCTTTATATTGACCTTGAATGCTGAGTATCATTGGTTCCAACATAAATTACAATAATATTATTCTTATTAAGTATAAGTGTACTTGCTTGTACACTCTCATTAGTTAACTTTTCAATTTATCAGTCCTGAGAATGTATATACATATTGTCAGAGAAATAAATAAGAGTAACATTAATTTTTTTTAATAAAATGTGCCTTAAACACATTTTATTAAATAAATTAATGTTACTGAGGTATTGAAAAACCAGCTCAATTGCAAGTTATCAATTCTTTCTTTAAATTACCTTCTCACAACTATTTTTAAACAATATGAAATGAATATAAAACATTTTAGATATGATTTTGCTTTAAAAAAATTAACACAGCTTTCATCAAAATTATTCTTATAAGCTTTGATTTGTGAGGAAACAAAATTACTGTTAAGCAAATAATTTAATTACTTTTACATAAATCTTATATAATTGTTAAAGGAAAATGAAAAGATAAACTATACAGAAAACTTAAAGAGTGCTCAACGTCAAACCATAGTGGTAGTGTCAATGCCTGGATTGAATGATTGGGCACAGGCTATAGAAGACGATCAGAACCATTTGAAGCACCTCGACCATCAGCCCAACACATCAAAGAGGTTAAATTTGAACACAAAGCTAAAGAGAAGTCACGATGACAGCGATGATGATCAGAATGCTATGGAGGTAGAAAATGAGGGAGGCATGTATCATATTGTTTATACAGTTCGTCAACTCTTGAAAAAAATACATTGTAGGAACATCTTGCTTACATTGCGTCGATCATCCCACCCTCAGTTTAACTGTCAGTCCAATATGGCAAAATGTCATTTTACATCTTAATTTAATATTTTTCGTTCACCGCTGTCACCATGTTGTAATCAAACACCATATCTCTGTGTGTACTTCTTTATTAATGACATTAGTGACATCTCTGTCATAGCATGAAATAAATATTAAATAACATAGACAACATCAGTACAGAAGAATACCAATTTCTGTTACATCCGCTTTGCAACTGTGGTACATAGGCTTCAAAACTAACATTTTTTTCAAGAATCGATATACTGGTTGTATTGTAGTTGACAAATTACTTTAATTTGTACTATGGTTACAGTTATCTGGCTATGAAATTGAACTTTAGTACAAAATTGCTCTTTCTTAATAAATAATGAATGTACCTATACTAAAGCCAAACTCGATTGAGAATGCTTGTCAACAAACAAATTTAAAATGAAGGTAGAAAATGCAACACAATTTTTGCCTAATAAATTTAAAATTATGTTTTGTTATTTTAAAAAATCTTATTTAAAAGATATTGAATATATTAATTAGTTTTAAGCTTACTAATCTAATTTATTGTCATAAATTCGTCATTAACTAGTTAATTTATAAAAAATAGGTGCAAAATGACTAGTGATT
The DNA here is from genome assembly GCA_034621355.1 of Mycalesis mineus. Classification (NCBI taxonomy): domain Eukaryota; kingdom Metazoa; phylum Arthropoda; class Insecta; order Lepidoptera; family Nymphalidae; genus Mycalesis; species Mycalesis mineus. The sequence continues at coordinate 2,500,623 of CM067895.1, forward strand.
TCTACCTTCATTTTTAATTTGTTTGTTGACAAGCATTCTCAATCGAGTTTGGCTTTAGTATAATACCCCTAGAACATCACTACATGTTATTAAACAAAGTCCCCCCGTCGCATCTGTCCATCTGTCTGTTCACAATAAACTCAAAGACTACTGAACAGACTGTCATACAATTTTTACCAATCATAGTGATTCCTGAAGCAGGTTTTAGTATATATAATTTGCTAAAGTTTTATGTAAATTTAATGAAATATTACAATAATTGTTGGGAATGTCACAGAAATTGAACCCATTTGGGAGCTTTAATCAAAAACACTGCTTTATTTTTTTGAGATACTAAAAACTATGTATGAGAGTTATTTCTCTTTAAGGATAACTTGCTTTTATCTTTAAAGAGGGTTACATACATTTTGGTATATTTGGAAGGTCTCAACACATTACCAGTACCGCAAAGTCGTGGGCGTCTGCTAGTTTTATATAATGAGTAGACTACCAGACGCTTGATTTGATTTGATGATGTCTCATATTTTGCTTTTAACTTCTTCAACAACCAAAATGAGACTTGGTCAATTTTAAGATTGAAAAATTCCTGTGTAAATTCTACAAATTGAAGTATTTTTAATGTTTCATAATATGTGGCAATGCTTACCAAACTTATAATACTGTTTTTTAAATTTTTAGGTGGTAATAAAGAACGGAGAACGGCTGAAGTTGTTAACAACACATCAATAGTGGTGTCCAGGGAGCACCTACTGAACTTCCCACTTCCAGATGTTGCTAGCAAGTCTTGCATTGTTAAAGTAAGTTTAGTTAACAAGTCTTTCTGCCTAAAAGGTGAATATTTCGCCCTGAAAAAGTTCTGCGGTTTCATTCTTTTTCTTTAATAATATCAATTGATATTTCAGAGGGTTTAGTTGTGTGTTATTACAATAACAAAATTAATTCAGCAAGCCTAGGATGTGTTAATAGACTTATCTCAGGTAGAAAGAGAACCAATAGAAACAAAATCGAAAATATTACTTTTTGTGATGGGTGATGGAAACATCACTATTTTTGATTTGTCATCTTTCTCTACACAAGATACGTCCTGTGAATGCCCTGAGCTTGCTGAATTAATATTATTAAAAGAATTACATACAAGTGTTGTTGTTATGCTTCATATCATACTTGTACCATGACATGACATAACATGACTTGACATGACATTTCAGAATCACACTTATGCCCTGAAAATAGTTTAAATTAAATTTGGTGATTGTTACTTGGTTTCAACTTAGAAGATAAAATAGTTTTAAGTACCAACAGATAGTGTTATTTAAAAATTAAAAAGGTATATATTTCTTTATTGTTATCAAGTTAGGCTACATTTTTTCTTTAACTTACAACATAAAAATGTAAAAAATTTCAGATTTACGATGACAGTGACCTCAAAATCAACGACATGATAGAAGTAGTAGGCTTTCTGTCTGTCGACCCAGCCCTATCTGGAGAATTCCAAGCAGACAAAGACCCTCTACTAGAACCCCAGTGTGAGAACGAAGCGGAGATCATAACACACAACCCACCGCCCAGCCTTGTGCCTCGACTACATGCAGTCTATGTGAAGAAATTGGAACATTGCAATCCACTGGTCAAAGGCACTCTAGACCAAGGTAAATATTATATAGTTTTTCTACATTTGGAAGTCTATTTTGCTTTGAATGTTGCATGGTGTTTGATAATAAATAAATTATGGAAAAAAAATATTTTTATTCATTATCATCTGCCTATGAAATGACTCTTCAATAAAATGGACAGTGTTAGTTAAAATAAACTAAATATAGTAAATGAAAAGAAAACTTTTATATATGGCTTCTTTTGTAAAATTTAACCACTAAATCGTAAGGCAAAGACTCCCCAAATAAGATGATTAATAAGAGCAATTATAACATCACACTTGCTGATAGGGAGAATGACATCCTTTATGAAACATTGGTCACCAATAAGCTCTTTGAAAAATGATTCAAAACTTTGTAATTTTGATTAATTGAACTGGAGCTATGGTGTGATGTATATTTTCACATTGTTTCCAGAAGTAATACTCAAAGAAGCAAACTCAGCGAGAGAGCATTTACTGAAAGCACTGAAGGAACTCTTGCTGGGGGATGAACTCACTGCAGAGTACTTGATTTGTCATCTTATAGCCTGTGTGTAAGTACTTATAATAAATATTCCATAAGACCACCAATCTTTATTGGAGCAGATTGGTGGGTTCATGTTCCATAGCCTGTTTGTAATATAGCCTTTTTTTTTTTTTTTTTTTTTTTTTTTTCTCGGAGGGGGGAAAAATCCTCATGGACACCCTACCGGGTAGTGCCGGACTCTTACCGGCTAAAAAAAAAACCCTCCTATCTTCAGAGTGCTGGTGTACCTGCCTTGTGGCCTACCACCAACACCGCGGTCTGTTTTAATTACGTCCATTTCGTTCGTCCTCTTCTTTAATCTTAATTATATCGTCAAGGTAATTTTTAACTCTATCCCATATCTCTGGACTTTCCAACATTACGTTAATTATGTTTTCCACGGTAATCTCATGTGCTATATCCCTCCTTAATTTATGTCTATCTGTGGCAAAACGAGGACAGTGAAACATTGTATGTTCTGCATCGTCGATGGGGGCTACGCAGTACATGCATTTAGCACAGTCTCTTTTTTTTATACGTGCGGTGTACTCCATAAACACGCCATGTCCTGTGAAGCACTGAGTCATTCGAAAGGACATCAGGCCATGTTTCCTGTATACCCAGTTTTTTAAGTTACCTATCAACCTATGTGTCCAGCGGGCTTTTGTTGATTCGTCCCATTCTTGTTGCCACATCTCAAGGGTCATATCTCTAGTTGTACTCTTATCACCTACAAGTCTTAATTCATAAGATATTAATCTTTCTTGCGCTAGTAAATGAGCCGGTATGAGATTTGCCAATACAAGGGCGGCATCAGTGGATATCGTTTTATATGCGCAGCACGTCCTTAATGCCATCGTTCTTTGTGCGCTCAATACCTTTTTTTTGTAAACATCCTTGTCCATGGCAGTTACCCATATCGGTGCCCCATACATCAATACCGACTGCATCGCCAGGGCTAAGGTCCTTCTCTTTCGAGAACTCGGGCCACGCGTATTAGGTAGCATTGTACAGAGTGCTTTAACCGTTTTTTGGGCCTTCTCACATGCTACATTAATATGGTTTCCAAAACTAAGGCGCGAGTCCAGAGTAACCCCCAAGTAAACCGCTGTTGAGGTAGGAATTACAGTTGTGTTCCCGCATGTAAAAACAAAACCTGTGCTCGGCCTTCTATGAAATATTATGGCAGCAGTCTTTTCCGGTGCTATTTCCAACTTATTATGAGTCATCCATTGCATAATGTTGTAAATGGCCTCATTCCCTTTCCTTATCAGGTCCTCACCGTTATTAGCTGTAACCGATACCGCCAAATCATCAGCATAGCAAACAAAGCTAGTTCCTTCTGGAACTTCTATCGACATAACATCGTCGTATAGAATGTTCCAGAGTGTAGGGCCAAGGACGGAGCCTTGAGGAACACCCCCACCAATCCCAACTCTGACTCCTTTCTTCAATTGAACCATTCTGTGCTCCAGATAGTCGATTATACTGTTGACAAGATACCTGTTAATGTTTCTTAGTTTAAGTTTCGTCACTATCTTCTCCCAGGAAGCCCTATTAAATGCGTTTCTTACATCTATGAGAATAAGACCATTCCATTGTTTGTTTTGTTTGGCGATTCTAGCCAAAGTAACAACTTTATTTATTGCGTCTACGGTTGTTCTTCCTTTCCTGAAGCCAAACTGGTTATTATGGAGACTGTCGTTCTTATCGAGCTCTCCTACCAGCCTATCATTTAAAAGGGTTTCGTAGACTTTAGCCAGCACGTTTATAAGGCAGATCGGCCGGTATTTGGTGAGTTCCATTGAGTTCTTCTTCGGTTTGTCAATTAGAATCAGCTTCGCGACTTTCCAGCCCTCTGGGAACTTTCCGGATTTAAGGAGGTCATTAAATAATCGGACAAAGTAGGCGGAATACTTCAATATTACTTTTCGTATAACTTCTGGCGGTAAAGAGTCAGGGCCCGGAGCTTTTCCCATCTTGATCTTGTATGCAGCTTTCCTGATATCGACTTCTAAGAACTTTATATCATCCAGACTGTCGTCGTTTTTATCTACTTCCTCTTTATCTAACTTTTTACATGGTGTTACAATGAATAGATCCATGAAAACGCTCATTTTTTCCTCGAGATGCAGGGTTCTTTTTGGGTTTGGAAGCTGGAGCTGGTTTTTAATAATCTTATAGGCTCCACCAAAAATGTCATTTTCTAAATCATCACATAAATTGACCCACTTCATTGACTTCGCGGAGATGATTGCCCACTTTAATTCGTATTTGCAGGTTGTAAATTCATGCTTCAGCTGTTCTCTTCTTTGTTTATTTTTAACTCTCTGAAATTTTCTTCTCCGCTTTCTAGTCTCCTTTATTTTTTCTTGAATTCTTTCTGTCCACCAGTAAGGTAGCTTATAGTCTTCGGTGCATCTTACTAGCGGAGTACTTTTCTTAAATGCTATTTGTAGCGCTTTATCGCACTCTTCGTGGCTTATTTCCTTGTCTTTAATACTGTGTTCGAAAATTGCATAGAATGTATCAATATTTGTTTTACCAAAAGTATATTTTGGCTTATCCTTTACTTTATCTTCTACACCAGTTATTATGATCTTGTGGTCGCTTAAGGAAACGTCATCTTCCAATACCGTCCATGAGACGTTCTTTGCTAGCACATTTTCGCTAACAAAAGTGAGGTCAATATATGACACTCCGTTAGGGCGTACGCAGGTTGGTGTTTCGGCGTCGTTCAGAATATTGAGATCTAATGAATGTGCCCATTCAAGTAGATCGGTGCCTCTTTTGGTCGTTGAATCACCTCCCCAGCACGTGTGCTTAGCATTGAAGTCTCCAGTCACGATTATTTTATTTGAGGGGCATGCCAGTGTCCTAATATCGTGTTGAATGTTTCTTAAATGATTTAGGAAGCCTTCAGGAGTACATTTGTTAGGGCTGATGTAGACACTATACAAAGAGAAGTCTCTCGTTTCAACGCACACATAGCAACCAGCTGAGCGATATTTGTTAACATCATATTTTTTACTGAAATTAACTATCATCGCACCCAGGTCTTCACTGATGTAGTGATGCTTGTTATTATTTTTACATAACGCAATATTCGGCTCACTAAATGCAATAAAATCGCATTTTTTCTCAGACGCTACTACCATAGCCATATCGTGGGCGCTAACACTCCTATTCGCATTCACTTGTAGTACTTTGAATTTTGTTATTTATGTGTCCCCGAGCCACTTCGTGTTGTCTCTTATTTTTTCTCACTCTATCTAATGCTTGCTTAAAGATCTTACATCTTCCGCTACCCGATGAATGGCCACTTATATTACAAAGCGGACAGAAGGCCTCATTAGAGCAGTTATTAGCCTTATGTCCATCTTGAGCACATATAAGGCACTTTTGGCTTCTACCCACATTGTTGCATTTTGCAGCTAGGTGGTCATATCCCCAGCAGCGATAGCATTTATTGACCTCTACCCTTTTCTCAACTCTGCATATACTTAATCCTATTCTGATATTGTACGTCTCTAAAACTTTTTCTGCGTCTTTTTCATCTAGAACTATCGTTGCAATTTGGTTCCCATTCCTCATGGGTCTCATGGATCTAATATCTACGTCTTTGAGGGACTCTACAATGTTTGCATTTTGTAAAGCTGCTCTTACCTCCTGTATGTCTGAACTACCATCGATGTCCCTAATATGTAACGTACACTTTTGGTTTTTGTTAAGCATCTGTACTTTTTTATTTTGTACGATGTGTTTAATAGTTTTAGATACCTCCTCTGCATTTTCCTTAACCTTCACTAATATATCACCTTTGTTTGTCTTTCTGACTCCCTTTATTTGTTCTAGTGCATCACTTTCTATAAGACCGTCCTTAAGCTTCTTTAGTACATGTGCGTATGATTCTGTATCGCTTTTAATAAGTATTATGTCTTCCTTTTTTTTGTCTGTGTGAATATATTTTTGTTTTTGCATTTTATTCTTTTTCGCTCTCAAAGATATTCTAATTTTAGTACTGTGAAATATAACTTCAAGAATCTTACGCATTGTATTTGCTTCTATTCCATAGGGATTGACGAACGAAATTTTAGTCATATTGAAGTTATTTGCCACTTCTTTGAGTTTTTCGCATATTTTATAAATGTCCTGTTGGCTCTTTCCATCTTGTCTTGTCGGATCATAGAAGACCACAATTATCTTGTTGCTTTTTGACATGTTTTGTTCACCAGTCAAGAGAGTAACGGTCTGTTCTATAAGGTTGTAACTCCCTCCATCGCAGTAAATTCTTTCACCCTCTAGTATTTCAGGATACCTGTTTAATACTCTTTTTCCGATTCTTGATTGAGGTTTTGTCGGTTCCTCGCAGAAATATACTACATTATTATGCATGTCTTTAAATATGTCTCCGTGATCTATATTGACATTTTTAAAGCTATCTTTAGTCCAGTCGAGGTGAAGTTTTGTTAATAGGTCGTCATAATCTTTTATTTCTTGCAAATTTAAGTTAAAGGTTTTAGTCTTATCTGGAGTGATTTGCGTATTATATGAGCTGTCTTTATCCATTCTTAATTCTTCAAATCTTTTTTCATAGCCCTGTTTAATATTTACTATCTCAGCTTCTAGGTCAGAAATGCGTTGTTCTTGTGTATTTTTATGTGTTATAAACTCGTGTTGCAGTTCGTAGAATTTTGCCATGTCATATTTGTATTTGGTTATAGTCTGTCTGACTAAGCTTGAAAGGTCTAATGCGAATTTTTTAACCTCTACATGAACTTTCTTGTTTTCTTTTGTAAATTTTGCTAATTCTTCTATCTTCGTCCTGATTTTCTTAAGTTCTTCAGGTGGCTCTATATCGTTTGGTTGTACGATTATCGGACTGGAGACCTTTTTTCGTTTTTTTGGTCGTCTTTCATCCTCTATATTCACGTCTATAGTTGGCGTGTCTTCTCCTTCAGTTTTATCAACATCATCTATCTCTTCGGATACATCGCTTCCGCTATTTGCACTACGTTCTTGTGTTTTTGCGTGTCCTGGAGGTGTTCTCTTTATAGCTCCACTTCTTGCAAAAGGGTCTACAATTTCTTCAAAATTTTCCTTTTTCTCTCCTCCTGTCGATTTTGGTGAGCGAACTTTGCCCCCCCCAGAATACGTGGGGCAGACTGACGTAATGTCAGTGAGGGACTCTCCTCCCGCGGTGCGGTTGGAACCCTCCTGGGGTAGTCTACACTGTTTTTTTAAATCCGCCATCAAAGTTTTTGTTTTCCCCTTTTTATCCCCCCCATGAAGTTTGCAGAACGCCTGCCGGGTTAGCAGAGTAAACTCCACTCTTCCCGTCAGCCGTTTTTTCTAGCCTGACCCTTTCGGCTCCACGTCGACCTCATCAGCTCAGACTAGTACTGAAGGCACTGCGCACATACCACCTTCAGGAGTTTTGGTGTATGGCTCTCCAGCCGGTCGCTAGTTTTGGTTCGCGCCAGTTACTATTATTTCCCTGGTACCTCTCACGTCGTGGAGGCATTCCCCAATCCACCACCCGGGGACGCGCCCGATGGGGGACTAGCAACCCCTCACGGGGTCAATATAGCCTGGCTCTGTAGTTGACTAAATGTTTATTACTATGGTGAGGCCCACCATATCAGAATCACATCAAATCTTATGATGATCTTCTGTTAAAATTATGTTAACTTAAACCCTTGAAAATTGTTGTAAAGGTTATTAAATAAAGACGCCTTAAGTCAGATCAGTTCATGGAATGTGCCCTGCCCATTGCTAATTCAGGTTTGCGATGAGATGTGGTATTGTTGTGTTTGAAAGTCTCTAAAAAAGTATGTCAAATTGTCTAGCTGATATGACGATGGCGTGATGATTTTGCTTTAAGTGCCGATATTCTTTTTTTGCGGTTCTACATCTATAATAGATAAAACCATTACATGAAATTATATAATAGTTCTGTACATTTTATGAAACACATCTTTTTTCAATTTTTGACAAAAAATTGATCTGACTCCAAATGCACTAAAAAGTAAAAAATAACTGCATCGTTTAGTTGCTTTAATTTACTTAAGCATATCTATGAAGTTGGTGCCATGTTTAAGGAACATTTATTTAACCTAGTAAAGCAGTTTGTGGGTTCTAGGTAACGTCCTTAAAGTAGAAACCTTATATATATATGTGTCGAATTGAGAACCTCCTCCGTTTTTTTTCGTCGGTTAATAATGGACACATTATTATCAAACAAACGTCGCGTTACTTCAATAAGCGCAAAGGATTATCAATTTCAGTTTCAAAGTAAATAATTTTAGTGAATGTAATGTTGTAAAAAATAAAGAAATGTGTCATTATTACATTTCATTTATTTACAAACATGTACCAAAAAAGTCTTCCTGTATATACAAGTAAGACAAAATATTAGTCAAATAATTAAAAAAAGATAGTTAAACCATCTGTTTAACTATCTTTTTTTAATTCTATATAATTCTTTATAATATCTGTGATATAGATATATCACAGAAATAGATATAAGCATCTATACTAAAGCCAAACTCGATTGAGAATGCTTGTCAACAAACAAATTTAAAATGAAGGTATAAAATGCAACATATTTTATGCCTAATAAATTTAAAATTGTTTTGTTACTTTAAAAAATCTTATTTAAAAGATATTGAATATATTAATTAGTTTTAATCTTACTAATCTAATTTATTGTCATGAATTCGTCATTACCTAATTAATTTAAAAAAAATAGGTGTAAAATGACTAGTGATTTCTACCTTCATTTTTAATTTGTTTGTTGACAAGCATTCTCAATCGAGTTTGGCTTTAGTATAGTCTCTAATATTTGAGTGCATTGCATCAGTACTGAAATATTTTGTAATGGCTCTTTAATATTAAAATTCTCCAGATTTTTGATTTTTCCAGATACCTCCGTCAAGACACATTCACCTTGGGTCAGTTCTGCCTGAACATATCCAACATGCCCACTAAGAAGTACCCTAACTACGCCAAACAGTTGTACGACATCATCAAACAGTTTGTCACCAAGAGCTACTACTTGCCGCTCACTGTGGACAATATGAACACTATGGCATTGTTGCCCAAGTGAGTACATAATATGAGAAAGTTTTAATTCACTAAGCCGTGAAATAAAGGGCATTGAGTAAATTTCTATGGAATCATGACCACTGATGAATCTTATTTTAAAAAGCAGGGCTTCATCTGACACAGATGAAGTATCTGTGTCATGGCTCATCTGCTGAGGGCTAACGCCTAAACTCGCGCGGGTGCACGCTCGCGGGTGTATAATGAAAAATAGTATGGACAGCGCAGGCGCGTGCGACGGAGCGCGGGCGCGGGTACACGGCGCGGGCGCCCGCGACGGGCACACGCGAGCGGGTTTGTTTCTACAAATCAGATGAGCGCCGCTAGATGCCACGGTCACACGCGTCTGAGGCTAGGTACAATCATGAACATTGATACAAAGCGCGTAGTAATTGAGGTGCAATTTCGGCCAATATTATGGAATATGGCGAATAAATTATCGAATTCTCCGCTGAGTAACCTACTTATCAAGAACAGGTTATGCAGTCGACGTTGTTTTCGTTGACGTCTTTTTGCCAAATAATAAATTAGTAAATAATCCATGATAATCTACTCCACACAACTGTACACGCTCGACATCAAAATTATACTAGCAGCGCTAACTGAGACGGGCGCACGCGACGGGTGCCCGCTCGCGGATTTGTGGCCCGCGCCCGCACCCGCCTGTATTTTAGCGTTAGCCCTGAATGACCAAAGTTTTAAATCAAATCAAATCAAATCGTTTATTTGCTGATACAATTCCATACTTTGGTGTGAATTATAATATTGGAAGGTAACAATTGTATCACGCCCGATTGGCATTATTATAATTAGATTAATTTTACTATGAAATGGTAATTAGCAGAGATAAAGCTAAATTCCTAAATATTCCTATAAATTGTATACAAATGAAATAAAATAATGAATTCAAATACAAAATCAAATGTCAAAATTAATTTACAATATCAGATTAAAATACTCATTCATGTCATAATACGTATTCTCCAGAAGAAAATTACGGAGATTATTTTTAAAACTAACAAAGTTATTTTGTTGTCTGATATGCTTTGGCAACTGATTGTATACACGGATTATCATGTCGCAGATACTTTTGTTAAAGTAAGCAGTGTGAAGGAAAATCAATACTGGTCTTTTTACAGCGCTCGCGATTTTGCCTTTTAAATAATTGATTGTTGTTTCGCAAAAATAACGCTAGTTCATAAATATATAATGAAGTTACAGTACGAATTTTCAGACTTCTAAAATGATGCCTACAGGTTTCTCTTTTATTTATTCCGCATATCGCTCTTATACATTTCTTTTGAGCACATAATAAGCAAACCTTGTACCTTGCAAAAAATCAGCTCCCACCCTTACATTTTAGTTCTTACAATTTTTTAGTTCTTCGATTTGACGGCCGAGTGGCGCAGCGGGTAGTGACCCTGCTTCTGTGTCCTAAGCTGTGGGTTCGATTCCCACATCTGAAACATGTTTGTGTGATGAGCATGCATGTTTTACAGTGTCTGGGTGTTTATCTATATATTATAAGTATTTATGTATAGTATATATAAAATATTCATCAGTTATCATAGTACCCATAACACAAGCTTCTTACGAGTACGGTTACTTTGGGGCTATATAGCGATGTGTGTAATTGTCCTATATTATTTATTTATATTAATTAACATGTCTAAAAATTAAATTTACAAATTTACATCTTCTTCTACGTCTTTTGGATTATGTAGCAAATGCTGAGCTGGGTCTATTTTCTAGGATATGCTACACATCGCAGGGGTATACCGGTAAAATTGTGATGTGTGGCATAATTTATAAATAAAGATATTTTCCTTTCTTTTCTTTCTTTCTTATTTATATCTTATATCATATCTTCTTTCAATTATTCTTCATCTCTTTGGGGGTATAAAATAAGAAGGAATGAAAAAAGATTAACAAAAGAGATTTATGAGGCGAGGGTGTATGGAAATGTTGGTAGGGGAAGTATGCAAGGACAGTGGCAAGTGGGGGGCTTTGGTCTCTACCTACCCCTACGGGAATGGGGCGTGATGTTATGTATGTATGTATGTAATATTCTTTTTTTCCTCCAGAAAAGATTACGACTGCAACAGACTAACAAGTGGCATTCTACAACTAAGCAAACACACACACCTTGTTCTCGATGAAACTAAAATGGAGCAAGGGAAGTTGGACGCTACCGGGGTCAATAACATATCGGCTTTAGGCAATCTCATCAAACTACAGAAGGTTGAATATGACTTCAAGTATTACAAGATGGAGTTTGACTCCGATATCAATGTTCTTGTGTTGTCTGAAGGCAAATCTTTGTTACCGGTGAGTCAGCCAACTCAATAATGTAAATACCCTAAGCCCCTGCCTGTTAAATATATATGGCACTACCTGGATCAGTTCGCAATATCTCAATAGGCCTTGCCAGGTATCAATCCCAGGACCTCCGTCTTATAAATACATCGCCCTTACCACTGCGGCAAGGAGGCCTTTAATCTGCAAGGTCTTTCTTGGATCTTGCCTCGTATCATACAACACAATGTTGCAAAGTAAATCGTTTGGCAGTACATCTATGTCGGCTGCAACTCTAGCTATGGACGAAGCCTGCTACCAACCAGACCTGGAGCCATTAAGAAAATCTCAATTGATTCCAGCCTGGAATTGAACCCAGAACCACCGTGTTATAAATCCACTGCACATAACGCTGCTCTACAGAGGCCTTCGAATGATGATGAAATTAATTTTCAGAGTGATTATCATATACCACTGCGGCCCGAAGAGTCATCGCTGGAAATATTCGATGCTATCGTCGAGGCCGCGACATACTACTTGAAAGAAGAGATCATGAACACCATCAGAACATATCTGACCAACCTTAAACTTGCCAAATATTCTATCAGTGAAAATTTACAGGTAATCCCTTATTTAACTTCTCTTCATTATCCAAATATTTATATAAATATTGAAGCATTTGTTTGTTTTTTCAAATTAACAACTTTCACAAAATGCATATGGAAGCAAATACAGTATTTACATGAATAATACAATTTTTAAAATTTTTGTCTGTCTGTTTATTCCATCAGTTTTTTTTATAAAAAATAAAACTGACTTCAAAATGCACTAAAAACTAAAAAATAATTGTATCATTTAGTTACTTTAATTTACTTAAGCATATGTATAAAGTCTAGTGTCACCCAGGTTTTCTACTTTCAGGGTGTTACTTAAATCCCACAAACTGTTACTACTTATTTTAATAACCTTTCATTAAACCTGTACAGTTATTTTTAAGCAGCATGTTATCATTCGTTCCTTTTATCTTCGCAATGCGAGCGATTTATTTAGGCTATACCTACTTGTCCTAACTCCTACGTGTTGTTGTGTACAAATTCAGTAAAAAGATTTCTTGTCCTATCTTCTTTCAGTTCGTCGAAGACGACTTTATAGAGATGCGCAGTAATTCTGACAGCGACAGCCCGGTGACGGCAGACGATTTGCACCGCCTGTTAGTTCTAGCGCGGCTGGTCAGCCTTTCCAGAGGTCACGATACGCTCACCAGGGAGTGTTGGGACCACACCAAGAAGATGGAAGAAGAGAGGCTACAGAGGATAAAAAATAGAGCACCTACATTGTAATTTATTTTTAATTTTTTTTATATGTTTAGATGTTAAGTGTAATGTGCACGTGTACTTTATTACAAATTGGATTTTTAATCTTGTCGTTTTATTTAATGAAAACCTCATGCTATTTATAGGCCTTGTGCAATAGCCAGTTACTTTAAATCTACATAGGTATATACATACCATAATAGTAGACTAAGAAGATTTTTACATATCACTATCACTTCTTTCACTATCATGTAAGATGGAACTGTGTGTGGACTGACTTGTTAGGAGTAGGATGAAATCCACACCCCTCTCGGTTTCTACACGACATCGTACCGGAACTTTAAATCGCTTATAGTAACTAAAATAGGGGTAAAAGCCTCCCAATAGCTCGAAATGAAGAAAAATCTCAATCTGCCCCGCTGCTGAATCGAAACCAGAACCTCCGTCTTATAAATCCACGGAGGTTGTCAAATCCCATTTGTAAGTATCCTTTCATTCATTATCTCGTGAACAAACCATATATCTCAGGATACATTTTTTATTTCTACGTCCTTCCTAAAGGGGTTATGGAGGTAATCAACCACAGGAAAGGTATCCTTACTAATATTATAAAGGGGAAAGTTTGTATGTATGGATGTTTGTTACTTTTTCACGCAAAAACTACTGAATGGATTTTGATGAAACTTCACAATAATATTGGTTACATATCAGAATAACACATAGGCTACATTTTATACCGAAATTCCCACAGGAACGAGAACTACGCGGGTGAAACCGCGGGCGTCCTCTAGTTCTCTTATATGTTCATCTGCCGCGCTCGACTATTTAAAAAAAATCCTCTTGGACTTGCTTATCATAAGATATCATAAATCTTATCTTTTGTCTAATCCCAGAAAATACTTAAGCTGTTTCATTGTGTGGTTATTGGTATTGATTTGAGTCGAACAAAGAATATCATTTGATTTCATCTTCCAAAAAATTTGCCTAATAGCAACACTAAAGTAGTTTCAGCGGTTTTGATCCATAGACAGAAACATGATTCTAGTTTTACCATTTTAGACCACAGACATCTTAAGTTTTTTAATTTTATGACAACTGACAGTGACGTGGATAATTTTTCGTGAAATTAATGAATTTGTTATTGATTGCATTTATTAGTGAAAAATTAATAAATAAACAGAGGAAATATAACAAAACAACATGTCTAACAAAAGTAAATCTTCAGATAACGTGACAAAGAGTAATGGAAGTGATAGTGTATGGAAGAGAGCCTTTTTACCGAGCGCTGAATGGCCCGACAAGGTTAGTTGCAAAATCACTAGACTTTAAATGAAATTTGTTGAATTTACTAAATAATATTGATCCTTATTGTAGGAGGAATTTCTGGACGTCATATACTGGATGCGACAAGCTATTGGTATCGTGCTAGGCCTTTGCTGGGGCTTATTACCCTTGAAAGGATTTTTGGGATTACTGCTGTGAGTTTTTTATCTCTTACTTTGTAATAACAAAATTATTGTTTGTATAAAACATTTATCTCCATTCTATAGTAGGCAGTAATGTTCCATAATTTTTTTTTATTTTACCTATACTTTTCTTATACAATTTTGAGTGAGTGATAGATTTAAATACTTTCTTATTGCAAAATTCAGCTACTATTCCACGCGCAATTAGTACAAGTTAATCAAACATATAAATTTCTTAGACTTTTTATATATAATTTAAATAAATTATTTTTTTTCAGTTTTGTGATCGTGAATGCAGCGGTCATCTATATCTATGTAAACAATTTTCAAAATGTAGATGAGGAGGAGTACGGTGGCATGTGGGAGATCACCAAGGAAGGTTTCATGACTTCATTTGCTGGGTTTTTGGTAAGAAATTCTTCCTTACAATACTCAACAAGTAATATATAAAGCTAAAAATAAATAATTCTTTTAGAAGTAATGATTGTTATTAAATTATTTTTGTATTAATGAAGTGGGCTCCTAAATTAATTTCAGTACTTATGGTCAGTTGATGTGACACAATCACTCAACATCAGAGGAAATTAGGTTGCCATCAGTTAAAGTTTCCCTATATTTCTCCTAGAGGGCATTTAGTAAGTCTTGGGGGGCTTCATTTGTAGTTTGGGTATAGAAATTTAAGTCTTGGGCCACCCGCAACACATGCACACACTATTTAAACTACTTGTAACTAATTTTAATAAGATTCTGCTTTGTTAGGTCCATTCAAAATGATGATATAATAATAAAACAAACGGGGTGAGCTAAATAAAACCGTTTATAAAATGACTCAACTATGACATTGTCATAACCAGGTTCTGGACTCTAAAATCCCAGGTTTTTACAACATAGTAGCTCAGTAAGAACTGTTTTCACGATATTCCTATGGAAACAGAATCTACAAGGGTGAAACTAGGCACAGCTAGTGTAAAGTCGTAAATTGTAATTAATACTGTAAAAAATTACAAAAGTATTGTTTTTGCATTATTTCCAGGTCACATGGATAATCATGTTCACAGGTTTACACAGCACTAGTGAGTTATGAGATCAAATTAAACGCTAAGTGAATCAGTTTTACAGGAAAGACCTATTTATGAAGTGTAGTACAAAGGGTTGTTTTAATGCCGACAGATTTATTATGACAGATGTATTGAAAATATAAATTTTATTTGCACATATTATTCATACTTAAAAACCTTTTATATGATGATAGTGATAGTGTCAGTACATATATAGAAAACAAATGAGGTCATATTATTTTCTTAGGAGTTTCTTTTGCTTCTGGCTTTATCTTGAGAACATTCTCCTCTGTGATTGAAAAAAAAAGACACTAAAAATCCAATTACTTTTCTATACAGTTGACCCTGAACATATGCAAGTGTATTTGAAAGGAAAGTAGTCTTTCTTCCTAAATATGACCTACTAATTTAGAGCAAATTAAATAAAAGCTTGTGAAATATGTACGTAATTTGCAATGTATTTACATAATACAAAAGATAGTTTAAATACTATTGCTAAATATGCTCTTTTTGAAACTGATGCAAAATAGTATGCTGATATAGTGTTTGATTCTTGCAAAATATTATAATTTATTCTTTTTTTTAATATTTCGTCTTGTATATAAATATTTAGCTAAGTGTAGTGCCAAAATGTAGCTATTTGCAATTTTTTCAACTTGATAAGTTTGTCATAACAAAAAGAATGTGACACTGCAAGTGTGAAACATTTTGGTTAAAATTGTCACCTTGCTGTAATCTAACTTTTATAGTTATTAAAGATTACTATAATTTAAAACTTAGGTGCAAGTTAAATATGCGCGATATATAATTTCTATCAAAATAGATAGAAATCAGTACATAGTGTCACTGCAAAATGTCGCCTGCAGTCTGTTATGCAGTGTAACCCTAAAGCTGCATTTCCATTAAGCAAATGACTTGCATGCAATTTGTATTGTGGAAACCATGGGTTGCATAAAAGTTGCAACTTGTATGCAAGTCATTTGCTTAATTGAAACGCAGCTTAAGATACATTGAAAAAAGGTATACCAACAAGTCTGTATTTTATTCTTGTATTGGATAAATGATTAATAGCTTTTTGTAATATGAAATGAAATATACTATGGCAGTGTATGTTATGATTTAATACAGACATGAATTCATACATAATAAGCCTATTAACGGCCCACGACAGGGCCAGGTCTCCCTCCTTATAGGAGAGGGGATATGGAGCGTACACCCACCACGCTGCTCCAATAAGGCATACATGTAACATGTATAAAATTGTAATGTACATGATTATGATATAGGTATATTTATAGTTCATAAAAAATGAGTATTTATACCAATAATTAAATAAATGCATTATGGTAAGGTTATGTGCAATTCTTAGAATTCTAAACATTTTATTTAAAGTAATATATAACACAAGAATTGTAATAATTTGTTAAACTGGATTCCATATGGTGTAAATTATTATTTCAATGTCAATACAAATGTTTTTATTATTATAATTTATTAATTATTGTAAATGTTATCAGATTGTATGTTGGTTGATGTGTGAACCCTGTGTTTGAGGTGATTTTCTTGTTTTGAACAAAATAATAATATGATGGTTGATTTAGTATAATACGAAGTTTTATTTTAGAATATATTAGTATCATTTTCATTATAAATTCACGGTCAATCGATAGGCGTCATGTGGCAAAGCCATGCTTTAGCCATTCGCGTGATCACCGCATGAAATACCACGTTAGAATAATAACTGCATATTATAAAACAAAGTCCCCCGCCGCGACTGAGTTAGGTTTTAGTATAGAATTTGTTACGTTCTATGTTAATTGGATGAAATATGATAATTGTTGAAAGTTGGAGAAATTTCATCGAAAACATCTGTATAACAAAACGATGTATTTAATAGGAAGAATTTCATTCTCTTTAACAACTACAATAATGCCCGCGATGGCTATCTATCTTTGGAGGATAACTTGCTATATCTATTTTTGTTAAAAAAAAGATTACGAACAATTTTTTTATTTTTAGAGTTAACATTTGGACATTTGTAACACACTTTACGACGCGGGCGTCTGCTATTTATTTAATAAAGGATTTAATCGCCTTAGACTTTAATTTATTGAAATAAAACCAAACCATTAATAAAAGCAATTTATTAATCATCTCGCCACGTAACCAACACATCGTCAGTTCTGTATCTCTGCGTGATGGTCGCGTCCGCCAACGCCATGCGCGCGCCAGCCGCGTGCGCGAGCGCTCCCGCGTGCGCGATCATAACCCCGTTGTCTATGCAGAAGCGCTCGTCCGTGGCGAAGATCTTCGCGTTGCGCTCTGAACACATCACGCCCATCATCTCTTGTAAACGCTCGTTGCAACCCACACCGCCTACTATGAGAACCTGAAATTAATTTAATTTATAATTAAGGACTTGTTTTACTTCAAATAAATATAATTCAAATAAACAAAACAAATAATAAAGACCTTTAATAAATTAAAAAAAAAATTGGTTGTCTGTAAAGTCGGTTTACTGACGATAGTTGAACGTGACGATGTCTTAGAAAATACTGATGGAATGGTAGCATTTAATTGGTTATTAAAAAATTTAATTTAAGTATATTTTTATAAATATTAATTTAAATTAATAAAATAATTGATTTTGATTTTATAAATTTATATTTTAAATTTATAATAAATATATTAATTTTTAATTTAAAACACTTATAATTAATAGACGGATGTCGAACGCTGTCGAACGCAAAGGCCGATTGTGCTTCTTTGTCGCTCGTTCCGCGCTCTCGCTTGCACTTCAAGCGTTACATGGAACGCCTCAAAGCGACGTAACGACGCATGACGTCATGTTTTTTCGTGCGTGCAGCCGGCTCTATCGAATTATAAGACGTTGTCACGTCAAAAAAATAAGCATCACCAAAGTACACCAGTAGAAACCCATTCTACCCACGATTGGATGAAAGCAGATAAAACAAAATTCTTCAAATAAGATTATCTTATCTCTGGTTTTGCTCTTAAATCTATGTACACAGTTTTATATCGAATCTAGGTGACTTTGTCGCTAAGATACACCGGATTTTCGTAGACAATACCAAAATAAATAAATTAACTATCCACACTATTCTTTACATACACATCAATAGGCGCGGATCACAGTCTAGGAGTTTGTTATAGCAAGTCCCTTATCACACATATTTGTGAATTCATTCTGCCGCCCTAAACATGTAACATGGTTTATGTAGGCATGGCCCGTAAGATATTTATGTAGTATGTGTAGTGTCCAGTATGATGCTGTTAGGTCCGAGTTTATCGCAAACAGACAAACGCGGCGAGGGATTTTCTTATATTATGTAAGGATAAAGAGTACTTGCCTCGTCTGAAGCACAATGCGCCATGGCCCGCTCGGTGATCTCCACCAGCATAGCGAATACCGTCTCCTGCAGTGAGTAGCACAAGTCCTCAGGAGTGTAGTCCTTCAGCAGTTCGTCTATCCGGTCCTCCATGTACGAGAGTATGCCCGACAAACTCACATCCATTCCTACAATTCAAAAATGCCTGTACTGCTAGAACCCCGCGAGAAATATAGCGTATGCAATCTTCCTAGAATATCAATGAAAAAACTGTACATGATCCTTATTTTTAAAAGAGAATATGAATAGCAATCTATCCTTAAAATCCTATTACTATTATAAAGGCGAAAGTTTGTATGGATGTATGGATGTTTGTTACTCTTTCACGTAAAAACTACTGAATGGATTTGAATGAAACTTTACCACAATATAGCTTATACATCAGAATAACACATAGGCTACATTTTATACCGAAATTCCCACGGGAACGAGAACTACGCGGGTGAAACCGCGGGCGTCCTCTAGTATAGATATATACCACCGAGAACTTTCTGTAGTATCAGAAAAAGGGATTAGGCAGCGTTTGCAATTAAAGCTCACAGGCGCGCGACTTTCCTTACGATTATAGTCTTTTTGAGGCAATTTTCTCAAATCTTAATGTGATTGATATGTACGTGAAATCCTTGATGAGTTAAGATGCTAACTAAATGAAAGCCTTACCTTTAACACAGTATGGTAGATGTAAATATTTCTTTCCTTTTTTTGCCATCTGTTCAATATTGTAGCCAGGACTGGGGGCATTTGATAATTTCAAAACTCTTGCAAATCTAAAAACAGTATCACACTAATATATAAGCGAAAGTCTGAGTGTGTGTTAACACTACACACTGCAACTATTGACTCATAATAGCTTAAATTTGAAATGGAGAATTGAGATAGAATGGAGATAGATTAAAATATAGGCTACTTTTTATCCTGATACCCATGGGAATGGGATCTATGTGGATGGAAGTTCAGAAATAATGCTATATAAAAATTACTTTTGGTAATCTTCTGAGTGAGACACAGCTATTGGTAGCATAAAGAGCTATAGCACTTTCTTTATCTAAGAACTCTACTACTACTAAACCTTGTCTAAAATAACACTCACAAAAATCAGTGTTACCTGTCCAAACAGTTTCCAACGGCAATGTCTATTGTTTCTCCAAATATCCTGTACCTCTGCCTGGAGTAAGCAATGATCTGTGTGTTGCCTCCACTCACATAGAGTACTGTTGGGTTGTTGGCTTTTGTTATTAGCCTGCCCATTTCTATATCTGTTCTTTTGGTTAAGGTTCAAGAGATATAGAACATATTTTATCAAGTATGGCAGAAGAAGCATAAAAGTAAAATAAATGCAGTAGAGATGAGAGCATTGAAGAGAATGAAACTGAGTAGTGAGAATGGATGAAAGAAGATTAACAAAAGAGATTTATGAGGCGAAAGTGAATGGAAATTTTGAAAGGGGAAGACCTAGGCGAATGTTCATGGACCAAATTCAGGACATTTTTTAAATAATGGCTAGATCAGCAGTACCCTAAACCGACGATCTTGTATGAAAGGATTATTGAGTGGAATAAGCTAAGGAAGTATGCCAGGACCGTGGTAAATGGAAGGGTGTAGTCTCTGCATACCCCTATGGCAACGAGGCGTGATGCTGTGTATGTATATATGTAGCTTCCACAATATTTTATCTAGATGTTTCCTGTTATAGTACAAGTACTATACGCTTAAACTGTAAACTCATCAAGAGTGTACCATGCCATATGAAACAAATATTCCTAAATGTCATACAATAGGATCATACATGTAAATAAATATTATGACCTAACAAAACTAACTAAAATGGCTATGTGTTTAGTTCTTATGCAGTAGTATTCATTCATTAATTATGCAAAATAGGATATACTGTGTGTATCACTAAATATGAATGAATGCTTTTACTTTCTTTATTCTTCAGTATATCAAATAATAATTGAGTAATACAATATTTACTGCTAATTTACTCATTATATAAAAGACATATTAAAGGATACGTCCAATACAATGGTTAACACCAAGTATGGGTTTGTTCCACAGCAGAGCACAGGTCCGCGCCACTACAGCACAGACTGTCAACGGTGCCCCCATGCCTGGCCCTTTGGTGTAACACACCACATCAATTTCCTGGGGAGTTATGCCTGATTGCTCTAGAGCTTCTTGAAGTACCTCGTGTATATTCTGCTGGTGATGTTCTGCTGTTTCTCTGGGAAGAAATCCTGAAAAATATTTTAAATTATAATGTATTATGTGTTACAAAAGTGTGGTGTAAAAGAAGATGTAGTGACTAAAATTGAGAAAGGGATGCTTAGATGGTTTGGACATGTAGAGAGAATGGATGGAAGAAGATTAACAAAAATGATTTACAAGGCGAGGGTGAATGAAATGTTGGAAGGGGAAGGCCTAGGTGAATGTTCCTGGACCAAATTCAGGACATTTTAAATAATGGCCAGGTCAAGAGTACCCTAAACCGACAAACTTGTATGAAAGGATTAATGAGAGTGGAAGAAGCTAAGGAGGTATGCAAGGAACGTGGCAAATGGAGGGCTGTGGTCTCTGCCTACCCCTATGGGAATAATGCGTGATGTTTATGTGTGTATGTATCTATTAAAATTACTTAAGCTGTACCTAATTCAGAATAATTATATATTAATTTTAAGTGATTATATTCATAAAAGTCTAATGACTGTATTTTAACAAATATCTTTGATATGATATTACCATTATGAGGTGGTAACTAGGGCATTGTCAGCAGTACCTACATATATAATGCAGACTCTGGAAGAGCTCAGACATTACAAGATCAGGACTCTATACAAACAATATCTAATAATTCATAATTTCAATTAGTATTAAATATAACAGATAATTATCTGTATGTAGGGTGTAGTTATAAAGCTCATACTCGGCAAATAATAGCTAACTTTTAGTACTGGTACCTTATTACTCCCCTCATCTCTTAGGCCTGTGTGCACCAAGATCGGTTATCATAAACAATGGTTAACATAAGCTAACTATAAATTTACTGTTCACGACAACCCGTATGGCGGTTAAGGATGTAAGCTCGGTTAAGATAACCGCCCTGTTTACGTCTTATCAGCTTATTAATGGCCCATTAAAAGGCAAGGCCTCCCTTCTTATACGACATGGGATATGGAGCGTACACCCATCACGGGTTAGGGAGCTTAAGATGTTGATGTTTCATTTATTAACTTTTAAAGTATCATAACCCTTTGGGATTTTTCGAGCAATCAGAAGGAAAGTACATAGGAATTTATTTTGTCAGAAATAAATTAAAAAAACCCGGAGGTTTTGATAATTAGTATCGCGGATTGTTTGGGTAATTTTTCATATATTCATTTATTAATAATCACTATTTACATATTAACTATTCATTCTTCTATCAATTTCATCTGTGGTTAGATCCACCTTACAACATATTTTATTATAGCAATTATTATTAAATTTCACAATAACAACAAACAAAAACAAACAGACCTTCCCCAGGTGGTGTGATGTATGTTCTTCTGCAATTTGAGAGAATTTCTCCATCTTTTACAATGCCTATACCGAGTTTATTAGCGCTTCCTTCAAACCCTATTGCTATAACCATGTTTTTATTTAAATTTAAAAAAAATATTACTCAAAATAAAAATTTTAAATTAAGGTTATAATTTATGTCATCTTTTTTTTTTAATTCGTCCCCAAGGGACAGGCAAAGATCTGTGACCATACAGCCTATTCAATCGTCTTGAATTGAAATAATTTTTTTTTAATTATCAGTCATCTATCTTTCCCGCAGAGAAAAGGCAAAGATATTCTTCGTACAGGCCTGTGTGCACCAAGATTTCGGTTATCATAACCAACGGTTAACATAACTTTACTATAAATTTACTGTTCACGACAACCCGTACGCCGGTTAAAGACGTAAGCTCGGTTAAGTTAACCGCCCTATTTAAGTCCTTTACCGGCGTACGGGTTGTCGTAAACAGTAAATTTATGTTAACCGTTTTTTATGTATGTTCTTCATTTTAGCCCAATGTGGAAATTTTCTGTTTCACTCGAAAATATGGATACTATCCACTTTTCCTACACCCACCCACTTCTATCTTCTCACTTCATAAAATTAAAAATTTACATTTTTATTTTACATTTAATTGAAATCCATCGCATTGAATTGAATGAATGAATTTGTATAGAAACCATTGAAAAAAGATTATCTTCATAGACCAACAAGTGATACTCATCTTGCGTACAAATCAAGTGTTTAATATTTAATATAAGCCTGTATTAAAGACATACCATCACACGCCTCATTCTGATAGTAGACAGAGACCACGTCCTTCCACTTTTCCCAATCTTTGCATCATTTTATTCTCTTACTCAGTACTTTTGACCCGACCTATAAACAGAATGTCCTGGAAATGATGCAAGAACGTTCGCCTTAGTCTTCATCTTCCAATATTCACTTTCGTCTTAAAATCCCTTTCGAAAGGTTCCTTTTATTCTATCTCTCTACAATCTACATAACCGAACCATCACAGCATACCTTTCTCTATTTTAGTTACTACAACTTCTTTTATACCACACTGCTATCTTATCACACTATTCTTAATTTTGTCACTCAGTTTTACTCCACTAATACTTAGCATGAGCTTTGAGAATTATTATGAGTATGAAAAAAAAAACCTTAAATTATCATTATATTATTTATTTTAGGAATAAATGCGATAGTTATTCTTGGCACTATATATCAATATAAACATAAATGTTTAAGCAAAATTAACATAATTAAGCTTCAACTGCGTCATCATTAACTTCATCTACAAAATCAGCTAACATGTCTTCAACAGTGGTTCCATCATTTTTTAAAGAATCTTCAACGACTTTAACTTTTTCCGTATTCTCAAATACTTTTTCCGCAAAGCCATTTTCCACAACAGTTTCACCTAGTCCATTTTCTTTGGGTATTTCATCTGTTGTAGGATCAATTTGAGATGATTTCTTCTCCGCGTCCACCTCTTGTGAGTTTCGAACAACTTGCCCGCAAGTTATTTGTATATCATCAGTATCATTTGAACTAGGCAGGTTATCATCATCAACTTTTTCCAACACTGGCACTTGTGTTGTACCTGTGTTTGGATAATCATAACCTACTTCTAATGATAGCCTTTCTTCTTCAATGGTATCATTAGAAATATTAACGGGCAATTGAGTTTGTGCATCATAGATGTTTTGTTCTGTATTTATTTCTTTTTGGGTTGTTGTCAAGTTGTCTTCACTAGCTTCTTCCACTTGTACTTCTATGTGAATATCAACGCAAGCAATATCTTTCTGAAATTCAGAAGTATCATGGATTTCTGTTGCTTGTTCAGTTTTTTCTTCAACTTTTTGATCGGTAGTTGCTGGAGAATCAGTTTCTTCAGTAATTGGGTCTATTGTCATGTTTAGATCAGTTTCTTGATTAGATAATTCAGTGGAGTCTATCATCATATTTTGTTCAGCAGTTTCTTGGTTTGATAAATCAGGTTCTTGTTCTTCAGTAACTATGGTTAGGGCATCATCAACACTGGACTTATTAGCTTCGTTGGTTTTACCTACAATTTCCACTTCTTCTACATAGTCATCTTCTGAATCATCACATACTTCTTCTACTGAACTTTCAGAATCACTGCTAACAATACTAATTTGGTTAGTTTCATTACTTTCTAAGCGCCGCTTTTTGCTTGACGATTCGTCGGGTATTGAAATAATTTCGTCATCATTATCTGCTAGGGGTACCCTGAAATAGTTAAATTCTTTATTAATTAATGATTTAACTTTATAGTTACTTTTAAGTTTTATTTTTTTTAGTATATTAATTAGCGAGTTTCTACAAATCATAAACAAAATTAAAAGACAAATTTTCTTCTATTTACGGAATTATTATCAAATTCAATCTGATCAAAAAATGAAAAACCTGATAGATAGATTGGTACAAGATAATATTATTATATATTGCTTTATCTACTTGTACAATGTAAATTAATATATTAACTAAAAAATATAGCGTTATAATAATAAGTAACAGATATTTATAAGTTAGAAATGGTATGTATGGGTGCTTTACTTATACCATATAAGTTCTAAACTTTATATTATTTTGATTGAGATTTCATTTTGTTTTTAACAAAAAAATGTCCCTTGCGACAAAAACTAAGTTGTTAAAACCTAGTAGTAGTTGTGTCTAAAAAAATATTCTCTTATTTTAGAAGTTACAGGGGGGAACACATTTTACCACTTTGGTATTCAGTTTAGAAAAAAATTATATTAAAAACCTCAATACCATTCTAAAGACATTTTGTGCAATTTAAGCAAAGCTGTATTCGATATAGTATGTTTATAGATACTCTCAAATTTAAGTGGACATTTATTATTGCAATCAAAAGAGATTTCATATTATACTTATAAAAACTAGGTAATTTATGTGTAACATACAAACAAGATGCTGATATCGACATTTCTTTAATTTTGTCCCATTAGTTCTATGTAGAACTAATGGGACACTAAACTTTAATATGGTGTGTCAACAGTTCTATAGAACTAGAACTAAAATTAGGGGGTACCACAGGGATGCACCCGTATGTATTGCATTTTAAATATGTCTTCATATAAAAGTCACTGAAAATGAAATCATGCGTTTAGTCTATACTAATAGGTAAAGTTTGTAAATTTGTAAATGGGGCATCTGTTGGGGCTAATCTTCGGAACTACTGATACGATTTAAAAAATCTTTCACCAGTAAAATGCTACACTATCGGGGATTGTCATAGGCTATATTTTATATTTGTATTATATATATTAGCCGAGTTATCACAATGTTTGTCACGTGAGTCGGACCGTGAAATTTATTAAATCGGCTTTATGCGCGTGCGCTGCCTTAACTGAAAACTGTATGTAATTGTAACTGTATGTAATTGAAAACATTGTATGAAAACTTTACGTATCTTTAAAAAATCATTTAGTTCATATGCTTACGTTTACGTCATTATTTATACAACTAAACTTAAATCCTTATCAAAATAAATTATTTAATAATCACAAGGATATAACAGAGATAAGATATGCCTTTTACAGTATGTTAATTACTTACATAGTTTAGGAGATAATACAAAATTTCTAAATTTGCGCGAGATAGCGATACTGCCGCTATTTAGCCCAAATTAAATTGAACTCTACGTACGTACGAGTACGTACTGAATCTCATTTTGGTAAGTTTATTCTTTTGGTGATGGGGTTGAGAATTTTATCTTTTATTAATTTTGTTTAAACGGGCTAATCTCTAGATCTGCGTGTCGGATTGTAAAATTATTATTGTTTATTTTGTAAGCTAGACACTCTTGAGTCTATATCAGCTTGCCATAAATATATATTGTTATTGTTAATGTAGGTACTGTAATGTCGTACAATGTTGAACAAAAATGTAGATCTTTAGTACAAGGGACGGGACGGAGGATATTGCTTCAACGAAAACTATAAAAAAATTAAATTGAGAGGGCGAGCGGGGAATTAACACTTTTTATGTGAAAGTCTGTTTTTAAAATTAGAAGGGTACCTAAGAGGCTTTCATGCGGACGAAGTCGCGGGCGACTGCTAGTCCTATACAAATATAATGTGTATTTGTGTAATAATATGTATTTGTATTTTGGTTCTAGGTATAAATTAATATTACCTTTTTAAATTATAATTATTATCTAGATGTTTAAAACAACTTACTTATCAGCCCCCAACAATGATTCTAACACAGCTCTATTTCTTGCTGAAACCTTTTTCCGTTTGTTAGTGGTTTTTTCTGTAGTCTGCGACACTTCAATATCAAAGTTCAGAGACGGCGGTGAGCAGTGGAGATGTAGCCTAATGTTTAGCAATGCTTCAATACAGAATTTGGCAATCTGAAAATTTTGAAAAATTAGTTATTATATAAATTTAGGAAATGTATGAATGAAATTAGGTATGAAGGTTTTTTAATTCCTACAACTGAATGTCATACCTAATCCAAGATTATTGTGCCATAGTAAAGTCTAAATAGAGCTATGTTTAAGGACCATGAAGTCTTTCGATCCGACTCGGCCTATTGGGCTATTGCACTTCAAGTCCAAATTATTTGCTTAGTTAAAGGTAAAAAAATTTTTCTTTTTCCTCTTTAAATAAGTATAGATGAAATCGTACACCAGTTGTGCGGCACAGTGTGGGAGGGGGTACGCCGTTGCGTGCAGTTCTCCTTGTCGCCCCTAACGCGCAACATACGAGCAAATCGTACAGCACTCACCTCAGCGCGTCGACTATTGTGCAGTAAGCTGTACAAGTTGAGACAGTAATGTGTGGGAGGGGGTACGCCGTTGAGTGCAGTTCTCCTCGTCGCCTCCAACTCGCAACATACGAGCAAATAGTACAGCACTTACCTCAGCGCGTCGACTATTGTGCAGTAAGCTCTACAAGTTGAGATAGTACTGTGTAGGAGGGGGAACGCCATTGGGTGCAGTTCTCCACGTTGCCTCCAACTCGCAACATACGAGCAAATCGTACAGCACTCACCTCAGCGCGTCGACTGTTGTGCAGTAAGCTGTACAAGTTGAGACAGTACTGTGTGGCAGGGGGTACGCCATTGGGTACAGTTCTCCTTATCGCCTCTAACGCGCAACATGCGAGCAAATCGTACAGCACTCACCTCAGCGCGTCGATTATTGTGCAGTAAGCTGTACAAATTGAGACAGTACTGTGTGGGAGGGGGTACGCCGTTGGGTGCAGTTCTCCTTGTCGCCTCTAACGCGCAACATACGAGCAAATCGTACAGCACTCACCTCAGCGCATCGACTATTGTGCAGTAAGCTGTACAAATTGAGACAGTACTGTGTGGGAGGGGGTACGCCGTTGGGTGCAGTTCTCCTTGTCGCCTCTAACGCGCAACATACGAGCAAATCGTACAGCACTCACCTCAGCGCGTCGACTATTGTGCAGTAAGCTGTACAAATTGAGACAGTACTGTGTGGGAGGGGGTACGCCGTTGGGTGCAGTTCTCCTTGTCGCCTCTAACGCGCAACATACGAGCAAATCGTACAGCACTCACCTCAGCGCGTCGACTATTGTGCAGTAAGCTGTACAAATTGAGACAGTACTGTGTGGGAGGGGGTACGCCGTTGGGTGCAGTTCTCCTTGTCGCCTCTAACGCGCAACATACGAGCAAATCGTACAGCACTCACCTCAGCGCGTCGACTATTGTGCAGTAAGCTGTACAAATTGAGACAGTACTGTGTGGGAGGGGGTACGCCGTTGGGTGCAGTTCTCCTTGTCGCCTCTAACGCGCAACATACGAGCAAATCGTACAGCACTCACCTCAGCGCGTCGACTATTGTGCAGTAAGCTGTACAAATTGAGACAGTACTGTGTGGGAGGGGGTACGCCGTTGGGTGCAGTTCTCCTTGTCGCCTCTAACGCGCGCAACAAACCGAGCAAATGTTTGTCATTGTATGATGAAAAGTCGTAGCATTGTCTCACTAAACGATCTTGGAAAATCTGGAAATAGCAAAATTATGTTATATAGTTTTAAATATATTTAATTCTGCGGTTTATTACTCAATACTCATTTATGGAAATTTCTTCTGGACGAAAAGTAGAACCAAAGTATCTCTCGTTTCAGTGTCTTTAACAACATGCACAATTTCGTGCAAATTATTAAAAAGCCATGCACCCAGAGCTTGCATTGTACAGATAGTATTCCTATTAGAAATCGTTTTTTAATCTGTTATAACAATTATTTACCTTATGAGTCGCAGGCTTCAGGAATCGACCGCACACAGTAAGGAACACCTCAGCACACTCTAGAGCAGCTATGGAGACCTCGTTGTTTACTTCTTCAGACCTGATATAATAATCACAATATAATATTATCATCATTATCAGCCATTAAAGGGCCAGGCCTTTTTAAGGAGAGAAGACCACCAAACGGCAATGACTGGTACTAAAGTCTTAGTGAAGACGAACTTTTAGAGGAAGTATCCTATAGAGATATAGGATACTTACACTAAGACTTACGTGTCCATCTAGCTAGCTTAAAGTAATAGGCAATATCTGTTTTTTTTTTCAAATATAAGTTAAGAATACTGACACAGATATCTTGTTGTTCTCTCCGGGCGCGTACGCAGCGAGATTGCTCTCCTGCAGCTGAGTGGTTGCGAGTTTCCGTTTGGCTTTCTTACTTAGATGTCTTGTCGATTGTCCACCCATCTATATAGAAACATTATATTGGTGTATGTCTAAAAATATCGCTAGTGTAAATACAATTGTATCATTACATACACACACCGGCATATTTAGCGGAACATAAAAAAGTTGCTGGCTGGTTTATACATCATTTAATTTAAAAATAAATATTTTGATATTAAAAAACAGCTGAACATTTTATGCAATTGTTTTAATTTATTTTATGTAACCGTAAGTGAGCGTACGGTACGAAGAAGGTTCGAAGAAGCTGGTTTGGGTTAATTTGTGCCCGCCAAGGCTCAAAAAACTTGAGGTAAATCATCGTAGAAACAGGTTAACTTTTGCTCAGGAACATCGACTTTGGGACGCGGACCAATGGAGTAAGGTTTTCTTTAGTGACAAGTGCAGAATTCTCTTAAATCAAATTGACGGCAGGCAAAGAATATATAGACGCAAAGGAGAACGATACATTCTGACAAATTTTGAAACTACAGTTGCATACGGTGGTGGATCAATAATGGTTTGGGCGGGCATTCGTTTGGGAGCTCGCACAGACTGTGTAGTGATTGACATAGGGAGTCTGACTGCAGACCACTATATCAGAGAAGTTTTAGAAGAAAATGTCGTGCCGTTTGCCCCAGATATCGGTGACGGTGAGTTTGTTATGCAGGATAATGCTCGGCCGCATACCGCTCGGGTAACTCAAGCTTATCTTAATGATATGAATATTACTGTTATGGAGTGGGCGGCGAGATCACCGGATATGAACCCAATAGAGCACGTTTGGGACTTGCTGAAAAGAAAAGTTAAGTCCAGAATTCCCGCTCTTGCCAAAGTGGGTGAACTGCGAATCGCCGTAGTTGAGGAATGGCGGAGACTATCCCAGGAGACCATCGATAACTTCATTCTCAGTATTCCTAGACGGGTAGAAACTTTACTAAGAGCACGTGGAGAAAATACGCGATATTAATCGCCATTTTTCTAATTTAATTAATTGTTATTTTAATATTAATTTTTACGTTCCCGGTTACATGAAAAGTTCAAAATGTACCATTTTTCATAAATAGCCTTTACTCGCAAAATCTGTTCTTAATGTGATCTCATATTAAGTAAAACAAATGAAACTTTAAATAACAAAAGAAGTGTAGTAAGTAGCTTTTAAAATAAAATCATATTTTTTTAATTATGGACCTTTTTTTATGTTTCGCTAAATATGTTGGTGTGTTTGGTATAAAACAAAGTCGCTTTCTTCTGTCTGTCAACCAAATGTAAAGGCTTATTTATGTAGTGATTTTAAGCAATACTGTATTAATTATTATCCAGATAAATATCTTAAATACTTTGTGCATTCAATATAGATCATTATTGCCTTTTGGAGCAATTGCAAGTAATTTAAGTGAATATTTTCCAAGATATATAAGATTCAAAAAGCAGGGACATAGCGAGCGTTTGGGAGTCTTGTGCGGCGTGCGTGCTTCAGTACACTTTAGTACCAGCATTGCACCCGTGCGAAGCCGGGGCAGGTCGCTAGTAATAAAAATTAAATTAAAAGATTTTATGGTACTTAAAATTATGGTAATTTATAAGCAACTTATAATAATATCTTTACTAATATTATAAAAGCGAAAGTTTTTATGTATGTATGTATGTATGTATGGGTGGATGTTTGTTACTCTTTCACGCAAAAACTACTAAAATGGATTTTGATGAAACTACACAATAATATAGTTTCTCCCGAAATTCCCACGGGAATGAGAACTGCGCGGGTCGCAAGCTCCCTCTTTTACTAGTAGGTTAATATAATAGTGATATAGGATTAGGTAGTTATAACTAGATAATACTAAACCTATAAGGATACACTGGTAAATTAAGTTAGACAATAAGGACAGATAAGATGTAAGTTGAGGAGATATAGTTTGATAAATAAATAAATTAACTTTCATCTGTCTGTTTATTGGTTTGTCCGGTTGATCGTCAAAATCACTTTGTTCTCTATTTATTATTATTTAAATTTTTTTTTAACTTTTTAACAATGATATATATAATACAAAAATATATAAAAAAAACTATTAAAATATTATAAAAAAATCTGCTCCTCCATTTGCGGGGCCTTTGAGGGCCCAAGCAACCAGTGGTCAGGGCTCCAGAGTGAGGAACCTCCTCAAAATACGCTTCGTTTCAAGGACTACTGCCTTCTGTATCCGACCCTTGATCCAACAATTAAGCGAAAGCTTCTTAAGGTGTTGGTCGAAGCTTTTCACAAAAAGGCCATTGACTGAAATGAATATCAGAACAATAATAGTTGACTCAATTAGTATTATTACTCACAGTGAGTTGTACGACTCTCCTGACAGGCGTGATGTCAGTAACGATGCTGTCAGTAAGGTTGTCCTCCCAAGTGCTGCTGGAGTCGGACATCCGGTGAGTGTGCAGTGTGGTTAGCCAGTGGCAGAGACTGTTGTACGCCATGCATCGCACTTTGCTGTAATAGACAACAAATTCTTATATAGTAAAACTTCAATTACAATTATGAAATAAACAAAACATGTATTGTTTTGCTTATTTCATAATTGAATAGAAGTATGTAATAATTTTTTTTGTAATTGCTAATAAATCTATCTATATATATATAAGAGATTCCCACCTATATATTGACTCATCACGATATCTCTGGAACCATAAGGCGTAGCGACTTGAAATTTGGTGGGAATATTCCTTTCGTCAAGTAGAGGTCAGCTAAGAACGGATTTTACGAAATTCCACCCACAAGGGGGGTTGCGGGGGCGTTAATAATATATATAAGAGAGAATTTTAATTTCACGCAGTCGAAGTCGCTGGCTAGTAAATAATATAGCTTTACGAAATTACTAATTGCTATTATTTATGAAAATATTTTTAAACCATTATAGTCAAGAAATTCTGAAAGATACTGAAAGCAGAAATTGAAATTACCCAGCAAACTTAAAAAAAAATCCAAGTTTGTTCCCAAAATTATTGAAACGTTTCAGTTTGATACTTGCAATTTTTTTGCAAGTTAGTTTTTCACACAAATGCGTTTTAATTTGCTGTAATATTTTTTTAATTTGCTGGGCAGCTTCCGTCTCTATACTATTGCCAAACTCGATCGAACTAAAAATGAACGTAGAAATCAGTAGTCATTTTACACCTATTTTTTTAAATTACCTAGTTAATGACAAATTCATGACAATAAATTAGATTAGTAAGCTTAAAACTAATTAATAAATTCAATATCTTTTAAATAAGATTTTTTATAACAACAAAACATAATTTTAAATTTATTAGGCATATCATGTGTTGCATTTTCCACCTTCATTTTAAATTTGTTTGTTGACAAGCATTCTCAATCAAGTTTGGCCTTAGTATACTTTAGTAGATTAACTTTTAACAAACCAACAAAATTAATAACTAAAGTTATTAAAGAGGTTAACCTAATCTATTATGCAACTATATACTTTACTTATACACCTACCTGGTGAGATCGGTTGCATGTACTGAGCTCCATTTTAGTGTCTGCATCACTAATCTCCACAGTAAAGCTGAATAGGGTATCAGGTTTGGACCTAGGCTTTAAAATAAAAAAATCGTTAGTTATTATATAATTAATACTCAGCTAATATGACGTTATAGTGACGTCACATCACAGTATGACCATCTCAGTCTAATCAGAAATATTCAAATGTTTATAACATTATATTTATTTGATCAAATATTTAAATATTTTTATTTGTTATTGAATGAAGTGTTAAAAATGAAATGAAAACTAATATTTAAACAACATCATTATCACCCTACTAGCAGCCCACTACAGGGCCAGGCCTCCCTCCTTTAGGAGAGGGGATATGGAGCGTAGACCCACCACGCTGCTCCAATGCGGATTGGCGGGCTTAGGGTGATAATGTTTCATTTATTATCAATCACTATCAGGTGTTGATGTCAGTGACCGGGACTAACGGCTTAACATACTCTCCGAGGCACGGGGGTGTATCACCACCAACTTCCCAACTCCGGGCTTGGAATTTACTGAGAATTTCATAGAAAGAAAAACTCAGAATTGTTCCGTGACTCGACCCAGGATTCGAACCCAGGACCTCGTGATCGAAGCCAGATAGACTAACCACTAGACCAACGAGGCAGCGGTTAGCATTTATACATACATACATGTATATTAGTGTTTAAAGTGTATCCCCTCTCCTATAAGCATGGAGGCCTAGCGCTGTAGTGGGCCGTTAATAGGCTGCTAATGATGATGATGATGATGATGATGATGATGATGATAAATTGTACTAATAAGGGTTGGTAGTTTTCTAACATCTTACCATAAAACAAGAGCATCTAAAGTTCTTAATGTTTGTATTTTTATATTGCAGATGTCCTCCTCATACTGGTTACTGCTGCTGGTAACGCTCAACAATCGAACTATTACATCTAGTATTGTTTGAGGCTGCACTGGCTTTGCTACAGGGTACACCTCCCTGCAGTTACAACAAAAATAGAATTTCAAATTAAAACAATATAATAAAAATGTATACAAATAAATAAAATTAAAGTGTCTGTTTGTAATTATAAATTAGCAGATTTTACACAATGCAAAATTATGAAATTACATTAGACTTAAAAAATCAATTTTATAATTTTTTTCTTGTCTGTTTGTTGTGGATAATCTCTGAAACAATTGGGCCGATATTAACCTGACTTACATTCACAATTAATGTTATAAGGAGTAACTGGGCTGCTATCATTGTAGAAATTTTATTTATTTTAATTTAAATTCCATGCAGGTGTCCACTATACTAA
The DNA here is from genome assembly GCA_034621355.1 of Mycalesis mineus. Taxonomy (NCBI): domain Eukaryota; kingdom Metazoa; phylum Arthropoda; class Insecta; order Lepidoptera; family Nymphalidae; genus Mycalesis; species Mycalesis mineus. The sequence continues at coordinate 2,534,500 of CM067895.1, forward strand.
TGCCAAACTCGATTGAGAATGCTTGTCAACAAACACATTAAAAATGAAGGTAGAAATCACTAGTCATTTTACAACTAATATTTTTAGTTAATGATGATTCATGACAATAAATTAAATTAGTAAGCTTAAAACTAATTAATATATTAAATATCATTTAAATATGATTTTATAAAAAATTATATTTAACCTTTAACTATGGACATCAATATATTGTAACACTACCATGGACGCGAGGTCTCACGGACCGCTATAACTTCAAGTAATATTTTTAAGAAAACTGCCATTTTATTTGATTTTTTTATTTTTAACGTAACTAAAGATTATCAAATTAAAATATTATAATATGTATTTAGCTTATATTCATTTATTTTTTTAATAATTATGTATTATCACATTTAGGGCACTTTTCAGTCTTAAATTGCCTCAGATCAAATTAAAGACTACTACTTAAAAAAAACAACTTCTTGAAAAAAAAAACCAGATTAATTTGTAAGTATAAACTATACCAAACATAAAAACCAAAAAAACAACTTGTAAACTTAGAACACAAAAATTCTGACAAAGGTCCAATATCAGTAAAATTATTGACAGTCGTTGCACAAAGGCTTAGAACACTGAAGGCATAAAGCTTGTTTACAGCCAACACAAGTGTAGTAAGTCTTCCTCTTTAGTTTAGGTGGACAGATTTTCGCAGTTCTTTCGTTTAGAACACTCGATTTCTAAAGTAGGAGGCTCCTGCTCCTAAAACGTCATATGCAATTCCTTTGGTAAATTTGAGGTGATAATACGTCTTTGCATATGTGGTACGACCAAGGATCTTCCTAATTTCTTGAGAAAAGTCCTCTATTTCTATTGCTTTGCGCTGATGCTGATTACGTAGAATGTGAGCATTCACTCCACACAAGTCCTAGTATCCTATAGAAAATGACCATAGGCCACATTCTTGTTCTACGGCTACTACTATATATAGAACATTTCTTGTCAGTCTTGCCTACTCCTCTCTTTGGTGCTGTCATCTATTGTGTTGCTGTGATGCATTGAGGAAACCAAGACAACTGCTTTATTCAACTTTGGGACATACGAACACAGAGTCTTGTCTGGTAAATATCCAAATAACGTGGAACCAATCTCTCGGCACTTTTGAGGCTGGAGTTCTTTTGGAAGTTCCCTCTTATTTTTTTTCACGGTTCCAACATACGTCAGCCTTCAGAAGTACACGGTTTTATGTTTTTTTGACATTTTTATTGCTTATAACCTATAAAAAATATAATCGCAGTCAATACATTTTTGTATTGAAAACATGGACTTGCGGTCTCGGAGACCGCAGGCGTAATTTAAAACAAAATTTCTCACCCAAATTGCAGCCAGCGACGCAACCTCTCCTCTTCGCAGTCGTTTCGCCACTAAAGTCGAAGCTACTAAACGACACGAGAGCGGGGAGTGGTGGGAAGTAGGGTAAATACAATTTTCAGAAACGAGAGCGGTCTGTGAGACCGCGCGTCCATAGTTAAAGGTTAAATGACATACAAAACATAATTTTAAATTTATTAGGCATAAAATGTGTTGCATTTTCTACCTTCACTTTAAATTTGTTTGTTGACAAGCATTCTCAATCGAGTTTGGCTTTAGTATAGTAATTAAATAAACCATGGTATTTTTATAAATAAGTCTTAGACACAACATTGACGTTTAGCAATCAAAGATAAAAAAATTGGTTGTCTGTAAAGTTGCTTTACTGACGATAGTTGAACGTGACAATGTCTTAAGAAAATACTGATGGAATGGTAGCATTTAATTGGTTATTAAAATTTTTAATTTAAGTATATTTTTATAAATATTAATTTAATAAAATAATTGATTTTGATTTTATAAATTTATATTTTTAATTAATAATAAATATAATAATTTATAAATATATTAATTTTTAATTTAAAATTAATATATTTAATAGACGGTCGATCGCTGCCGAACGCAAAGGCCGATTGTGCTTCTTTGTCGCTCGTGCCGCGCTCTCGCTTGCACTTCAAGCCTTACATGGAACGCCTCAAAGCGAGGTAACGACGCATGACGTCATGTTTTTTCGTGCGTGCAGCCGGCTCTATCGAATTATAAGACGTTGTCACGTCAAAAACCAAAACATGTAATTAAACTACTTACACCAACATAGCCTGCATGAAAACCAGTATATTGTTTAACCTTAATTTTAAAAGCGCTTGCTTGTCTTTAACATCATTTAATTTCTTAGCTACGTCTGCTAATGCAACTGACATTGGTGTAGATGCATGTTTTGTTATCTGAAATTAAAAATAATACATTTAAATACACCCAACCAAAGTGGTAGAGAGGTACAAAGAAGTAGAGAGAGAAAAGGTAAGGTTTTATTTAAAAACCTTTATTACCTGGTTTTACAATTTTTACATTTTGTGGTCTCTGGGGACTTTTTAGTCTGTGGTTAACAGTCAATAAAAATATATAATAAGATTATTATATGTATAGATAATGGCAGTTACCACTTTGTTTCCCAATCAATATCAAAATATTGGTGTATTAAGTGTAAAACTTTATTTAATACGACAAAAGTTACAAGATTTTAAATTTAAAGAATTAGACAGATATGACCCTACGGTGGCATGACGTCAAACATTAGTAGAGAATATTTCTGTGATCTGAATTAAGGCCAAATTATTCTTTGTATTCCTTATTGGTATATATTCATACTTTACTTACTTACTTTTCAACATGTTATCAAACAAGTTATCAAATTACCTTAGGTGTATTCCTATAGACTTCCACAGCATCAATATAAATATATCCTATAAGAGAATGAGCTGCATTACAAAGATCAGTCATGTAGTCTCTCCAACTTGTTTTAGGTGTTGCAGATTTTTCTTGACCCGGTCGCACCTACAAATAATTTAGAGTATTTTAATTTAATTTTGTATATATCCTCTTATGAGTTTTATTCACACTCTTAAATGTAGACATAAAAAGTGCCTTTAACAATCTTATTTTATAATAATAAAAAAGCCGGCCAAGTGCGAGTCGGACTCGCGTACCGAGGGTTCCGTAAATTTTAAGGTTTTCGGAATTATTCCTAAACATTGCTTCATGCGAAATTTCAAGATTCTAGGACTAGCTGCGCGTAGTAGAGTTAAATATGCGGCTTATGCTGTATTTTTTGACTGCGTTGACTAAGAAGTTTTATTTTGTTATAGCTTAAAGGTTTTATAGAGCCAAGTATTTGATAGTACAGTAATTGAATACCTTTACGCGTTCATGAGAAGTGTAAATTATTAAAAATATTTTTATTAAATGATGTAACTAAAAAGAACAATGGTCAATTTCCTAACAAATTTTTGTTGACGACTATTTTTTGCATCTATGAATGAAAAAAATATAAAATTATAGAGAATTTATTTCTGAACAATTTTTTCTTAAGGTTTAATACTGTGCGAAGTCTGGAATTAAAGATATTTATGTTTGAAGTTTTAGACAAAAAAGCATCGATACTTTCTTTTCGATACTCTGTCCCAAGCTGGCTGACATATTGAATCTTTGTATTGTTATTGCGTGGTTATCATACTCAATTATGATAATGTAATCATTGATTACTTATTTAATTTAAAAGACTTATTTTGATCTTAAACAAAGATTGAAAAAATTAAATAAATTGTTTTACGTAAACTGTAATAGTTTACATTTGTAGACGCTTACGAATTCCATTAGCAAATATCAGACCATTGTTCTTTACAGATTTCGTAATTTTTCCATTATCTGTGCTATATGGCGTTGCTTCGTACCAAATTTCAAAATCCTAAGTTTTCGGGAACTAACCTGTTAGGTTTTGATGTAGTTGTCTAATTGTGAGTTAAATATGCGGCTTATATTGCTATATCCTTTGACTGTGTTGACTTACAACTTTGATTTTGTAACAGCTTAAAATTATTATAGAGCCAAGTACTTGATATGAATTTCAATTTAATATCTTTATGCGTTTATAAGAAAAGGGGATAAGTGTAAATTATTAAATGTGTGTTATATGACATTGCTTTGTACCAAATTTCAAGATTCTAAGTTTACGGGAACTACCCGTTAGGTTTTGATTTAGTTGTGTCTAATTGTGGGTTAAATATGCGGCTTATATTGCCGTATCCCTCGACCGTGTTAACTTAGAAGTTTTATTTTGTTACAGCATAAAGGTATTAAAGAGCCAAGTATTTGATATGAATTTCAATTTAATACCTTTACGGGTTTATGAGAAGGGGGTAAGCTTAAAATTATGAAAAGCATTATTATTATACAATGCAACTAAAAATTTACAGTTTTCGTAATTTTTCCATCACCTATACTATATAATGTTACTTCGTACCAAATTTCAAGATTCTAAGTTTACGGGAACTTGACCGTGTCGAAAATTGGGGAAATTTTTGGCATAAACAGCTGTATCTTTTGATTGCCTTGGCCTAGAAGCTTGATTTTTTCATGACTCTAAGGGACAGCAGATTTGAATATTTCATTTAAATTTCAGCTTGATACATTCACGCGTTTCTGAGAAAAAGGGTCTTGATAGACAGACAGACAACGAAGTGATCCTATAAGGGTTCCGTTTTTTCCTTTTAAGGTACGAAACCCTAAAAATAAGAAATGTTTATTTCAAAACTTTTAAAAAGGTAAACCCATATGTTACGGGCCAGTGTTTTACACAAATATTCATTACAATGAGGCTAGAATAGACTAGAATAAACAGACCATTCATAATTATCATGCAATAACTAACTAATTGCACCAGGCTTTGCATGAAAAACATCTTTTTTGATCAAACCATGAATAAATTAGCTTTTAATCATCTACTTATATATTTTTTACTTAGACAAATCTCAGACTAAAACATAGCTCTTGCAAAATTTCAAAATGGTGTGTGGCTATAGACCTTCAATCCAGCCTTTTTGGTTAAAAATATGTTCACTTTACACATTTAAATCCATTGCTTACCTGTTGCAACGCATGTGCACATTTCGCTGCTTCTATTACATTGAAATTGTTACTTGAGCTTAAATAACTAACTAAAAATGTCTCTATATTATTCCTGTGTGATAAGCAGTATTTAGGAAACCTGAAAAAGACAAAATATAAGCTTAAGATGCGCTCAGATGTGCAAAATTATCAATAGTGCACAATAGAGTGAACTCAATAATGAGTAATGACCATGTGTTTTTGTCTGTGCAAAAAGTCCCAGTTGGCCTATGAAGTGCACAAAGTGCATCTTTGGCATGCTAGGAGAATATTTGACTCAAAACTATAAAGTTAAATTAAGCAGTCAGTGCAAAGAAAGTGATCATTAGTTATTTTATGTATAGTGGCACTTGATATTCTGTATGTTTGTACTTTGCTGACTAATATTCCACACATTTTTTCATTTTCATGATTAGTCTATGGCAGGGCTTCTTAATCTTTTGTCATTCATGACCCCATTTATGATTGCGAGTTTCTTGACGATCCTATACAAATATAAAAGATAAATAATATAATAATAAAAAAAAGTTTATTAGGTAACAATAGACATATACATATGGAAATATATAGTTTTAGAATTCGTTTTAATACATACAAAAATCTAAAATTAAAAATTGCACAAAAAAATTACTTAATATTAATGAAAAATAGTTATTTGAACTATCTGACAGTGGGTCAGGGGATTAGATTTGGACATAAGTACATTTTTAAGAGATTAATATTATCCCATTCTCATGGGAATATTAGACTGATATAACTACTAGGTATGCAAAAGGAATTTTTCCAATCCAACTTGTTGTTCCAGAAATTAGCAGGAACAAATAGACAGACAAAAACTTTAAAACAGATTTTTAAATTTAAGTAGCTACTGCATAGGTATACTTTTATAAGCATTTAGTGAAAAGCTGTTAATTTGGAATTACAAATAAACATTTCAATTTATTTATTTGTATACATTAGCAACTATTAAAAAGAGCTTCCAGAATTGCAGATTACGCAAAACTGACACTATATCGAGCGAGAACGATGCTGAATATATTATACTGAACACATGTTTACTAAGGTTACATTACCGGTTGATGATGGTCTGCAATTCCCGTAACAATCGATTCGGATGAAGATCTTTGTATTTTGATATGCACTGGAAGAAACCAGTAAGGGCCTCCTTAACATCCTCGCTGTTATTCGGGTCCACATTGTGAACTTTTTTCAATATTTGCTCTGAAAATAAGACTCGTGTTGAACAAAAGCATTATTCGCTGTTTCAATAATAAACTGTAAATATGCAGCTAATTACCCATTTTGAATAAGCTAAAATCTAAACATATTCAACTAATGATTGATCACAGCTGCAATCTATTTTACGTATGTATACCTAAGCTTAATTTTAAATTATAAATCAATAATATTTATCGGCACGTGTACTATTTCGCCATGGACATCTAGGTACGTAAACGTAAATCTCGAACTCAAATGTCATTTCATTTGTCATTCTCATTTGTCAAAAAACTACATTTTGATAAGTATGCCTGTGGTAATTTTCTATATTCTCTATGTGACCGTTTGTGCAAAACATTGCCTGCAATTTTTTACACGTATTCAAATGTGATTCAAATATCTTTTTCAATGCAATTCAAAGTTTCCTGTATTCTTTAATAAATATTGGTGTAGTTAAGGGTTGAAGAATGCTATACAAAAAAGAAGTTATGTGATACAATAAGCTTATAACCGAAAACATGTCCACGTTTACCGGTTTCAGCGAGGAAGATTTAAAACGGATTAAATCATCAGAATCTAGCTCAAACAGCGGTAAGTTTAATTTACACCTAACCATTGTTATAAATTTCCCATGAAATTTCACCTGGAATAAGTTAACCACAAGCTGTACTGTGTTTATCCTATTAGATTTATTTCAGTTGTTTCTATTGTGAATTCTTTGATGGATGGATCAATGGAGTATAAATACGAGTATCGTCTTAAAACTTCCAGTTTTATATGATGTAAAGTATTTTCAGTCCATTTCTGCAATTAGCACATTAATGTCTGCAAATGATGATACTGTTGTTGCAGTCATTAATGCAAGCGTATTAATAAAAGTTAAGTGTAGTGTAATGTAGCATTTTTATGGTAATTTATCTACGAATACTGCAATCAACATTTAAAATTATCTGCAATCTGTTACTCACTGAGTTACAGAATATAAAGTTACATACACACAAAAACCTTAAGATTACTATGAGTCAGATACATAATTATTTCTAGATAGGTAGGTACTAGGTACCTAAATGTATATTGGATAGGTCAAGGTTAAAAAATCATCCTTTGATTTTATTACCTGCTGATTCATTGAAATTGATGCAGATTTTATTTAAAACATGGTAGGTACATATTGATTAAAGATATATCCTTTGGTATATATTTATTAAAAATACCCTCACAGATAAATAATGAAAAGTAGGACAGAAATGGGAATTATGTCAATTCCTATAACATTAGAAACAAAGTCACTTGGTTATTTCTCCCAACAAGCTGGCTTATATTTTGGCTTTATTTTTATAGCCTATTCTTCTTCTTCATGTGCCATCTCCTCTACGGAGGTTAGGGACCATTATGGCTATTCTAATTTTGGATGCAGCAGCCCGGAACAATGATTTTGAACTCATCCCGTACCATTTGCGTAAATTTTTAAGGCAGGAGGTTCGTCTTCGGCCAGGTCTTCGGCATCCTTGGATCTTGCCTCGTATAATGCGCTGCAATATCCGATATTTATCATGGTGCATGATGTGTCCTAGGTATTGTAGTTTCCTGCATTTCACTTCCGTGAGAACTTCCAGGGTCTTCGCCATTCTCTGCAGAACCGTTTTGTTTCATACCTTGTCTGTCCATGATATTTGAAGCATGCACCGATACACCCACATTTCGAAAGCTTCTAAGCGCTTGCACATAGTATTAGTGAGTGTCTACGCCTCCATACCATAGAACAGCACAGGGAACACAAAACATCGCACTAAGCGCATCCTGGTCTTCAGCTTTAGAGAGCGATTGCAAAAAAGGTGCCTAAGTTTTATAAAGGCATGCCGCGCTTGCTCTATCCTGCACTTAACTTCGACGCAGTGATCAATCTGGTCGTTCACTAAACAGCCAAGGTATTTGTAGGAGCTAACGGTATCAAGGAGTTGATTACCGACGAACACTGCAGTAGTATTTGACACATGTTTTTTAACAACCACCATCACTTTGGTCTTTTTGACATTTATGTTTAAACCATACTTTACACTTGTGCTATGTATTTTATTCATTGAGCGTTTGAGATTTTCAATATTTGAAGCGAGAAGTATGGTATCATCTGCGTGCCAGATATTGTTAAGGATATGGCCATTTATAATTATGCCTTCTTCAGAGTTCTCCAATGCCTCGGAAAATATTTCCTCAGCATAAATATTGAACAGCATGGGTGAAAGTATGCATCCTTGTCTTACTGCATGCAGGATTTCAACGTCGTTGGTAAATTGATTGTCCACACGTACTTTTGCACGCCAATACAAGTTCTTAATAAAGTTCTTAATTATAGCCTATTAATAGCTCATTACCTGGCCAGTTCGGGTGCATCTCAGTAGTACCTCATACCATAGTTCTATAGAACTGTTGGGATACTTTCTGGGCTGTCAAATTATATCCCAATAGTTCTATATAGAACTATAGCATAATTTTTGCTCTTGACTTTGCTTATAGCACATAAATTATAAACTTCATATGATTTTAATTGATATTTCATTTTGTTTTTAACAAAAAAATGTCTCTTGCGACAAAAGGTAAGTTTTTAAAACCAAATAGTTGTTGTGTCTAAAAATGTACTCTTATTTTAGAAGTTACAGGGGGGGGGACACATTTTACCACTTTGGAAGTATCTTTCGCGCAAACTATTCAGCTTAGAAAAAAATGATATTAGAAATCTCAATGTAATTTTTATTACATTTAGCATGTCGCCAAAAGCTTTATGAAAACTTATTTTAATCTTTTGTCATTCCCAAAGTAATCTTCAGCAATGAAAGAAATAAATTGTTGCTGACGTTTTGTGCAATTTAAGCAAAGCTGTATTCGATATAGTATGTCTATGTAGATACTCTCAAATTTAAGTGGACATTTATTATTGCAATCAAAAGAGATTTCGTATTATACTTATAAAAACTAGGTAATTTATATGTAACATACAAACAAGATGTTGATATCAACATTTCTTTAATTTTAGTCCCATTAGTTCTATGTAGAACTAAAATTAGGGGGTACTGCTGGGATGCACCCGTCAGTTCTTCCTTCTTATAGGAAAGGGTATATAAAGCAAGGCCCCACCACACTGCTCCAATGCATCCTTCTTTGTATAGAATACTACATAAAAGATACTCTAAAATTACAGATTGGTTGATGATTCATTAGATATTAATTTCTATTTAAATAGTTACATTTATTTAGATCAATAAAATCTATATATGAATTTACATAGATATTTATCTATAATCATTTTATCGATGACTTCATCTATAGTGATGATATTAGGTATTAGATATTTAATACAATAAAGTTATGATAGGTATGTTGAGTTTGGCGTTGCACAGGAAACATTGTTGAGATAAATTAAAACAGTATTTGATTGTATTCTAGTATAGTAGCTATTCTATTTAGTCTCATTTTTATTTTATTATTGTAGTTTTATTATTTAGGTCTTTAGTATTTAGTTATTAGTGGACATCAGTGTTAAAATAAACTATAATTAGTACTAAACTAAGTAGTTGTTTTGTTCAATTTTCTTAAATTTGAATAAGTGCATTGATATTTTTATGTTTCAGCTCCACCGCAAAAACTGTTAAATGCTCGCAAAATAGACAAAATAGGTGCAAGACCAAAACGTCAACTACCACCCTACAAACTGCCAGTATTACAAAATCACAGTCCCGATGATGCAATAGATGTAGCTTTTGACAAATGCAAGCTCAGTCTGAGAACACAACCTTCAGTTGAAATTGTTAACGATCAAACAGAAAATGGCATAGACAATGAAAATAATAATGGTAAAAACATAATTTTTTTATACTAAATTATGTTGGTTTGTGTGTTCTTAGAATTTATGTGATAAAACTGTACTCATACAAACTGTGTTGCAGCTCCTATAATATCCATTCCTTAACACTTATATTGTTACTTTAGGATGCTCTGACTTAAGGAATGCACACTTATCTGAGCTGAACACTTCGAATTACTAAACTAATTTTAGAATTCTGTTTATGAAATATCATGAAACCCCACACACTTCCTATCATTTGAATATGGAATTTGTAGAAGGCTTTATGTGGTCCACTCAACTGAAGCACTCGCTTTCTATAAGTTTAAAAATGATTTCTTCAATCAATAATTTAAAAGTAGATTCGTCTGGTGTGGATATGTGTGCGAGTCCTACTTGACTTAGATTTGTTTGATATATATTTGGCTGGAATAAATGTGAGTTCAACTTTAATGGTGATGGCTGAGTTTGATATGTGAAGAAAGCAACCAGTGATATATACAATCTAATTGATTATGGGCAATTAAAATTCTCCTCACACAAAAAATTCTATTTACACTAAGTGAATGGCTTCTATACTAAAGCCAAACTCGATTGAGAATGCTTGTCAACAAAGAAATTAAAAATGAAGGTAGAAAATGCAACACATTTTATGCCTAATAAATTTAAAATTATGTTTGGTCATTTTAAAAAATCTTATTTAAAAAATATTGAATATAATAATTAGTTTTAAGCATACTAATCTAATTTATTGTCATGAATTTGTCATTAACTAGTTAATTTAAAAAAATAGGTGTAAAATGACTAGTGATTTCTACCTTCATTTTTAATTCGTTTGTTGACAAGCATTCTCAATCGAGTTTGGCTTTAGTATAGGATTTTATTTCTATTATTTAATGAATTTTTTATTGGATTACATAGCAATAGTAAGTTTATTTTAGCTTGAGATAGTTACTATGGTTGAAAAAAGGTAAGCCTTTGATTAAATTTTGTAGGTATCAAACAAGGAAATTTAGATCCTATCCAACAAAGTGATACCATAGACTCAAGTAGCACAGTCATAGACAAGTCAGAAGACAATGTAAGTAGAAAAAGTAGCACAAACACAACACCAGATGTAGTAAGATGTGTAGAGAATTACACAGAAGATGACTTAGCATCACACAGAGCTAAGTTAGAGGAGTTGCAGATGAAACAGAAGTTGATGGAGGAGCAGAATAAGAAGAGGAAAGAAATGCTTGCCAAGGCATTGGCTGATAGGTATGAATTTTATCTACTTTCTCATTTTGAATAGAAACTAGTGTTGCTATGCGTAAGTTGCATTTATTACGGAACACAGAACAATTTCATAATTTTTTTATTGTCCATGTGTTTGCAATTGAACATTGTAGATTTAACATCTCCTGAGATATTCTAGTTTTGAAGTGGAATATACAGGTGTCACGTAAATGATGATTGAATGAATCAATCTTAAATAGAAGATATATTGTTAAATTATCTAAAACTAATCAAATTATTTCCTAATAGTGACATATCTCCCATTTAAGTTTGCTCAACAACAAGATGTAGAGGATTTTTTGCCGGATCTGGGTGATGTTTGCTTAGTTACGTCGTTTTTTAGAAGAAAAATATATAAATAAATGAATACTTTTATGGTTGGACACAACACTGAAAGGTATACTCTGTCTATATGTCTAATATTGTATCCACTCGTAACAGTGTTTATACCGAATTAGAGGACGCTCGCGGATTCACCCGCATAGTTTTCGTTCGTAAAAATTTCGGAAGAATAAGTAGCCTATATAGAAATAGCCTTTTCATGGAAAAACTACTTTATGGATTTAGAAATAACTTGGCGATAATACAGCTCACATCAAAATTGTGTTGTTTTAGCTGTTTTATCGCAAAGTTTTGTCAATATCCATATAGTAGTTTTTGCACTAAAGGGTTACAAACATACATATATACATCTTCATAATAGGATAGTAGGATTGAGAGAGGAAATTAAAGTAAAAAATATGGCAAATATTCTCAAACAAAAGTCAATGAAACTGTGACATATTTGGCATCATATACTGCATTTACCGTAACATAAAATCCAAGATTTATATTTTGACAGAATTATTGTTATCAGCCAGAGAACACCATACCTTATCAGACACAAGTGAAGTATTATCAATATCCTATCTGCTCTGCAGTTTTGGATAAAATGTAGTCTTAAAACTGTTTTCAAACTTGTGTGACATGTCGGTTAGATGTCGATGGGAAGATTTCTTTATTTAATACAGAAGCCAATATGGTAACTTGTTTGTCTCGTTTATTCTGTTGTTTCGTGCCTCTGTATAATTTTAGATAATATGTCAAAATGACAAAAACTAGTTAAAAGTATTCCTAAATATCATCTATGATCTATGATCTACTTCTTGTGTATTGCTAACAAGTATTAAAGTTATGAAATGCATTTTTTTTAAATTTTTAATAGAATACGATAATATTATTATTAAATAGAATACACTAAAGCAAAACAACAAGTTAGAACAAAAAAAATTATGACACTATGTTTGACTTCAAAATCGCCGGTCCTCAGTTCCTATATATATATATTTAAAGGTTCTCTACATAATGGGCCTTCGCACTGACTGTGGCCAATACTACAACACTAAAACAAGTTAGGTCTAGACCACAAAGAGGTCACATTTTAATGTTAGCATTTGATAGTGTGTTTTAGCAAAATTGCTTGTATTCTATATTTATATATTTAACTGTTAATATGTTTGATATTTATGTATTTAACCGACGAAAAAAAACGGAGGAGGTTCTCAATTCGACACTTATATATTTTTTTTATTTTTAGTTATTTTTTACTTTTTAGTGCGGTTTGAGTCGGTTCTATTTTTTTTTATATACATGTAGGAAACCCCACAATGCTATGTTTTTAAGTTTTCTCTGGTTGAAAATCTAGATTACGGTTATACATCTAGTTGATTGGTTTCAGGACGAAACAAACCGAGGAGGAAGTTCAGAAACTGGAGAAAATAAAGAAAGAATTGCAAGTATTAGACGGCCAGTTCTCACAAGATGTCGCCGTTCTGAGGAAGAAGATAGATCAAGCCTGTCTGAGTTATGCTGATGCAGAGTTAGTTTATGAAAAATATTTTTGAAATTAATTCTCTCTTCTATCTCTCTCTCTCTCTCTCTTCTCCTTTCTCAGTAGTGGGAAGTTAAAATTGGCTGATAAGTATGGCTGATAGAAAGTGTTTACTTTATTCAAATGCATATTTTGGTTTTAGTATGGAATGGGTTTATTTATCAATCTATTGATCTATTCACGATCTCAGTTGTGTAGTAAGTAGGCAAAAATAAATAAACAACAAACATTTAAATAATTTATTTCATCAATACAACAAAATATTTTCAATCTATTATTTAAGTGTATGGTGTACATAATGAAAGTATAGTACAAAAAACAATAACTTTAATGTAATTGTTAATCAAAATGGAACAAAACTGTAAACTCTACTCTATGGTCCTATATTTACTTGCTATGATGACTAACTTACTATAATATGTAATAATATAAGATGTTATTGAGTCTATCTAATATAAGCGATAGTTTCTTTTGGGCAACAATCCTACTATACTAAAGCCAAACTCGTTACTCGATTCAGAACACTTGTCAACATACAAGTTTAAAGTGAAGGTAGAAAATGCAACTAATTTTATGCCCAATAAATTTAAAATTATGTTTTGTTTTTTTTTATAAAATCTTATAAAGATATTGAAAATATAAAAATTAGTTTTAAGCTTACTAATCCAATTTGTTATCATGCATTTGTCATTAACAAGTTAACTAAAAAAATTAGGTGTAAAATGACTAGTGATTTTTATCTTCATTTTTAATTTGTTTGTTGACAAGCATTCTCAATCGAGTCTGGCTTTAGTATAAATGAGCTTCAATAGAAAATGGCGCTCACATTCAAGAAACTCATCTGGTTTAACTTAGCTTTTATACAGCACTAGCGGACGCCCGAAGGAAATTCTGTTTTATGATAGTTTGTAAAATGTAGCCTATGTCTTTTCTTAGGCTCTAAACTAACTCTGTACCAAATTTCATTGAAATCGATTCAGTAGATTGGGTAACAGACAGTTACTTTTTCATCCAATATCTCTTGGGAGCCGGCATGAAGCAATAGTGGCAATTAGCAGCGGTTTCCCAAGAGGGGATTTTTGAAAATACTCCAGCTTAGGCTAAAGCCAAACTCGACTGAGAATGCTCCTCAACAAACAAATTTAAAATGAAGGTAGAAAATGCAACACAATTAATGCCTAATAAATTTAAAATTACGTTTTGTTTTTTTGTAAAATTTTATTTAAAAGATATTGAATATATTAATTCGTTTTAAGCTTAGTTATCTAATTAACTATCATGAATTTGTCATTAATAACTTATTTAAAAAAATTAGGTGCAAAATGACTAGTAATTTCTACCTTTATTTTTAATTTGTTTGTTGACAACTATAATATCGTCAGTATTACTAACAATATGTACGATAAAGTTGCCACCAGGAAAAAAATGTCCATCTCTTTGGTATAACTTTAGGCAATGTCATATGTAGGGTCTATATTTTGTCAATAATATTGTTAATTTTTCTTACTTTGTGTAAGCAGCTCTACACTATAAATTTAATAAATACACTTTTCGCTTACAGAAAACATTATTTAAAAGTAGAAAAGGAGTTCCTACAGGCTAAAATAAGTCTTCAGAAAGAGAGGGAAAGAAAAGAATTACTAACGGAACATCTTTGTGCACTAATCACTCATAATGAGACGAGAAAAGCGCAGAAATTAGAAACTCTTATGCTAGAACTTGCCAGTAATAAAAAAGAAAACGCCACAGAAGCGGCAACACCGGGGCGAGGTGCGTCACCGGTTATTATAGATGGCGTGGACGAGAGGACGGGTAAGATGGTCGAAATTATCCCGGAAAGTTGAATTATTATAATAGTTTTTATATAATATTATATTAAGGTTTACACCCACTTGTCTAATTTATATTTCTGTTTTCTCTTGGCCTGGTATGCGTCGGTAGAATGGAGAAAAGACATCGTTGTTTAATAGCGACAGTTTAATAGCGATTAAAAAGATTGATATTTTCGATGGTGTTGCTATTGGGCGATAATACACGTCATAAGAGATGACTTACATCCGCCTGCAGGAATGTTGTTTGCCTATAATAGATTTCTTATGAAGTATTAATAAAGCCTCCTGGTGATTTCGAAAAAATAACACGAAACCCCATATAATATACATATACCTATATAAGTAACCTTACCCTCATAAAAGTAAAGTATAATAATTCATTAATATGTGTTAACATTTTTAAAGTTCTTAAGGGCAAATCAAGTATAAATTAACTTAAAACTTATGCTGAGTCAAATATTTACTGAAAGATGTGATATGAAATGTTTAATAGTGGGTGGAAACCTTTATTTTTTCGTACCCTTACGACACAACGAATTTTGGAACTTATCCCAAATACATTACGGTGCAATTTTAAATGTACTAAGTGCCTTATATACAATTGTACCTTAAAAATACTAATGGTATAACTTTTTTTAGTTACTACAAATAATTTATAACTTATTAATTATGTTATAGTATATTGTAGTCGTGTTGAACATGACATAGAAGACTATTTTGTTAATTTTCAAAGTATTGAAATTACAATTATTAAATAAAATAATAATTATAAGATAAAACTATAAACTTCAGAAAAGTGTAATATTTGTTAGTATGGACAATATATAATAAAAAAGTCGTAAACCCACACTTGGTTGGTGGTCACTCTAAGTGTCAATACTTTAAACAAATTACACTTTTCTGACATTACTAAGTTAAAATTTAAGTTAAAAAAACTATTTTTTTTTAAATTAAATTTAGTTGGCATCTCAACACATCCAAACATTGTGCACGTGTATGAATGAACGTAAGATGTTCTTTCTGTCATAATTCAGTAGAAAAACACTACTATTGCTTCGCTACAGTAAAAGGCTGGACTCAATATCGAGAGGTCGATAAGGTCGATCCCAGCCCTTTAGATTATTGTCATATCTCTTCTTTACGACTAATTGGAGGGAAAGGGTAATCGGTTCTTTCAATTATATAGCGAATACTCTTCACAAAATATATAACTCACAAATAAACACAATTAATGAATATGTTGCGGTGCCATCTAAAAATGATTTACATATGGAAAACATACTTAAAGTATCTTAATAAAATATTTATAGTAAGTTCAATTGCCAGTAACAACTTTAATAAAACTATTTTTACTATGGCTTTGTTTGATTTTTATAACGCATTGGGTTATCTACTTTATTGCTGGTTTCACCGCACAGTTTGCGTCCTAACATGTCAGATTTTCAATAATGATTCTTTTTTTATTTATTTATTATTAGTAAGTGATGACATAATCTAAGATGGAAGCAGACTAACTTGTTAGGAGTTAGATGAAACCCACACCCCTTCGGTTTCTACATGACATAGTACCGAAACGATAAATCGCTTGGTGGTACGTCTTTTATGGTAGGGTGGTATCTAGCCGCGGTAATAAAAGCCTCTAATGCCTTTCATCAGCCAGACATGGACCATTTCAAAAATTTTAATTGGCTCAGCCGGGAATCGAACCCAAGACCATCGTCTTATAAATCCACTGGGCCACGCAAGTCGTCAAAATTCATTTATTTTCTGCCGTTTCCAGGGCTCTTCTATCACAAGATGTGATAGGTGTATAGAATATCACAATTGTTAACTTCGAGCCAGTGAGTAGTAACACGCGCGTTGATTTATCCATAAATTATTAATACCATTACGACTGAGTTTGGTTTATATATATGCACATTTATCATGTACGATGGTTTTAGAAAATATATTTTTAAGGCGGAAAAATGTTAGTTGATATTTTTTTATAATTTTCATTATTGTTTGAACTAGTTATAGAGTTTCGATTTTTTATACAAATAGGGAAAGATTAGTTCATAAAAAGTTTATTTACATGCAGTAAATATTATGACTATAACAAGTAGATATTATGTAAATATAAAAATGTATGCATTATCAAATTTGAAGTATCAGATAAATACTCTTTGAATGCTTGAATATAAGTGCAGAGTGTGAGTTTTTACCGAGTATTAATGTATTTTAGGCTTGTGTAAACACATTACATTTGTGATATAAACCATCAAAATTAAGAAGGTAAGTATGTTAAATTATTCAAGAAAGTAATTTTCATGCATACTATTTAGTCCGACTACTTTATTGCAGTCCTTTGTTGGGAGACTTATTAGCATCTCTATAGGATACTACCTCTGTGGTGCCATATAGTTCAATCCATATAAATTGATACCAAGTTTTATGGAGCGACTCGGTAAAACTCAGACTCGACATTTTGTTGCGCGGTCGAAGGCACTTGTAATAATTTTATTTACTTTATTGTTCATTATAATTTAAAATGCATTTCTATCCTTAAATACGCGCATGATATTGACGCTGGCAATTATCCATAGACAACTTAAACCTCAATAGTTGCAACGGTTAAGAGGTTAAGACACAGGAATTCTATTCATGACCATTGGACTATTGCCGTAGCCACTCCTAACACATTATTTTTGACCGAATGAGAATATTGATCATATTAAAAATATTCTTAAAAAATACTTTTTGCTTCTAGTATTGTGATTCCATAATATTTTCCTTACAAAATAACCATTTGTTAATATTAGATTTCACAGCTGCAGACGGATGGATATTAACGAAGTAATTTCTATACACTAATTATTACATATAAAGAAGGTAGGTAAGTAGGTACCACAAAAATAACAAGAATGAAGGTACGAGTACAATCTGTACGCTGTAGTGTTATCCGCTTAAATTCCTTTTCTTTGGGAATATCGGGATAAAAATAGCACATTTGATATTACAGACTATAATAGGTACATCTCTTATCCAAGTTTCATCTAGATCAGCTGTTCTAGCTTGATCCAGTAACAAACATCGATCCATCCAAACCATCTCATTTAAAAGTCGCATTTATAATATCAGATAATACTCATTTGTCTAATACTGTTCCTGCATTATAGCGAAGAATGTTCACCGACATTTGGTGAAGAACATTCTTCTCCCCGTGTGCTATCCCCAGTTCCAATACGAATACTTCTTGTCGTGGTCCTTCAATATGGCTTTGATGTTCACATCAGCGTTCTGGAGCTCCTGAAAACAAATTAAATTCATTTATGTATTTGAAATATTTTTATACAAGTATTTTTGATAACTCAAGAGTCGATGAGTTGTTATTGTACCACATATTTGGAAGAGAACCGAATAGAAGGCATATTTTAACTTTTCTTGTATGCAGGAAACAGATGATAGTTTCCATAAATATTAAGAAAATCTCAATCGGCACAGCGAGGAATCGAACTCACGACCTCCGTCTTATCATTAACACATCATTGCGCCACGGAGGCTGTCAAGCTATACCTACATTTAGTTTTTTGTTACCTTACGTTTGTCCCTCTCCATCTTGATAAGTTCTAGGCCGCGTTTCGCTGCGCAGTGGTAGCGCTGGCTGAGGGACGCCTCGGAGCCCTTTATTCTTGGGATGTGGCCTGTGTATCCCGCTATCGGTGGAAATTCTGGTGAAATTGTGTTCTCTGAAAGGTATACAGTATTGTTAGGAAAGCCGATGCCCGCCGTTTCGTCCAGTAGGCTAGACACAGGTATCTCGTACCTATAGAGATGTCATATTGTCCCATCGGAACGAAAAAGTTAAAGAGATATTTTAGATTTCGCGGTTTTTTTTTTAATAAAAATAGCTAGCAAACGAGCAAGCGGATCACCTGATGTTAAGTGATTACCGCCGCCCATGAACAACTGCGACACCAGAGGCGCCATTGATGCGTTGCCGGCCTTTGAGGTGTTTATTTACTCTCCCCTTGTTATTGGTCGACAGTATCTTTTCGGATTTTTCGAGAAAATATAATTCGAAATAACGGGACAAGAGTTGAATCCACATGAAGAGATTTTCATATAGTTTTGACGTAACAACGCCTTATTATTCGATAGAGCCCGCTGCACGCACGAAAAAACATGACTCATGCGGCGTTACCTCGCTTTGAGGCGTTCCATGTAAGGCTTGAAGTGCAAGCGAGAGCGCGGAACGAGCGACAAAGAAGCACAATCGGCCTTTGCGTTCGGCAGCGTTCGACATCCGTCTATTAAATATAATTATTAAGTATATTAATTTTAAATTAAAATTTAATATATTTATTATAAATTTAAAATATAAATTTATAAGATCAAAATCAATTATTTTATTAATTTAAATTAATATTTATAAAAATATACTTAAATTAAAAATTTTAATAACCAATTAAATGCTACCATTCCATCAGTATTTTCTTAAGACGTTGTCACGTTCAACTATCGTCAGTAAACCGACTTTACAGACAACCAATTTTTTAATTCCACTTATTCCATTCAATTTTCAATGCAAATAAATATTGTAGTGAAAATTATAGCTGCTTTCTTAACTTCAAGTATTGGCGACAGTAGTGGTTATTTTAATATTACGTTTCAACCCCATAATGCATCCTCTACTTATGTACATGTACCTATATGAAGTTTAGACCCACAACGAGCGCACTTGATATAGCGCGAGTGATAATGTTTACTCTTGTAACGATCACTATCAGATGTTAATCACATATAATGACCGAGGCCGGACGAACGTGTACGGTGGCAGGTAGATAGGTGTAACATCATTCACTTCTCAACTCAAGAATTTTTACTAAAAATCTCGAACCAAAGAACTCGTGATCCCAAGCTACAAAGGCAGGATTTTTGAAAATGATCGCTAGCCATGATGAGCCCCTGGTAGGTAGGTATTTTATTTAAATTTTTAAGGAAAGAGATAATCGACGAACGTGCACAATACCTACATAATTTTATTAACATTTTATTAGTCATAGTCACTTCGTAGAATCTTTAAATTAATAAGAATATCATTAAGATAAAAATAATTATAATAATTGTTAACGCTTGGTGTACGATTTTATTTTACAGAACATTCTCCAATGGTTAACGGAGGTTTACCATAATCTCCGACATTACCACAAAATCAAACGACACTGAACGCTTGAAGGGATTTAAAAATCGTTTATCGATATTTTCTTGCCGTCTCCAAAACATTAACATAATCCTCACCTTTATATTTGTTGATCTCTATAAATCTGTTCAAATCTCTTCTGATCTCATCCCGGGAGTGCACAGTTTCCATCTTGGGTGCGCTCCGCGATCTCACGAAGCTCCTGTTGAGATTTGTCTTGCGCTGTAATTCTCTTTGGTTTGCGCTGAAGTCAGCCATGCAATCATCTGCTGCACGTCCGTATGATTTTCCATATCTGTTAAGTTCAATAATCTATTTAGAATTCATAACACGTATGTATTTATAATATTTACAAATACAAGAAAAAGAGAAAAACAAGTTAAGTCGACTCTACTTAGCCTGGATTAATGAAAAGGTGGTTAGTTGACCATAGGTAATAATTGTTTAGACTGTGTATTGTGTAAGTTCGTATTTTAATATCGACCCAATTAAAAATTATTCTAAAAACTGAGTGAACTACGCATATTAGTTATTGATTATTGCTAAACCTCGATGTTTTTCTAAATTTTGTGTTATATGTTACTAACTTATTTTTTATTAGAAGCAATAGGTACATATATAAGTGTTATTTAAATCGAATAAAATCAGCTCCAAAACAACAGGTTGAATATAGGTATATTACGTAAAGTACAGCTCTACCTACATGTAAATGTTTTAGAACTATATATGGCATATGCAAAGTGTTTACGTGAAATGCATGCCGGGCACGTATCCTGTGTAGCCAGTCATGTAGGCGGGCTGTCGGTGCCGCGTGCCGTCGTACACGTCGCGCATGGGCCCGCTGCGGCGCGGCATGTTGTCGATCTCGTAGTTGTCTCCGGGCCTATACTTCAGTGGTTTGCTGAAAACAACAACTTATGATACTCTAACATGGTTTTTAGTATGTTTTTCAACTTGAATCGGTTGTTGTTGAGAGATGCTAGCGCAAAATCTCGGCAAAGGCACAAGTTTATCCTATGGATACCTTCAAGGGTTTCTACATGATACCAAACGGAAAGCTGTGTCGCTTTTTGTCGGTAGAGTGGTAATTAGCTACGGCTCATGCTAACCACCAGAAATGCCTAATTATGCTAATGTAAAAAATATAAAATACAACACTGACTTCTAAGCAGTTGTTTTTAAAATAGTTGTCTAGACGTTTAACACATCTAGTTGTTTGTTTAAGCCTTAGTAAAAATTAATAGTATGATTCACATACAGATTTCCGACAAAGGCTTAGATTTGTTAAAATCAACCGTAAGAAGTAAAAGCTATTACCTACATTCAATAAAAACTGATTTTATTAAAATAAAAATTATTATTATTTTAGGTATAAAATTTCAAATCATCTACATTTAGTATAGGCAAGTATTTAAATAAATTAAGCTACTAACTACTTTCGTAAAGTAATTTATTTAAATACTTGTCTCTTCTATACAAGTGTAGAACAAGATTGACTTTCGTAATATTTCATGCTCAACAGTGCGTATCCACTATGCAAATGACCGATTCTAAAATAGATATAATTCTAGATGCGTTGGCGAAAAAATATTGTACCTACCTATTGTAGGTACCGAAAGAAGTTAATAAAACATTGATATGTAAGTAAATGTGTTAGCATATCAATCATGAAAAAAGAATACATAAGGAAACTTAAGCCGATTTATCCTTAATAATATACAAATTATACCCACGTGGAATGGTGGCAAGAAAATAGCTGCATTCCCGCTTTGGACAACCGGGGTGAATTGTTGCGAATAAAAATTTTTAACAAAAAATAGAACCGACTCAAAACGCACTAAAAAGTAAAAAATAACTGTGTCGTTTAGTTGCTTTAATTTACTTAAGCATATCTATGAAGTCAGTGCCAGCAAGTTTAAGGAACATTTATTTAAAGTAGTAAAGCAGTTTGTGGGTTCTAGGTAACGTATTCTTCTAGGTAATAGGTATAATCGTAGGTAATTCTAGGTAACGATAAGTAGAAACCTTAGCTTGCATCGAAATCTCGGCAAGTGTGCCTATGCAATTTGAAGAGTTCCTTAAATTTTCCCAGGATATCATCATCAGATCCTAACATGATGCCACCTTGGAAGTGTGCCCTTTCTAATAAAAAAAGAATTATCAAAAACGCACAACTCTGTAAAAAGTTATGCGTGGTCATATATACATAAAAAATATACATAAAAAAAATATACGTGTCGAATTGAGAACCTCCTCCGTTTTTTTTCGTAGGTTAAAAAAATGAGCCCGCTCTTCTATCACTAGAATATTCTTAGGTGTATTCTAATTCTAGCATCGTATTTCTGAGTACTTACATAATTATTTCCACCGAATAAAAACGTTATAAGTATATCTTATAAAATAAAATATTCAAGAAAATAGCAATGTATACTTATGTACCTATTTTTGGATAGTGCCTTTTCATAGATATATTATGTCTTGCAAAAACTGTGTAAGCAAGATAACGATTATAAGTTACTGCGCTACGTGCCGTAGAGCTGTTGTAGCATAAATTCATAAATCGTAGACCTTGTAACCTAGATTAAGTTTAAGTACTTTATATACGTTAGGAATTAGGATACTGTTCTTAAAATTTTTGAATACATGATCTGATGACCCCGTTGTATTTGAAAAATTTTGCCAACGCCTTAGGGATACAGACTCTATTATTAACTTCATTATTTTATTAACGCTCATTACAAAAGAGGAGTTTTATGTGTATTGTGAATTTCTGTCTCATCAGATCTTAAAAATGTATGGACTTAGTTGATTGTTAACGTACCTAGTGTAACGTTGCATTCACAAAAATTAAAAAAAAAGCAGGTATTTCATAAAAAAAATACCTGTTATGATCTACGCGTGAGCTGCGAGGAGTCGAGCGCGGGGTGCGCGGGGTGTGCGCGGTGCGCGGTGCGCGGTGACCTATGCGCCGGTCGGACTCGCATCTCCATCATTCATATAATTTCGTGATTGCCGACAACTGTGTCGAATTAATTAATCCCGGAGTGCTACTTATCGTGCATATTATTTTAATACGCCTAAATTCCCGTAATATAACGGGTAAGTGTTGAAGCAATCTATACTAGCGTTTAGATTTAAGCTTATTGCATTATTGCACAGGATTCACCCATAAACATTTTCATTATTAGTTACATTTAAATTTTATACGTTAATTGTTCAAATTCTAATTTTTATTTCCAGTATGTACCTAATACTTTTGTTTGAGTTGTGTTTAGATAATTATTAGCGTAATTATAACATAATTACGTTTATTTTCTGAGTAGATTCCTAAATTGTTGTTGTAGCTAGATATAATTATTATTTTTTTTGTAGTAGGTACCTGTTAACACCAATCGTAGATTATTACGTGCATTGTTAATAGGTACATACTTACTCGAACTCATCTCATTTAACATCGATCATTACGCTTATATTCTCTCCTTTTTTTGTAAACTCCGTCTGCCGAAAAGCGCACCGCCATTTTGTTTTACCCTCGTTTGCTTGCGCGTGCGGTTCGGCCAACGGAGAAGGCTTTAATACACACCCTAACATGCTGGATGTAAATTCCAGGAGCCAGGTCTACGGCTACGCCTTACCTCGGACCCACTCAAGTTAAGGGCCCACTTTACCTCGGGGCCCCAACCTCAAGTCCAAGGCCACGCCTGCCGAAACACCGGGTCTACCTACCTACCTACTCCGTGTTTGAGCGCGACCTACTTCTCTCCGCGTGCAACCTACCTACTACGACAGCGTGCCGGCATCTCGACCGACGCGCGCTGTCCTGACCTGGGCCCTTGGTGTTCCGCCCTCCTTGTGCCACGGAACACACCCCAGAGCAAACCAGGGGAGTACCTGACCCTCAACCGTACACGGAAGCAAAAATAAATGCAGGGCCCACTTTACCCACGGCCCTCTCTCTAGTTAACTTTTTTGTAAAACTTTTGTATTTATTTTTTTTATTAATATATATTTATTCTCGAATCGTGTTGACGTTTCATTCATCTCTCCCGCATGAACGTCACACTGGCGCCTAACGTGGATTCTATAGTCATTTTTTTTTTTGCTTCCGAGGTTGAATGGGTAAAATTGGTGAAGGCGTTTTTTTTTTTCATTGTAAAACGTTTCATTTTTTTTGGTTGCTAGCAACTGATGAGTACGTGCATAACAAGGAGGTACCTACTCTGTTAAGGTCTCACCTCTAAATATACCTGTGTACTTTAATTGTTAATTCTTAACTTCAATTGTGTCCATATATTTAATTTGTAATTTTTTTTTTGACATACCCTAATTATTAGAAAATTTATTACGTACCTACTCATTAGTTGCATTAATTTTGTTTTTGCTTTTTTGTTTTATTTATTTCATGTTTTCTTATTTTTTTGGTTGCATTCATCATCACACTCATTTCATTCATTTAATATTTTTTTTATAACCAAAACGTTAAGTAGATTCTTTTATTATTGTAACAGACGGAGTAGTTAGTTAGGTTATAGATTGTTTCACGCTTATCTGTCAGTATTACTTTTATTTATTTAATATTTTGATAATTCTAAATTTCTAATTCTCAATATGGCATACGAAATAAAATTTATGTCGCTTCAAAAGATTGAACTTGAGTATGAGGTAGCTATTAGAGGTGACACTCCAGGGGCTACGGTAATGGAGCTGAGGAAACAAATAGCTAGGAGTAGTCCACTCTATCCCTCAGAGGACATCATAACCAGTCCTTTCGAGCCATCAGAGGATTTAGAAGGAGTTACGACTACCCTCGAAAAAATTAAAAATACCATATCAACTCAGTGCGATAGAAGTACCTTACAAAGGGCTCAAAATTTAATTAGTCATATTTACCATAGATTAAACCGCATAATATGTACAGAAAAAACGAAACATATTTATGAGGAATGCGTAAAAAATTTTAAAAGTTATTTGACAACAATCAATTCGATGATGGACTCCGCCTCGGACCCCTTAGCTCTTTCCAATTCTGTCTCCTCAGCTGCTCCATGCACTTCATCTGCACCAATAAACATATCGGTTTCATGCGAGGGCAATAGTTTAGGCTTATTCTCAAAATTGAAATTTGATGGTAAATCTTGCGCTAGAGGTTTCCTACTACGAGTTAGTGAATTCTGCACAGCACGGAATATAGAAACCGATAAAGTTCTAAGAAATGCCACCGAAGTATTTACAGGTGATGCTCTTCATTGGTATCGTAGCATCAAGGACTCAATAACTAGTTGGGATGACTTGACAGTTTTATTGGAGCGTGACTTTAGCCAATCGGACTACGATTATAGACTACTTATGGAAATTCGTTCTCGTACGCAAGGCGAAAAAGAAAACATAATTATTTATCTCTCAATTATGTCTGGTTTATTCTCACGGCTTGCTAAACAACTATCTGAAGAAGAAAAACTTGAAATTATCCTTCACAATATTAGACCGTGTTATGCAAACTCTTTGTCTTCCGTCTCGTCAATAAATAGCATCGATGAATTAAGGACCTTATGTCGTAATTACGAAAATATTCAATCACGCCTTGCCCATTTTAAGGAACCACCAAGAGCAACAGCAGATACTTTAGCACCTGACTTTGCTTATTCTGGCAGTTCAACTTGTAAATTTACGTCTAACTCCTATCATAAATTTAATAACTATAAGTTTAATAGAACACAATCAAATAATAATAACCAAGGACATTCTAGTTGTAAGAATTCTCCATCTGATAATAATTATGTTCATTCCATTAATTCTAATAATAATATTAATAATAGTAAAAGGCCTCAGTACTGCGTGCGATGCCGTAGTGACACACATAGTACTAAACTTTGCACTGCTGACAGATCTAAAATATTTTGTTTTGTTTGTGGCCTTGATAATTTTAAAACACCTGATTGTCCTGAATGTGCTAAAAACAGAGTTACTAAATCAAAAAACTAATTTCGGAGAATTGTGTGACAAACAATTTTGATAAAATAGATTGGCAAGAGTGGCTCAAAACAATAAGTTTTTATTTTAAGACCTATAAGATTCACACAATTCTCGACAAAAATTATACTCAGGATAATAGGCCTTATGCTGTCATCCAAATTAACGGACTATCTTTTTCTGGTCCGTTGGACTCTGGTTCTGCTATTACAATTCTAGGTAACGGCATCCACACTAAACTTGAAAGCCTTGGGTGGCCTCTAAACAGGGACAGTGGTACTTCAGTTACTGCAGCTGGAGGCCAATTGTTACAAACGCTAGGCTATATAAATATTCCAGTAGATTTTGAAGGACAATCTCACATTCTAAAAGCTTTTGTAATACCGGAAATTAAACCAGACCTCATTTTAGGCATAGATTTCTGGCGTAAATTCAAACTGTGCCCAAAATATGTTAGCAGCATTCTTACAACTAATGACAACAATTGTAATGACAATGGTGTAGTTGGTGCTTCTCATCAAACCTTTATACAGGGCTACGCGAAATTGTCAGATACTGAAAAACAGCTGTCTGATAATGTTATTAAACAATATCAAGATATTTCTTTTCAAAACAAAGGTCTTGGTATTACTAATCTTGTTACTCATCATATTGACACCGGTGAGGCTAAACCTATTCGCCAACGTTACTACAGATTATCACCCGAGAAACAACGTATTCTTGTTGAACAGGTTGATGAAATGTTACAACTCGACGTTATAGAACCTTGCGAGAGTGCTTGGTCATCACCTGTCCTAATAGTAACCAAAAAGAACGGCCAACCACGTTTTTGTCTTGATAGCCGTAAGCTTAACTCAGTCACCAAACGCGATGCTTATAATCTCCCGTATATATCTGAGATTCTTGACAACCTTAGAGATGCACGTTACTTATCAAGTATTGACTTGTCGAAAGCCTTTTGGCAAATACCAATTGCTTCTGAAGATCGCGACAAAACTGCATTCTTTGTTCCTTCTAGAGGCACGTTTCGTTTTAAACGGACAGCTTTCGGGTTAACAAATGCTCCAGCGACTCAACAAAGACTCGTCGATCTCTTATTTGCTGAGTTTGATCTTAAAGTATTCGCCTACCTAGACGACATAATCGTAATCTCTAAGGACTTTAATAGTCATGTGACTCTGCTTTTGCGAGTATTTAATAAGTTAAAAGAAGCTAATTTAACTATAAATCTCGAAAAATGTAACTTTTTTGCTTCTAAACTTAAATACTTAGGTTATGTGGTTGACAACCATGGTTTGCGGACCGATCCGAGTAAGGTTGACGCGATACTCAACTTTCCTACACCAACTTGCCGCAAAGATTTAAAACGTTTCCTGGGTACTGCAACTTGGTATAGGCGTTTCGTTCCTAATTTTAGTACTATAGCTGGTCCTTTGAACAAATTAACTTCACTCAAAGGTGGTAAAACTAATTTTAAATGGACTACTGAAGCCGAATCCGCGTTTCAGAAACTTAAGGAGTGTCTCGTCACTGCTCCAGTTTTATCTTGTCCAGATTACAGTAAACCGTTCGAGGTCCATACAGATGCTAGTAACTATGGAATTGGCGCAATGTTAACTCAAACTATAGAAGGTAAAGAACATCCAATTGCTTATATGAGCAAATCACTAACAACTGCTGAAAGAAATTATAGTATAACTGAACGTGAAACCCTAGCTGTCGTTTTGGCCCTCGAACATTGGCGTTGCTACATTGAAAACGGTCAGCCTTTTACCGTCTATACTGACCATAGCGCACTTAAATGGTTCTTATCAATAAGTAACCCTACTGGTCGCTTAGCTCGATGGGGCGTTCGCCTATCTGCATTTAACTTTGTGCTAAAACACAGACGCGGTGTTGATAATGTCATACCTGACGCTCTCTCTAGAAGCATACCAGTTAGTACTATTAACATTTCTAACTCTCACTTAACTACTAAAGACTCGTGGTATAAAAATATCTACAACGGTTGTCTAAACGAACCATTGAAGTTTCCTAACTTTCAAATTAAAAATTTTTCACTATTTAGATTATCTAAAAATAAATGCCAACTCGTAAATGAATTCTCCTGGAAGGAAGTAGTACCCTCAGAACTTCGCGATCAAGTCATTGCGGAAAATCATAGCGAACCAACAGCGGGTCATCTAGGCGTTTTTAAAACTTACCATCGTTTAACGTTAAGATACTACTGGCCAGGAATGCATCAAGACGTTGTCAAATTTATTGGTTCCTGCGACAAGTGTCTTTCTTACAAGACTCAAAACCATCGAGTTCTCGGAGAGATGGGTCGGCCTAAACAATGTTCGCGTCCGTTCCTGATGATCTCTATCGATCTAATGGGTCCTTTACCTACTACTAAGTCACGTAACAACTATATTCTCGTCGTCACTTGTTGTTTTTCAAAATATTGTTTAATATTTCCAATTAAGCAAGCAACAGCAGAAATAATCACTAAAATCCTAGAGGAAGATGTTTTCCTTGTCCACGGAATCCCACAAACAATCATGATGGACAATGGAACTCAGTTCTGCGGGAAAGTTACAGAGACTCTATTTAAAAAGTACGAAATCCCCAACGTTTACTATACTCCGAAATATACCCCTCAAGTCAATCTAGTTGAGAGATATAATAAAACCATAATAACTTGCATTTCTTCTTTTGTAGACGATAATCATAGGTCCTGGGACTTATTTATCCCTAAGATACAGTTTGCTATCAATAGTTCCGTAAATGAAGCGACTGGTTTCACACCTGCATTCCTAGTTTATGGTCGTGAACTCGTGACTTATGGTTCTCACTATATCGATAACGATCTCGGAGATGAAGTCTTGTTTCTACCACGCGATCACTACGCAGAAAACCTAGGCTGTCTTTCAAAAATTTTTGACTCCGTACAATCTCGGTTGTGGCAGGCACATAAAAAGAATTCATCTCACTATAATTTACGCCGTAAATTTGCAGAATTTAACGTTGGCGACATTGTTATGAAGCGAGCTTATTTTCTTAGTAATAAGGAGAACCAGTTCTCTAAAAAACTGGCTCCGAAATTTATTAAGACTAAGATTATTCAGAAGAAATCTCCGTTAGTATATGTTTTGGAAGATATGTCAGGCAAAAATCTAGGTACCTGGCATATCAAAGACCTAAAATCAATTAAATTGCTTATATAATTTTTTTTTTTTAATTTTTCCCTCTATACTTTACTCTCAGAAATTTTGTTCTCAGTTACGTTTCCTCCAGTGCCTGTTGTTTTGTCACCTGGTAGCTAATCCCGTACAAGAGTCATGGGTTTACTTTTATAACTCTTGACTCTCCTCCCCTAAAAGGATGCGTCAGTATTTCAAACTATAAATACTGCTGCTTTTATTGAATGAGTGAAGTATGCAAGGTTTATGGAAGGTTTTGTGAAAGGTTAATTGTACTTGCATCTCAGTTATAGGGTTTTAGCGGATTTTATTTAAAGGTAATAAAATCCTTGGTAGGCGAGGGGGATATGTAACGTTGCATTCACAAAAATTAAAAAAAAAGCAGGTATTTCATAAAAAAAATACCTGTTATGATCTACGCGTGAGCTGCGAGGAGTCGAGCGCGGGGTGCGCGGGGTGTGCGCGGTGCGCGGTGCGCGGTGACCTATGCGCCGGTCGGACTCGCATCTCCATCATTCATATAATTTCGTGATTGCCGACAACTGTGTCGAATTAATTAATCCCGGAGTGCTACTTATCGTGCATATTATTTTAATACGCCTAAATTCCCGTAATATAACGGGTAAGTGTTGAAGCAATCTATACTAGCGTTTAGATTTAAGCTTATTGCATTATTGCACAGGATTCACCCATAAACATTTTCATTATTAGTTACATTTAAATTTTATACGTTAATTGTTCAAATTCTAATTTTTATTTCCAGTATGTACCTAATACTTTTGTTTGAGTTGTGTTTAGATAATTATTAGCGTAATTATAACATAATTACGTTTATTTTCTGAGTAGATTCCTAAATTGTTGTTGTAGCTAGATATAATTATTATTTTTTTTGTAGTAGGTACCTGTTAACACCAATCGTAGATTATTACGTGCATTGTTAATAGGTACATACTTACTCGAACTCATCTCATTTAACATCGATCATTACGCTTATATTCTCTCCTTTTTTTGTAAACTCCGTCTGCCGAAAAGCGCACCGCCATTTTGTTTTACCCTCGTTTGCTTGCGCGTGCGGTTCGGCCAACGGAGAAGGCTTTAATACACACCCTAACATGCTGGATGTAAATTCCAGGAGCCAGGTCTACGGCTACGCCTTACCTCGGACCCACTCAAGTTAAGGGCCCACTTTACCTCGGGGCCCCAACCTCAAGTCCAAGGCCACGCCTGCCGAAACACCGGGTCTACCTACCTACCTACTCCGTGTTTGAGCGCGACCTACTTCTCTCCGCGTGCAACCTACCTACTACGACAGCGTGCCGGCATCTCGACCGACGCGCGCTGTCCTGACCTGGGCCCTTGGTGTTCCGCCCTCCTTGTGCCACGGAACACACCCCAGAGCAAACCAGGGGAGTACCTGACCCTCAACCGTACACGGAAGCAAAAATAAATGCAGGGCCCACTTTACCCACGGCCCTCTCTCTAGTTAACTTTTTTGTAAAACTTTTGTATTTATTTTTTTTATTAATATATATTTATTCTCGAATCGTGTTGACGTTTCATTCATCTCTCCCGCATGAACGTCACACTAGTTTATTTAATAGAAAGCTTATTTTAGCAACAAAGTTCTTTACTACTACGCGTACTAAGCCTTTATGTATTTAAATATTGCTAATTAGGTAGTGTAGGGTACTATTAATGACTATGTGCAATAATGATGAAAAATCTTACTGAAAAAAAATTATACTGAGCAATCAACATGATTCTTGTCTTATATGAATAAAGTGAATTGCACTTATTACGTATTCTATGCTTTAACTTTGGTATGATGAATACTATGAATATTACTAAAATTAAATTAAACATAAGTCAATTTCACTAGTAAAGGCACAGATTACATAATAGTATAAGTAGTAAAATAGAGAATCTCACTTGAACAGTCCCTTAGAACGTATTTCCTTGAGAATGTGCCGCGTGTTGTCGCCGTAGCATTTCCCGTAGCGAAACTTCAGCAGCGGGCAATGGCCTGTGTATCTGAAACAACGTTCGTATTGTATGAATAACCTACATTATAACCACTATCGATTTATGACGGCCTAGTACTTAGCCCACGTTGGATTAAGAAAAATATAAGGTAAGAAAAGTAAGAATTGGTATTATGGATATTTGATTTGTATTTGATACTTAATCTTTTATGTTTAATTATTATTTATCAGCCTATATGGCTTACTACAGTTCCAGGCCTCCATGATGGAGCTCAGCACGTTGTTTCAATGAGGGTTGGCAAGCTTAGGGTTTACCACCAGATGTAAATCAGACCTACCGCTTAACGTACACTTCGAGGCACGGAGATTTATACCAACTACCCATCTCCGGGCTTAGAAATTACTGACAATTTGTCAGAAGAAAGCTATACTCAATATTACTCCACAGTGGCAGCACTGGACGCCAGGACTTCGAGTTCTGAAGCCATGTATATAGCAGGCTAGCCAACTAGATCAACGTGGTAATTTTGACATTAGGTGACGCATTTTCCGTCAGATTCTAAAAGGCCATTGTAGAAATCACGTGATTGTGCGCAAATTATAACGCCTAAGTGTGTTATCGATGGTACAGTCAAAAGCAGAAAATATATTACGGTTTCAATTTCGCATTTCGATAACGTTAAGTTCATTTCATATCACGGGCCAGAGGAAATGTTATTCGATAAGCAAAAAGCAATCTCGGGAAATATATTGATTGGATTTTGATGCCCCCTATCACTTCAAGGCGTCCTTACGGGTTATTGCAAATAGGATATCTACTCTATCATATAAAAAAAATATGGTAAATAGGGTTATGTTGTACCTAATTGATACATGAGGTGTAAACAGTAAAGTGGTAATAGCCTGAGTAGCGAACTCATTCCCGTGGGAATATCGGAATAAAGTCCATATATGCAATTCCAGATTATAATCTATCTTTGTCTAAAATTTTAAACACCTGACCTAACCTAACACAGCTTGTGTGTCTATCGATTTTGTTTTTATCTATTTCTCATTCCTAATATTAATTTAAATAAAAATTAAAGTCTATTTTTAAAAATTATATTTTTAAACTAAATTAAGCATTTATTCATTTACAGTAAACTCGTAAACTAAGAGTCACGTATTATGGACAGTCCCCATAAGCGAAGCAATATCCGGACGGCAAATGTAGAACGAAGGGGAAGTCGCAGTCGCAACGCGACCAGTCGCAGATGACGCCCATCGACGTCGCGACAGGCTCGTCGCATGTTCGCTGCGACGCAGTTGGGCGACACTCGCTATCCACCCTGTGCATGTGGTCTGGGCATTTCTCAACGCCTGTTGGATATCAAAAATATTCTAAAATGTTTATTATGTTCTAGTTGACTCTACTATAATAGAAGATTATAAAACTTTTCTTGTTTATAGAATGATTTTGAAAAAAATATCCTTGACAAGCATGCGACAAAGAATATATAGTATAGTGTATAGTGGTATATATGTATATTTTAGAAGAATTAACTGTCAATTAAGATAATTATGTCAGTTTAGGGCATAGGTTCTCATCCCTATTTTACCAACCGCCCCGTTTGAGAAAGTTTTTCTTATACGGCACCCGCCCAAATTTCTTTAATTTTTAACCGGCGAAAAACAACGGAGGAGGTTTTCAATTCGACACGTATATTTTTTTTTATGTATGACCACACATAACTTTTTACAATGTTG
Organism: Mycalesis mineus; assembly: GCA_034621355.1. Taxonomy (NCBI): domain Eukaryota; kingdom Metazoa; phylum Arthropoda; class Insecta; order Lepidoptera; family Nymphalidae; genus Mycalesis; species Mycalesis mineus. The sequence continues at coordinate 2,567,614 of CM067895.1, forward strand.
TCCGATTTTGATAATTCTTATTTTATTAGAAAGGGCACACTTCCAAGGTGGTCCCATTGTCATCATGTTAGGATCTGATGATGATATCCTGGGAAAATTTAAGGAACTCTTCAAATTGTACAGGCACACTTGCAGCGATTTCGGTTTTTGTGTAAGTATCGGTAGCTTTTTGGCTACAAGTGCCGTATAATATACTATGAGAGTATAGTACTAGTATTTTATGTGGCGATAGGTCACTACAAAGTAAGAAATAAAAAATTTTAACAAAAAATAGAACCGACTCAACACGCACTAAAAAGTAAAAAATAATTGTGTCATTTAGTTGCTTTAATTTACTTAAGCATATCTAGAAGTCGGTGCCTATTTTTTTGTTAATATTGGTGGTTCTATTTTTTGTTATTATTATTCATTATTATTTAATAGATTAAGTATTACCTACATCAAAAATAGTTTGAATAAAAAAAGATAAATAATGGTTAATGGACAATTATATTAACTTATATAAGATATCAGGTGAAATAGAAACTCCACAAGGAGAAAACACTTATTTATAATTAAGTATCTTATACATAATAGAAAGAGAAATAGCTATTTATTTACTTACATGTATTATTAAATAATAAGCATCCTTGTTTCTTAATTTCTGCATAATACATGGTCTTCGTAAATCCAATGTAGAAGTGTAAAACAAAAATCAATTTTATCGTGTTCATAGCGCCGATTCGTTAATAACAATGGTCATCGCACGGTTTCTAAACGTAGAATTGTATCGTTGGGACAGGAAATAATTTATAAACTTGTTTGGTTTCAGAGAAAAATTGATACAAGCGAAATATTTGTATATATGTGTAATACATATATACAGATATTTCGCTCCATATGCATGTATCCATCCATATCCATGTGAGCATGTTATAAAATTCTACTTTCTTCTTTACTGGGCTTCTACAAGCCATAATCAAGTCATTTATTTATTTATATATCCTAACTAATATTATAAATGCGAAAGTAACTCTGTCTGTCTGTCTGTCTTGCTTTCACTCTACAACTACTGAACCGATTTAAATGAAATTTGGTACACAGTAAGTCTAGAGCCTGAAAACGGACATAGGCTACTTTTAATTGCGAAAAAAGGGTTGTAAGGTGTTAAGGGATAAATGTTATATGAAAGTATCGCCATTTTGAAAGCTTAAGACCTATTTCTTAGGCAGTTGATTAGATATTAATAAATATGACATTCAAAGTTTAGAAAAATTAGGCTGCCGTAATAACTAATTCCACGCGGACGAATTCGAAAAGTTAGTTGTATATATATCTGGCCTTACAGGCTAGCCTAATTTGACGGTGTTTCCTTATTGGTATAATATTGTCTACTTATAACTGATTTATAACCCTATATCACTATTACTATATTAACACGTAATATTTTTCCAAATTGCCAACTAATTAGACGCATTATGAGATAGTTCACAAGGCATCTCATTTCAGTTCATTTAGATTGAAATTAAACAAATCTATCTTCTCCGCTATCATATTGAGGGTGCGAAGTGTACGCGTCGGCGGAGTTTCCCGGAGCAACTTTATGCGCCCTCTTGGCACCTCCAGTTGCGGAGTGCGGCGCCTTAATAATAAGCACATGGAAAATAATAAACTAGGTATATTTTTAGTGCAACTTTATTGTAAATTTTTTAATGTAATTTTATTGATTAAATGCAATTAAAATTTCGTCCATGAATTATGAAAACGGTTCTGCTTCCTCCTTTATTTGCACTTTCTTCGATTTTCGATGCCTCCTTCGCCCCTTGTTCTTGCGCTGGCCGCTACGTCGGCCCTTCCGACTAGATTGCTTGGCTGCATACAACGGGCACTCGGCCTTTTTAACACAATAATCATTTTGGTCATCCCATAACATATCGCCGTTACAGTCGCAGCGAGACCATCCGCAAGTGTAGCCTGAAATGAGTACATAATAATCATCATGATCGGAATAACCCCAGAGGAATGCAAGGCTTTAGGCTAACTTTAATTTAAAAAATGAATATACGTTATTGCATTTGTATGATTTTACAACCAATTGCAGTCGGTTTTCTCGGAGAATAATAAAATAAATTAATGTTCGTTCATAACGAAAAAATAGCCCTGTATATAATTATTTTTATAGGCAAAAATTCTTCCATAGGCTCTCAACTATTTTGCCTATCTCCCCCTATGAGAACGTTTTCTTATCGGAAGTCAGGAAATTTATTGTTTTAATTTTTTATTTTTATTTATTTATTATACTGCCTTCATGAAATTCTTAAACTTTATTTATATTAGGATATACTTTATTTTACAGTTGTATGATACGGTACCTATAACACGTTGTATGGGTGAATCGCATGTAGCTTGTGATAATGTCTGACCGTCACACCGAGTGTGGTATGGATGCATAGTGCGTGGGCAAGCTGTGACACCTGAAATATTATCATTCATCATCATCATTCATCATTACCAGCCTGTAGACGTCCACTGTTGGACATAGGCCTTTTTTAGGGACTTCCAAACACAACGATCCCGAGCCGCCTATTGCCAGCGGCTCCCTGCGACACGTTTGATGTCGTCAGTCCACCTGGTTGGGGGTCGACCAACGCTGCGCTTTCCGGCTATTATCATTAGCAGTTGTATAAATTTGTGTGACAGTGATTTACGGGGAAGTACGGAAAGGGGCTACCGCCATATCTATATCTGCTTCTAAACCGCATCACTATGTTTTTTAATCTGTGGTAAAATTACAGGCGCACCACATCATCGTGGCTGTACAAAGAAGCGTATTAAAGGATGGGCTAGTAGTTAGGATACCCTGAGAAGTTTTGTTATGGTCGATCCACTTAACATAAGATATAAGTAGGTAAGTAAATAGAAAAGAAAATACAGAAAAAAGTATGCGCAAATCAAGATTTTCTACATTTTGTTTAATGAATTGGGACGTGTCACCAGATTGCTTAAACTTGGGTCATCTCTCGCAATTTGAGATCCTTCTGGTATCTTGAAGCCTATATTATACTCGTACTTGTCAGGTAGGTCTACATTTAGCTCAAAATTTATCGCTATCAATATTCTTTGGACAAAAGTTGCCTGGGTAGATACTTTCTTCCCCAAGTTCCAATCAATCTATGTATGGTTTGGCAGTTTAGACGTGAAAAGAGAACACTTAATAAATATTATATAACTTTAGTATTTTCTAAGTATTACTTACATTTTCCTCTAAACAGCAAACATGGTCGATTGTAATAGATGTTGGCATGTATCACAGAAAGTACGGAAAGTAGGAGCGTTGTTACGAAATGGGCCATTGTTCGTACACTCTCGAAGACGAAATGCGGAAATCATACCGCTCTAAACTCTCACGGTATACGTGCCTGGTTATGATAAGGGTTGTCAACTAGAAAACATTAGTTATTTCTTGCAGTAGCGAAACTAACAGATAGCTATTCATACCAAGGTACAAAGTTATACACATAACATATTAGAATGTTTGTAAAAGAAGCCAACTGAGCCACAAATTTGATTTTTTAAAATACTTCAATTTAAATTACTACTTAACTACATTTGGACTGAAAGGATAGAGTGACATTACTTTGATTGAAATGCTTATATGAGTGAAAGTTTAAATTTGTCAACATTACTTGTGCCCGTGGTGCATCATGCTGATAAAACAAACAGTAAAAATAAAATGAAAAATAATCAAAAATTTGCAAATAGCTAGACTTTACACAGTTCACAAGCAGCAGGTCGGGCAGCAGTGACACCGGTGCGACAAGTCTAGCCCTAGATACAATAAGCAACCCGACTGTGCAGCGTGGCATAATGGATATGATTTTGTGACGCGCAATATAAATAAATAATTATTAAAAAAGTTTCCTTCATAAATATATAAGTAAAACAGGATAGGTGTCAACCATAGTGAGGTAAATGGTTGTTGTTAAGCAATTACGGTAAAATAGCCGGAGATTGTCTCATCAGAAAAGAAATATTAAGTAACGTCAAAGAGTTTAGGTAACATACTCGTACAACACCACAGTCACACGCGTTTTAGATATTACCAGATTACTTTCGACCACATTCAATTGAAGTCTGAAAAAATTGTTAAGCCAAAATTTCCTTCTGTAATGATACGACGTTGGAATAAAACGTAATAATATACCCAACCCATAATAAAATTCAATGCGAATTGATACGTAGTCACATATTAGGTATATATTAGGTACATATTAAGTATATGAGTAAAATGCGATCTTATAGGTAAGTAGATAATTATTATTGTGCCTATTTTTGGCAACTTTATTCAGATATGCTAATTATATTTGACGCTTTGCTATATTACCGTGTTGTGTCGATTATAGCTACAAAATACTGAAACGAATGTAGGTTAAGCATCCTTACACCTACGCTGTACACGGTATTGTCAAGTTTTTCTGGTTATTGTAAAATAAAACATTCATTGTAAAGTTTCGTGTAAACTGATTGTATGCTTTTATGGTTCAATGTCAGATTTGTATACATTTGTTTGTATTGTACGAGTACATTTTAGGGGCGAACATCACGCGAGCTTTGCCCAAGGTCTACGGAATTGATTAATGGTAAACGGGACATGGACCTAGATTAACACCAACCATTAATTTTAAATTTTGCTAAACGCAAAGCAAAGTTTCTATGTTCAAAGTTAAACAAATAAACTTCTGACATAACTAGCGAACCGACAAACGAGTGTAGGCCACGAATATGCGTTCCATTTTGTATTTAGCCTATTTTAAATGTAGGTGAGGTGTTGTAAGGACTCGTGCAGATAGGTATTATTATCACAGGATATAACCACCTTTTTGTAAATTTTACTTTTCCACCGCATTCTTCGTTTTGATTAATTCACATTTATATTCGTTTTCTATTCACGCACGCTTAAAATGTAATACTACTCGAAAACAACTGAAGGAAATAAGATTCGACTTTGTACATTTATTAAGATATTTTAAGCTTATGATGGGTATTTGGAGAGGGACATACTTACTTAAATAAAAAAACTAAATTGAAATTGGTCCATCAATTCAGGCGCTAAGATGCCAAAGACAGAAAGACAGTGTTTTTGCGTCGTTGAAAAGCTCATTCTGGAAATAATTACTTACTTATTGTTTGATTTTGGTGCCCAATTTACAAGTTTGAAATATTTTTAATATGACAAGATGTACTCAAAACCGTGTGAATGAAACCTTTAGACGACAGACAAAGTATAGTCAAGGTGAGGCCACCATGTACCAGGAACGGAGCGTACGTCGAGCCGCTTCTGCGTTTATAGTTTGATGACAATTTAATGGGACTAATCACATTTTCGTAAAAGTTATGGAACTATCTCTAAATTTTTGTTATACATTCTATGGCAGGAAAGCTCATTAACTTAAGAACTTTTGAAAAACTGAAAATACCAATAAAATACACAGATTAGTCTTATTCATTAGTTAAAATATAGAAATCATATTAATCTTCACTTGTCTGATTTCTACTCTCTGCAAAAGCTGTGACTAAATAACGAGTACTTACTGAGATACATGTACCTAATCTAGGTAAACTGTCATTATCCAATGAAATAAATGTCGTCTTGGTTGATGAAGAAATATCTACGCTACTTTATAGTGTCTATCGTAGCCAAGGGCACCTTGTACCTACTGATAGCTAGATGCTCCATTTTAGCGGCATTTGCAGCTAAACATATCAGGTGGTCAACCTAGATATGAGTAGATGTAAACAACATAAGCTTTTATTTTTGTTATCAAAGTGTCAAAATCTTTCCAAAATTAGGCATGTAAAGCAAAACAAATAATAAAAAAATTGAGGAACTTTGGATTAGAAAATATTATTAAAGGGGCTATGGGTCTAACAAGGTTGAGAGCCTATGGTTAAAATATTTAATATGAGATAAAATGTCCAAATTAAATTCGGTATATGACGACGAAAAATACTGTTGTCAATTAGATGTTAGTCTATGATGGTTACCTATTTCACTTACTTATTTATAATATGCTAAAAATAACCTGAAATATTCGCAGATAGAATTAATAAAAATTAGAACCTAAATAAGTATTATAATATATCCTAAAATATAGGTAATGAAACGAAATAAAAATGCACAGGCAGTACGAAGCCATTATTTATAGACAGTATTTAAGCACATAGCGCCGTTAGTGCTAGGAACGAAACGATTGCGATTTGCGGCCTTGCTAAGTCGAACGTGTGATAACCTAATGATTGTCGAGATTGCCTTCTTGATAATAGGCCGCGGAAGGGTAAACGTGTTATAATAGGTTCGGAAAGTTTGCATTTGAAAAATACCTATGCATAGTACTAGTCTATTATATTCTCTATGTTGTTATTCAGGCCGCCTTCCTTGTAGGAGACTCAGACCCACAAAGCTTATCTGTACATACAATGCCTGATCGGGGCCAACGGCTTAACGTGCTAATCGAGGCGCGGGTGTGATACCCTACCAACATCCCGACTAAACGCTTGGAATTTACTGACAGATTCTTAGAAGGATGAAAGACTCAGAATAATTCCACAATTTGGCACAGGATTCAACCTTCAGTATCTCGTAATTAAAGCCATGTAGATTAACCACTAAGCCCATGAGTTGAGTGTTATGATGTTATTAAAATCAAGTAATCTTACAAACTCGAAGCTCTAATAACAACCTGATTAAAATTAACAGAAAAAGGAGAATGCCAGACAATGTATAGGACTTTAACCCACTAATAAAAACATATTGTACAACAATGTATTATGCATCATTTTATTGCATTTTTTTTACTATTTAATAGAAATTACATTTAAAAGCTCTAGAACTCGGAGTATTCGACAAGGGCCTAACGTTGGTTATCGTCCATTTCTGTACTGTTGTTCCGTATAGTTGTCACACTGACATGACAGTCGCAAGGCATCATGAAATACATTTTTAAACAGGCTTAACGTCTCTGGATGCAGCAGATGGCATCTGGAACTAGCCTTTTAAAGCCCACATTTGATGAAAACACACTCAAAACGGCTAGAACCCAGTGCAACAATAAAGATTTTAAAATGGGTAAAGAGTGTAAATTAAAAGGAAATAGTTTAACTACTTTTTTTAACACAATTTTATTCCGATGTCCAACAGTAAAAATGACTTATTGTAGAACATTTATATAATAGTAGGATATTCTTAGCATATTTACAATTTGTGTTCTTTCTGGGTTAGGATCTGGCATTCTCCTTTCAGCTTAATCGGTTGAAGGTATCTGCTTCAAAATTGAGTTCAAGGATTCGAACAAACATACTTATGTTGCAAGCTAAATAAAAGCTTTTGAAAATATAACTGCTGTGGTGTTTTTCTTATATTGCGAATTTGACTATTTAAAAGATTCATACATTTTACATTTAAAATTTTTTCAATATTGTTTTTAAGGGTTTTATAAAATTTTTGGCTTTTCTTTGGGGATTGTCATAGTTATTTTTAACTATATTCCTATACTTGAAAACGGATACCTACCTATCTACCACCAGAAGCTACACGGTAGAAATTACGAAAAACTAAATTTGAATTGTATTGAGAATCGATCGCAGGACCTCTCGGTTTTAAGCCAAGGCATTCATTCCACTTCAAGGCAAACTACGCAACAAAAAGGTAGTCAAAGATCTAACCTTTCTATTGATTTTTAAACGGTATGTTTATTTTTTTATGTTTTTTACCAATGTCACAGGGCTTTAACGTTAGCGACATAACCTTGACATAAACGTTACATAAATTTTTAACGTAATGGTAACATGGTATGTTATTCACGACAAACGATTAGGGTAGTGACATTTTTTCCTAAAATGTTTTTGTTACCTATCGACTAATTAAAGGTCCTATTTCCACCTGAAGAAGAGTAATGTTTTGTATGTATGAATGTATATCCATTTCTTTGGCACTCACTAATTCACTATAGATTAAACGGCTGGACGGATTTTGACAAATGAAGTGTCGTTTCAATTCGGTAGAGTTGTGGTAGTGACATAGGCTAGGTATATAAATTTTTAAAATTATTATTTTATAATGTAACGAAACAGATAAAAAGTATCAAATTAGAATACCCTAACAGGGCTGCCAACCGTAAAGCAGTGTAAGTAACAATAAACATGAGATTTTTTTATTACTTACTTATAAGTCATTGATTCCTAAAGTTATCCAGGTGGATCTCCAGGGGTCCACGAGAAACTCCACGTGGGGGTGACAAAAAAATTGGGTTCACATATCGTTAGCAGGTGTCCGTGATAATTTATCTGGTTTAATTGTGAAACACTAAAGATGTTGGCCCGACTTCACGTATAAATGTAAGCAGATAATATTTCAAGAAGCTTAGCGACTGTTACTTTTAAAATCGTGCTTTTAAAGTTTTAGGTATTCTATATTTAATAATTATATATAAAAATCATTTTTGTAAACGGTAGAAAGGAACCTGCACGAGATCCACCGGTACTAACTAAATGTTGAAAGACTAAGAGGAAATATAGTTTGGAAGTCTGGTTTAAATGAAATGCAAACAAATCAGGTGATCCATATGCTATATATAATATTTTTTTCCAGCAGCAGTATATCTCGAGCTACAGTTAACAATATTAATAAAATCATATAAGTAACCATCAAGAGTAATGTTACATTACACCGTATCTCGTTACAGTTATGTCTGTCACGGTCAACCAGTTTCTTAACTCAAACGGCCACTTGCCACGTGATGCGACGAACACGCACAGATCGTATTACAAAAGACACACGATATTAGACCCAGACGACTTAGCATGCATGAATGAAAGCTGTTTATACAAATTGCTAATAGGCAAACACGCAAATTACCTATACAAATCTATAAAAATATCTTCTATCTATTATTATATTAGTTTTGAACGTATAATTCGAAATCGACTTTGACAACCTCCGTGGCGCAGTGGTATGCGCGGTGGATTCAGAAGACGAAGGTCCTAGGTTCGATTCCCGGCAAGGCAGAATGAGATTTTCTTAATTTGTCTTGGTCTGGCTGGTGGGAGGCTTTCGCCATGGCTTGTCACCACCCTACTGACAAAGACGTACCGCCAAGCGATTTAGCGTTCCAGTACGATGTCATGTAGAAACCGAAACCGGTATGGATTTCGTCCTACTCCTAACAAGTTAGCTCGCTACCATCTTGGATTGCATCATCACTTAACATCAGGTGTGATAGCAGTCAAGGGCCAACTTGTAGTAGATAAAAAAAAGACTGGATATATGGTTGCATAGCTTGAGCAGAAAAATAAAAACCTCGTCATGTTGCCGAAAAATAGAAACTATAATAATTTCTTGTATTAAAAGCATGCACAGGCTACTAAAAAGTACTTATAGAGTTAAACTCCTAAGCCCAGTAGGTACTCTATGTAGGTATTTCATCATCAGCCTGCTTGAACGACCCGCTATAGCCAGGCCACCTTCCTTATAAGAGGGACTATATAAAGCGTAAACTCTTCACGCTGCTCAAATGCGGGTTGGCGGTTGGTGATGATATTTACTCTTGTAATGTAACAGCCTTATCAAGTCTGGACTGCTATTGAAAGAAAGAAACTTACTTCAAAGAAAGAAAAGCTTAACATTTCATAGCCTGAATTAAAACTCGAATCTACGACCTCATGACCCAAAACCGAACAGGCTATTTGCTATCTAATAGGTATAATAGGTTTTCTGTATTTAAAAGGAGAATGCTAGATCCTAACCCAGAAAGAACACAAATTGTAAATATGCTAAAAATATCCTATTATTATATAAATGTTCCACAATAAGTCATTTTTACTGTTGGACATCGGAATAAAATTGTGTTAAAAAAAAGTAATTGAACTATTTCCTTTTAATTTACACTCTACGCATTTTTAAATCTTTATTGTTGCACTGGGTTCTAATCTTTTAAATCGTTTTTATTGGATGTTCATCAACAGAGGGCTCTAAAAAGCTAGTATTTAGAGTCGTTAAGCCTGTTTAAAAATGTATTTAAGGAAGCTTTGCAACTGTCATGTCAGTGTGATAAATATACGGAACAACAATACCGAAATGGACGATAACCAACGTTAGGCTCGTGTCGATACTCCGAGTTCTAGAGCTTTTAATTGTAATTTATATTAAATAGTAAACAAAATGCAATAAAATGATGCATAATACATTGTTGTACAATATGTTTTTATTAGTGGGTTAAAGTCCTATACATTGTCTGGCATTCTCCTTTGCATCGCAATGCTATTATAAGTTTTATAAGTTGTATAAGTATTATAAGTCGACTTTGAATATCGGTTGGTTCACATCAGATAAAATTGTTGTCAAACAAAAGTATAAAAGCAATATAAAAAGGTCTAGTTATAGAGTTTACATGCGATTAAGGCCTGATTCATATAGGCGCAGAGGTGAAACGTCGAATGTGTCATATTTTTTTCCTCCTATTTTCCTATAAATGAGGTAAAAAGGCTTTTTATGTAAATATCGTCGCTGTGGCTCGCCGACGACGCTCATCGTTCATATTTTCATCATCATCATTATCAGTACTAACGGCCTACTAGGCAAGGCCTCCCTTATAGAAAGGGGACACGGAGCGTAAATCCACCACACCGCTCTATTGCGGGCTTAAGATCATAAAGTTCCATTTAATTAACAGCACTATCAGATGTTGATAAAAGTGACCTAATCCGACGGCTTGACGTACTCTTCCGAGGAACGGGGGTATAACACTACCAACTTCCCGACTACGGGAATAGAATTTACTCAAAGTTTTCTTTAAAACTCAGAATAAACCCACAACTCGACCTAAAATTCGAACCCAGTACATCGTGATCGAAGCCGCATAGGCTAACCACAAGACCAACGGGGCAGTCATATTTATATACCTTAATGATGAGAAAATAGTATTTATTTATCGTTGACAAACATGACGTATAGCTTCGCCACGACTCTGCGCCAATCTGAGTCTAATCCAAGTGTCTATAAGCGGCCGTGTGTAATAGTGTTACGCAACGACCATGGTACTCGTACCTATCGGTGTCTATGTAACTCCACACTGGACAATAATCGAAGCGAATCGAGATCGTGGGAACAATAAGCGATTCAGTTTCACTATCTGTTGGTAGAATTACTTTTGTTCACGTTGCTTTTCTGTCCGAGACGAGTGTAGACGTTCGAGATAGCTTTCACCTTTCAAAAATACAATATGTACCTGAGTTTGATTTGAATTTCTTTTGAGAATTGTGCTTTTAAATGCCTAGTGTAGAGTAATGACACTCAAAGCTGTTACTTGCGGAGAGCCAGAGGTCAAATGTGCAAGAATTCTTTGCTAGTAAAAACGTTTATGGACTTTTTCCCCCACTACACTGAGGTCCTATCTACGTATAAGTGTAGGTACTATTATGTATTCTGTGATATACTCGTATGTTATGTACTTGTAAAATATATAACTTAACTACGCATATGGATTTACTGGTATCTACTATGTTCGTTAGATTACAGTTCAAAAAAGATAACAAGAATAATTTAAGTTAGTACAGTTATTGGAAAAAAGAAAAATAATAATTACCTAATTTTTTTTACAAATATATATAGCTTTAAATGAATTAGAAAAAAATAAATACATTTTCTCCGCAGATATACCTATTCGTAAGTATACAAAAAGTTGGGAACCTTTGGCCTAGACAAATCGTAATATTATGTTTCAGCATTTGAATAATTCAAAAGTACTCTTGGAACATTTTGACTTTGTAAATAGGTGTAGTTTATTGTTGACGATACAACGAAGGACAATGTCTAGGCGTGTGTACTTAGAGGACCGGTATCATTACAAATTGGCACCTGAAAAATCCAAAAAGTCTAATGCAGAGAATATTTGAACTTACTTTGATTTCACTTTACCTACTTAATATTAATAGTCTTATTTACTAGTTGCGCATTTTAGTACAGTTTCGATACAATGTATCCTATTTATTATAAGTGGAGGAAAACTAATTATAAAATTTCGATTAACTGAATTATTCAACTTTGTTCTCTTCCGCATATAAGACATACTGTATAATTTCAAGTTTAAAAAAAATATTAAGAAAATTGGTGCCTAACTTCTTTATTTCTTATTGAAAATATTGTGAAAATCTGTTTACCGAACCCATGGTAGAGTGGAGTATAGAGAGTATACAGTGGCAGATGCTTGTATACAGAAAACTCAACTTAAAATTAAATAGGTACCGTTTGAAAATTTTGAAAATGAATAGAATTTAATTATAAACGGCCATTGAGTTATAGTATGTACTATGTAGTAAATAATGTTAATGTAAAATGCAGGTATATACCGGTAAAATTGCACTCATAAATAAAGTCTATAATTCTATGGTTGATTGATTCAAACAAATTCGACGATTCAGGCGATTCAGCTCAATAAGTAATTTATTATATTTGTGAGATCGAATAGTCATGATTACACTGTTGGATTTGAAAGGCGTCGTTTTCCGGATGTGTAGGCTAAACTGCTTAATTTCCGGTTCTTTTTTCGACCGATTTCCTGAAAATATATACCTACTTACCCAATACTTACAAAATAAAAGTTGATATATCATCAGCTATACTTAGGTGTTTAGTACTCTAACCACAAATTTTGTTCAAAAAATAAAAATATGTATACGAGATAGATAGAAGTAAAGATTCTGAAAAAAATATTTATCCCGTAAGAAATGAAATTTGTGTGGAATTTCTTTAATTTGGATAAATTTGCGGTGGGTGTCCGCTAACTAAGTATAATAAAGAAATACTTCTTTATTGATCGAGATCTAAGGACGCAAATCTATTTTTCATTTTCTTTTTTTAATATCAAAACATTTATTTAATATATAACATGTACTTACTTTTGCTCTTTTGCCCGATTCACCCACAAATATTGATTCTAAACCGAACCGATTCGCACGTCCACTAGGCCGTTACGGCCTTAGCAAATCGACCGAAAAAGATTATTCAAAGCATGTTTCATGAGAATTTGTCTTCATGTCGCATAACAAATTCTCGCACGCTAACCAACGAGAGCGAGTTTTCCGAATATTTTCCCCACCAGGCTTGCTCACACAGAAATTTCCATTTTATGTAAAAAATCAGTGTGATATTTTTACATACGACAAGTGAGATGCGTTCTCATGACGTTTAGAGAGGATCTAATTTAAATTGCTAGTGGGCTTTACCTATTAGCTTCGCGACGTACCGGAACGTTAGGTCGCTGAACGGTAGAGTGCCAGTGTGGTGGTTAGCCACATCCTAAGGATGCCACCGGACCAACATTTTTAACAAACATTCAGCAAGAGTTTATTGGTCATCACTTGAGAATTGTTGTTCAGGTTTATTCACCATCTTTCTCAAATATGACAACAGATTCTTGCTAGATAAGTATTTAGATATACCTATGCTAATCGCATACATATCATAGTCGCCTTTAATTCTAAACTAAAGTAATGTTGCACCATACACGTAACATCGACACTTACTACCTAGTGAGATCGACCCCAAACCAAATTGCCGTAGAAATAAGAATTTCGTTCTTATTAGGACATTTCAAATTCAATTAGTTAATGACAAAGTTGTTTGTGTGTTCTGTTTACCCGAAATGGAAATTTCTAAATGACCGAGGTTCCCTTAATAGTAACAATTTACTTATTTACCTACTCACTTACCCAGGGATGAATGATCCGTTAGCAGCCGACAAATAATTCTGCCTTTCCCTACCACTTACATCCACCCACATTTTCTATAACTAATGTTTGTTATTATATAACTTTGTTTATTTTTATACTATCGTAAACATAAAGTTTATGTTAGTAAACATAGCGGAAGAGCGGTCGCGTTTGCCCGCTGAGAGATTGGTTTCGGTACTAATGTTACTACGGTCTACGTTCTACGGTGGTCGGTCTACAATCGGTGCCAGGCTTCGCTTACGTTTAAGGGCCACTGGTGAAAAGATTGCGCACGCAAGCCCTGGAAGTTGCCGGTGTTTTGTTTCTTGTGACAAATCGCAATATGAAATAGTATTTTTTAGATCTCTGTGATTACTACCGTATTGTGATAAGATGATATGTTTTTCATAACAGTACCTATATGTAGATGACATACTATTCCTTTATAACAATGAGGATACCTCACATAAAATAAAATGGAAATAAAGTGAAACATTCTGTATGAAGGATTTAGGAATAGCAAAGCATTGCATTGATTTCAAAATTTCCTAGCCCGCTTTCGTCTTAGATAGCATCATTACTTACCACCAGGTGTGATTCCAGTCAAGGGTTAACTTATAATTTAAAAAAAATTGGTTGTCTGTTTACTGTTTACTGTTCAAAAAGTCGGTTTACTGACGATAGTTGAACGTGACAACGTCTTAAGAAAATACTGATGGAATGGTAGCATTTAATTGGTTATTAAAATTATTAATTTAAGTATATTTTTATTAATATTAATTTAAATTAATAAAATAATTGATTTTGATTTTATAAATTTATACTTTAAATTTATAATAAATATATTAATTTTTAATTTAATAATTATATTTAATAGACGGATGTCGAACGCTGCCGAACGCAAAGGCCGATTGTGCTTCTTTGTCGCTCGTTCTGCGCTCTCGCTTGCACTTCAAGCCTTACATGGAACGCCTCAAAGCGAGGTAACGCCGCATGAGTCATGTTTTTTCGTGCGTGCAGCCGGCTCTATCGAATTATAAGATGTTTTCACGTCAAAAATGGTCCTACATTATATAGGTACGTAGAGTACGATTGCAAAATAATCTGTAAGTATAATAAGTTGTATTCTAAAGCATGGCATATTTTATGGTTCATAAACGCTCACGAAAATTACTTAACGAGCGTTTATTCGTCATGCGGCATGTAAATACCGTTTTAAATACTTACTTATGTTTTAAACTGCTGAAATATAGTAAAACGGCGTAATAAAATGATACAGCGCCATCTATGTCATTTTTTTTATCGATTACAAGTTGGCCCTTGACTGCTATCACACCTGATGTTAAGTGATAATGCAATCTGAGATAGAAGCGGGCTAACTTGTTAGGAGTAGGATGAAAATCCACATCCCTTTCGGTTTCTACACGACATCGTACCGGAACGCTAAATCGCTTGGCGGTACGTCTTTGTCGGTAAGGTAACTAGCCACGGCAAAAGCCTCCCACCAGCCAGACCAAGACAAATGAAGAAAAATCTCAATCTGCCCCGCCGGGAATCGAACCCAGGGCCTCCGTCTTATGAACCCACCGCGCATACCACTGCCCCACGGCGGTCGTCGGATGGTACATTTCCGTGGTACAAGCTTCCACTGCCAGCTGACTATTTTTTTCTTCAAGTTTAATTGGTTACCTATAAACTGGTTTTAAACCGAAAGGAAATGTACGAAAAATTTGTGCCCTGTGTGTTTCCGATCTTACGCGACCGACGCGGCGTATTCTCTGTCTGATGTGAAACGACTCTATCGATATTATATATCTTTGTGCATAAGAACGATATATAATATCTGCTAATTTTAGTTCCAAAACAAGACACAAGTATGTAGATGGTCCATTTAATCTTAAGTGGGGATGATCATCAAAAAATAGAACGCTCGCATATTTTAGTACGCTGCGCTGTGTAAAATGCCAAACAATGGAATTAAATTTCAAGTTACTCAATTTTCAGAGGTACGCTTGTATATCAGTCGGGAAAATGTAAACATGTGATCTCTGTAAAAACATAGAGCAAAATTGAAATCACAAGTAAACTGTTGAAGTTGTTATTTTCTTTTGTAGGTGAGTGTCAATCGTATTCGACCATAACGTTGTATTATACATATAGTCTTTGTTCGAACACATGTAAAATATGCTGTGGTCAATCATGTGACTGTCAAGGTTTGACGTCTTTCTGACAGTTGCATGCCTGTTTTGGCCCTAACATCCGTATTCGATTCTATAATTCAATTTGTCTATACCCCCTTCCGTTGACAGTTGAATGAACTCTAATTTTATTTATCTGTAAAAAGGATTGTTGTGAGTCAGGCTGCACATCGGCATTTTGCATTTTCCTGGGAATTCCGTTGTATTAGAAACCCTTGAAGAGAATAGCAAAGCATGAAAAAATGGCTATAAATCTAGAGAAGCATAAGGAAGCTCTTATCGCCGCGTGGAAGGATGTTCTAGACGAGAAAACTGATACAAATTGGTACGTATGACCCTCCGACCTACTTGTTAGTAAAAATTAAATAAACATCCCTTAATTAAACCTGCAGATGTTATTGTAGTACGTGGCAGTACTCATCATAACTCTTTCACTTGCATCGTAATTAACATATACGTACTTCTAATAGTACTATCGGTTTCTACTCCTGTGGCACGCATTTTATGAGTATTCTTGTATGCATTATAAAAACGAAGTACTTTTTACGACAGATACGATGTTCATGTGATTAAGCTGATAAAAATGCTTCCGTAATATAGGCTCTCCAAAGATTAATCTATCTATTGTATAGGTAGATATATTAATTTCCTGTTTCATTTTTTTGCCAATTATCTAGCAAACTTCCTGAGTTTTTATAATATTGGTGTATGCAGAAGTTATTATTTTTCTGTTTAATTGAATTAAAATCGTTAATAGATGCAGAGAATCTATTAATTAAATCTGATATTCCTGAGAAAATATATTATTATATTTACAGTAGCTAAAATAGTTAGCATTTGCTTTACACACAATTATAACATTTATTATCATTAAGTCTTCAATTTAGATTTAAATAGTCTATGATTTCATCATTTATTTATTTTCTAAAGCTGTGCATACTGTAGATGTACTGTATAAAAAAGAATTAAAATTTTTTATTGTAAGAATAAAGTTTATAAATTTATGAACATAATATAGAACTATTACTGACAAACTGAGTTCTGACAAGGATTCAGAATGATATTTTTGTCACTACACTTCATTGACTTGAAGTTAAGCATAGTTACTCATTATGTGATAAAGGTGCTCACTAGGAACAGATTTCGTGATATTCTCAAGGCAACTGGTTTGATGCAGGTGAATCTATTGAGCACAACTAGTCTCTTATAATAAAGTCATACAATAGCTTTCATTTTGAAGAGTGCATGTGTATAAGTAATAAGTTTATTAATTGCTTGATGATAATAACTAATCAGGCAGTTATTTCCAATAACTTATCACAACAGCGGCAGTAATGTTAATATTATTGTACAATGGGGGGGTAATGCACTGATTATGTGTTCATCTCGGTGTTCAATGAACTTGTGTATGAATCACAATATAATTTTACTCCTATATATTCAAGTATCAGACGTGACTGAAATGAAAGCGACGTCTGGCTGCCATTTCTGTCCTTGACTAGTTTATAGCTAAATAAGTATGGGGACAAACTGTATATCAGTTTTCAGTTCAGCTTTTTGTTAATGTAAAATTCATTTACGTACATCAAGGAAGTAATACAACTGATTTATTTGAATATGGTTGATAATATCTTTCTTTTTCTTTCTTGGCTGACTTGGTTTTGTACTATGACAAAATCTATAAAAAAATATGTGTTTTAATATAATAAATATAAATAAATAAATACATATTCATCTATATATAATATTGTAATAGATGAGGTAATTGCAAAAATTGGAAGGAAAATGAGAATATTGGTTATGATGAAAAATAAATGGCAAATATTATCATTTCAAACAACAAGTCATAAATTGCTTATATATATATAGCTAGAATAAAGTTTCACTTTCATGTCAGAAATTTGTGGCAATAGTGATAGAAAAACATTCATATTTTCATATAGACTTATCAGATTTTCAACAACAAATACAGCTAAGAAATTATCTAGTTTAAGTCAGGCCAAGGTCTAGCATATAAACTAATCAAAAAAATTAAACTAGTTAATGTAGCCAGATGGTCAGTTTTTCCGACTAATAATTACCGAATTATTTTACGCACATCCCTTAGAATTGCATAAAAAACTAAATATTAATCATGTTGAAACTTTTTTACGTGATTATACCATTGTACAAAAAATACCAATATTAAAAAATTTGTTTTTTTTTATTATTAAAACATTGATATATTTTGAACTGATATAAAATTAATTTTGACATTTGATATAATTGTTTCAGGGCCCTGTTTGGCTACGATGGACTATCTAATGACCTGAAATACATAAACAAAGGTGACGGTGGTCTCACAGAGTTGATAGATGACTTCAACAGTGGCAAAATACAATACGCCTTTCTAAAAGTTGACGTGCCCAATGGCAGCATATCTAAATATGTTCTTATCAACTGGCAGGTTAGTTGCGATAAGATATGGTTCAAGTTATTTGTTTTAACCATTTATTCATAGACAATTTATATATGTATTTCCCATGTAAGTTAAGTGGTAAGGTAATGCGGTTTTTGGTTTGAGTCCTCGGTTGGGATATGAAATCTTAAGCTTTGTGGTTTTTCATGAAATTCTTAGTAGACCATCGGACCATCTGTTTGGTCCATCATTATTAATATAGTTTTATTATTATAAAAAAAATTTGTTCTATTGTAAAACTTTGTTCGTTTTATAGAATGCTCTCGTATTTGAATAACCTCTATTATGCAAACATTCCATAATGTATTATTACTACGTCAAGAGTGTTCAAACGGTTCGCAAAAAGACGTGCGCGAATCACATAAAACATATAGCCCAACTGTTCATTGATTGTTAGCATCATCTGGTAGTGATCGTTAAGAATCGGACAATATCGCCCTAAACCGCATCGAAGCTTATCCGTTAGGAAGCTTGGTGGACCTTTTAAAATCTGATAATATTTTTTGCATGGCATTGGATGCATATCCATACATATTATAAAACTAAGTCCCCCGCCAGGTCTGTCTGTCGGTCTGTTCGCGATGAACTCAAAGACTAATGAACAGACTGTCATGATAGTGGTTTCTGAGGGAGGTTTTAGAAAGAAAGAAAAATTTTTTAACAAAAAATAGAACTGACTTTACGATTTACTTAAGCATATCTATGCAAGTTTAAGGAACATTTACTAACATAGTAAAGCAGTATGTGGGTTCTAGGTAATGTTCTTCAGAAACCCTGGCTGGCACCGACTCCTAGATATGCTTAAGTAAATTAAAGCAACTAAATGACACAGTTATTTTTTACTTTTTAGTGTGTTTTGACTCAGTTCTATTTTTTGTTAAAAATTTTTATTTCTTACTTTTTAGTGATTTATCGCCACGTAACGTACTCGTACTATACTGTCACAGTACATTATACGGCACTTGTAGCCAAGAAGCTACCAATACTTACACAAAAACCGAAATGGCTGCAAGTGTGCCTATAAAATTTGAAGAGTTCTATAAATTTTCCCAGGTTATCATCAGATCAGAGATCCTAACATGATGGGACCAGCTTGGAAGTGTGCCCTTTCTAAAAATAAAAGAATTATCAAAATCAGTCAGGTCATACATAAAAAAATAAAAAAATATATGTGTAGAATTGAGAACCTCCTCGGTTTTTTTCGTCGGTTAAACGTGTTTATTTAGGAAAAACACCAATAATACAAATAAAATACAACAAAATACAATAAAATGCAGCATGTGAAAGTGATGTGATCCTAAATAGGTCCTCACTCAGCATTTTCAGCATCTAATTTATCAAGGTTTTATATAAAGTGGATAAAATGTGACGAATTAGAAAAGATGGAGTAATTTAAGCTGGGAGCTTTTATCTAAACGCTGTTTCTATTTATCTATTTAATATTAATCTATTTGAGATATACGGGAAATAATGTATGGGAGAATTGTTTCTCTTTATGAGGACTACTAGAGTGACATATATCTTTTGGGGATAACTTGCTGTACTCATTTTTTTTGAAAAAAGTGTTATGTACATTTTTTATTTTTGGTGTTTTCGGAAGGTTGCAGCACACTATTAACCACGCATTTTGTTAACCACGGATTTTGTCCGAAGTCGCGGGCGTCTGCTACGGGCTATATAAATAGTGCATAAGTTAGTACTAAAAACACTGTCTATTATAAAACTTTGCTCGTTTTATAAAATGCACTCGTGTTTTTATAACCCCTATTTAAAACCCTTAATAATGTACTATTACTACGTCACTATCCATAGGGTGAAGGTGCTCAGACGGTCCGCAAGGGGACGTGCGCGAATCACATAAAGCATGTAGCCCAGTTGTTCACGGGCTTTCATCTCACGATGCACGCACGCACTGAGGATGATCTGGACGAGAAGATCATCCTTGATAAGCTGTCCAAGGCCGGCTCCGCGTTCAACTTCAAGACGAGCAGGACGGAGGAGTTGCCGCAGAGTGGGCCTGTTGGGACTGCGTATAGGAAAGTTAACCCAGGTAGTTTTAAGAAATGTTTAGATTTTCTCTCATTAAGACAGAGCAGACTTAACTTAAAGTACCCATTTCAAAACATTTGTTTAGTCTTCGAACTGTATAATTTAATATCATCGATTTTGTTAAAAGCCACCTACTTTATATCGGTTTTAAAAAAATACATCGTACCAACATCTCGTCGATCATTCCATCTTCAGTTCGACTGTCAGAGCAATATGACAAAATGTCGGCCGTTTTTCTTTTTTCGTCAGGTTACCTCTACCCTACCCATTCTCATGACACTCGCCAACAACGGTGAGATGATAGACGAAATGTATGTACGACGCAGGTTTTTCAAGATTCGACATACTTTGAATGGTTCTTGTTAATTAAATACAAATCTTTATAGGAATATTGCAGTATATAATTTAAAAGCTGTGAGTTTTTGGGGTTCTTTTGCATAAACAGAGAATGGCTGTGGTATGTCTGCTTGTCGTGATCTGTTTCGTTATTGCGATCTGCTAACGCTGACAGAAAGCTTTCAGACTTTTATCACTGTTATTAATAAAATATAAACGGCTGAAACTCACGTCACGGTTGTGCTTGTTCCGGTTGTGCGTTACGCCGCGGAACTCATGACTAAGGACCCCGTATGGTGAGTTTCAGCTGTTTATATTTTATTAATATGAATAGTACTCGCGATAGCTTAAATTCTAATATAGCACTGTTATTATTGCATTTTGTGGTTCAGGCTACGTTTGTGTGTGTGTGCATTGCACAGAGAATAGGTGGTTACACCGTACATAGGGTCCATTTATCACAAAGATCACTGAAAGAAAAATTAAAATCTCATAAGGTGGAATATATGTTGGGCTTCAATTATTGCATTTCTGTGGGATGCTTTAACTTCTTGTTGTTTGTCTGTCTGCAGTATTTATATGTTCCCTTACAACACACACGGCTTGGCTGATCCCCGATATGATGACATATCCTTATACGAAAAAGTGTGAGGAGTGTTCTTAGCTACTTCAAACGAAAGTGGGTGTAAATTGCGAAAAACATCCTAATCGAAAGGAAATAATGAAAGAAAATATGAAATTGTTTAAATAAAAATAGAACCGACTCAAAACGCACTAAAAAGTAAAAAATAACTGTGTCATTTAGTTGCTTTAATTTACTTAAGCATATCTATGAAGTCGGTGCCAGCCAAGTTTAAGGAACCTTTCTTTTACGTAGTAAAGCATTTTGTGGGTTCTAGGTAACGTCTTTAAAGTAGAAACCTGGGCTGGCACTGACTCCTAGATATGCTTAAGTAAATTAAAGCAACTAAATGACACAGTTATTTTTTACTTTTTAGTGCGTTTTGAGTCGGTTCTATTTTTATTTAAAAAATTTTATTTCTTACTTTTTAGTGATTTATCGCCACGTATCGTACTCGTACTATACTGTCATAGTATATTATACGGCACTAGTAGCTAAAAAGCTACCGATACCGAGACAAAAATCGAAATCGCTGTAAGCGTGCCTCCAAAATTTTAAGAGTTCCTTTAATTTCCCCAGGATATCCTCATCAGATCCTAACATGATGTCAATGGGACCACCTTGGAAGTATGCCCTTTCTAATAAAAAAAGAATTATTAAAATCGGACAACTCTGTAAAAAGTTATGCGTGGTCTCTTTCTGTAAAAAAATACGTGTCGAATTGAGAACCTCCTCCGTTTTTTTCGTCGGTTAAAAAATCAAGTAAAGTATAACATTAAGTTCAATATCGGCGTAGCAGAAAAGCTGGATTTTGAACGGCTGGAAGTCGTTCTTCGTCCCGAGCTTATTATAAGTACATACTTTAAATGCATTGGCGTCCACCAGAATGCAGATAGCAGACTACAACGTAAACTAAAATTACGTTTAGTTATGGCACACCATTGTTTACCATGAGCGGCGTAACAATGCGTCCACCGCACACGCGTCGTATTGTGTGCTAATGGTAAATAAACATTTCACTGCGAGCCCAAGCTTCACTCACTGCGGTGTCCAGTTGCATAGGGCTCGTGTCTATAATGACAAACTATCTAACTTCAAAGTGCTACGAGATTCTGTCCGGGAAGGTTGAGCAGGATATTAGGAATAGGAAGAACAGTTTGCGCAGAGGTATGTATTGAAAGATCTAGCTTCACTCACTGCGGTGTCCAGTTGCATAGGGCTCGTGTCTATAATGACAAACTATCTAACTTCAAAGTGCTACGAGATTCTGTCCGGGAAGGTTGAGCAGGATATTAGGAATAGGAAGAACAGTTTGCGCAGAGGTATGTATTGAAAGATCTAGCTTCACTCACTGCGGTGTCCAGTTGCATAGGGCTCGTGTCTATAATGACAAACTATCTAACTTCAAAGTGCTACGAGATTCTGTCCGGGAAGGTTGAGCAGGATATTAGGAATAGGAAGAACAGTTTGCGCAGAGGTATGTATTGAAAGATCTAGCTTCACTCACTGCGGTGTCCAGTTGCATAGGGCTCGTGTCTATAATGACAAACTATCTAACTTCAAAGTGCTACGAGATTCTGTCCGGGAAGGTTGAGCAGGATATTAGGAATAGGAAGAACAGTTTGCGCAGAGGTATGTATTGAAAGATCTAGCTTCACTCACTGCGGTGTCCAGTTGCATAGGGCTCGTGTCTATAATGACAAACTATCTAACTTCAAAGTGCTACGAGATTCTGTCCGGGAAGGTTGAGCAGGATATTAGGAATAGGAAGAACAGTTTGCGCAGAGGTATGTATTGAAAGATCTAGCTTCACTCACTGCGGTGTCCAGTTGCATAGGGCTCGTGTCTATAATGACAAACTATCTAACTTCAAAGTGCTACGAGATTCTGTCCGGGAAGGTTGAGCAGGATATTAGGAATAGGAAGAACAGTTTGCGCAGAGGTATGTATTGAAAGATCTAGCTTCACTCACTGCGGTGTCCAGTTGCATAGGGCTCGTGTCTATAATGACAAACTATCTAACTTCAAAGTGCTACGAGATTCTGTCCGGGAAGGTTGAGCAGGATATTAGGAATAGGAAGAACAGTTTGCGCAGAGGTATGTATTGAAAGATCTAGCTTCACTCACTGCGGTGTCCAGTTGCATAGGGCTCGTGTCTATAATGACAAACTATCTAACTTCAAAGTGCTACGAGATTCTGTCCGGGAAGGTTGAGCAGGATATTAGGAATAGGAAGAACAGTTTGCGCAGAGGTATGTATTGAAAGATCTAGCTTCACTCACTGCGGTGTCCAGTTGCATAGGGCTCGTGTCTATAATGACAAACTATCTAACTTCAAAGTGCTACGAGATTCTGTCCGGGAAGGTTGAGCAGGATATTAGGAATAGGAAGAACAGTTTGCGCAGAGGTATGTATTGAAAGATCTAGCTTCACTCACTGCGGTGTCCAGTTGCATAGGGCTCGTGTCTATAATGACAAACTATCTAACTTCAAAGTGCTACGAGATTCTGTCCGGGAAGGTTGAGCAGGATATTAGGAATAGGAAGAACAGTTTGCGCAGAGGTATGTATTGAAAGATCTAGCTTCACTCACTGCGGTGTCCAGTTGCATAGGGCTCGTGTCTATAATGACAAACTATCTAACTTCAAAGTGCTACGAGATTCTGTCCGGGAAGTGCGACACCGTGAACCCCCCGGGTTGGTGCTGGGAGCCAACGGCCGCAAAGAATCGGAAAAAGGGGACTCTTGGTCACACGTTTAACTCATACGCGTTGAGTCTTGGTACGGGTTGATACAGACATAATCTGGTACAAAGAAAGAGAATAATAAAAGATTCAAAACGTTTGCTGAGTCTGTTTATTCAAAATAAATATAACGATAAGTCTGTTTATTCGGTGGCTGAATTGTTACAGTGATTATTTTAAATACTAAATTAAAGAATCTAATTGTATTCACCGGTCTCCTGTGTCATACCAATCTATGTTAATGGACAGGACTGACTGTGGTTTCCGGAACTCCGGTCTAGGACAGCCTTAGCAGCAGAGCGCTTGGGTTCAAATCAAAACGTCAGTCCAAAACCAACCCAAAGTTAATACCACATCATTACTGAGACAGGTTACCGGTGTCTACAAGACACAGTAGGTGCTAGCTTAATCAGATTTATGATTATACCACCGAATCACAAATTACAGGAACAGAACATTGATGTAACAAAAATATTAAAGAACAGAATAATAACGGAACATAATTAATATAACCGAAAGTAATGGAACAGAATACCACCAACTTTTAAGCTTATTGCATTTACTGTCTAATTGAAGAAACTATTTCATAATTCTAGAGTTCATTGACCTCGCTAGATTGTTGACCTCTACGTAGTACAATATGTGAGTTCACTGACCTTTTAGCTCATCTCACCATTTGTACGGTGCGATAGGGCACTTCCTCCGATTTTCCAACGTCTCCGTTGTCGCGTCGCACGGAAATACGGACTGAAGCCCTCCACGCCGGTGTCAACCGAATCTTTTCCAACGAAGGCTTCTCTCGAAGGTTCCACATCCACAACCAGATAACTGAATGGTCTAACTGGACGAATAACGATGAAATATTGAATGTAGATAACCATAGACATAAACGTTGAATAAATATAACGATAAACCCGCTGAAACAAGAAACAATAATTAGTTCGCTGACCTCTGACGTCATGCCACGCTTTCGAAAAATACTTTGGTGATCTTCACCCATATTTACCTAGCCAAGTAGCACTCGCTTATTCCCTCCCGATGACGAAAATAAACATAATTAACTTGCTAGGGAACCTGAAACGAAAACGGAAAAGTTATACAATACTTTCCGCGTGAGCACGCCATGGAGTCGAACGAAGTAATTTGCCAAACTCACCGAAATGTTGTTACTTCATAACTTATATATTTTTTTTTATAACATAATTACTGGGTTTTGCAAAATTGGAAGCCCTGAACCCATGGGCGAAGCGAATCCTTTCAATCGGCCACAATTTCGTCTTCACGCCATCGCGTCACGAATTCAAAAGACTTCTCTCAAAATGGCTGCTTTCCGCCATAGACATCCATCATAAAGTTAGACGTCCGGAAAGGGACTTTCCTCTATGCTTACATAGAGGATAAGCGAAACTTTCCAAAACACAAAACCTTTATTTTCCAAAATACTAACTATTTGTTTTATTTTCTTTTTTCCTTTTTAATCCAAAAGAAATACGAAATAGAAATGACACCGCTGTGTTTAACGACAGAGCCATCTATCGGCGCTAACCTGCAACTTTTTGCCGTGCTCCGCTCACGATCCACGAATCAATCACAAGCTTAGCCGCACTGCCGACAGATGTCGCTACACAACGTGACAGAAGGTTGAGCAGGATATTAGGAATAGGAAGAACAGTTTGCGCAGAGGTATGTATTGAAAGATCTAGCTTCACTCACTGCGGTGTCCAGTTGCATAGGGCTCGTGTCTATAATGACAAACTATCTAACTTCAAAGTGCTACGAGATTCTGTCCGGGAAGGTTGAGCAGGATATTAGGAATAGGAAGAACAGTTTGCGCAGAGGTATGTATTGAAAGATCTAGCTTCACTCACTGCGGTGTCCAGTTGCATAGGGCTCGTGTCTATAATGACAAACTATCTAACTTCAAAGTGCTACGAGATTCTGTCCGGGAAGGTTGAGCAGGATATTAGGAATAGGAAGAACAGTTTGCGCAGAGGTATGTATTGAAAGATCTAGCTTCACTCACTGCGGTGTCCAGTTGCATAGGGCTCGTGTCTATAATGACAAACTATCTAACTTCAAAGTGCTACGAGATTCTGTCCGGGAAGGTCGAGCAGGATATTAGGAATAGGAAGAACAGTTTGCGCAGAGGTATGTATTGAAAGATCTAGCTTCACTCACTGCGGTGTCCAGTTGCATAGGGCTCGTGTCTATAATGACAAACTATCTAACTTCAAAGTGCTACGAGATTCTGTCCGGGAAGGTCGAGCAGGATATTAGGAATAGGAAGAACAGTTTGCGCAGAGGTATGTATTGAAAGATCTAGCTTCACTCACTGCGGTGTCCAGTTGCATAGGGCTCGTGTCTATAATGACAAACTATCTAACTTCAAAGTGCTACGAGATTCTGTCCGGGAAGGTTGAGCAGGATATTAGGAATAGGAAGAACAGTTTGCGCAGAGGTATGTATTGAAAGATCTAGCTTCACTCACTGCGGTGTCCAGTTGCATAGGGCTCGTGTCTATAATGACAAACTATCTAACTTCAAAGTGCTACGAGATTCTGTCCGGGAAGGTTGAGCAGGATATTAGGAATAGGAAGAACAGTTTGCGAAGAGGTATGTATTGAAAGATTTAGCTCTACTCATTGTGGTGTCCAGTTAAGTAGGGCTCGCGTTTTCTTGTCTGAAATTTAATTGTCTGGGAATGTTGAGCACGATTTTAGAAATAGGAAAAACAGTTTGCATATCGGTGTGTAAGACTTAGTTTTACTCATTGCTGTATTCAGTTTAGTAGTGCTTACATTTTTGTGTCCGAAATGACAATCTGACATCAAAATGTATTGAGTATTGTCTGGGAAGGTTGAGCAGAATATTTGGATTAGAAGGAATAGTTTACGTAGAGGTAGGTATTAGCTATTAATTTAAGCTTATTAATTTGCGAATATTGTGGACGCAAAATACTTAGTGATTGTTTTGTTGTTGTTTGACACTTTGGTAGGGCTCGTGTCTTAAATGAACTATCTGACAAAGTAATCCGAGGTTGTATTGACTGGGAAGGTATTAGAATTAGTAAGTTAATAAAAAAATCACATTAGACTTATTTTGAATCTGTACTAGGCTAGTACTAACTGAGTACATTTTTTACGTTACAGTGCAGGAAATCAATTCAAAAGAAAGAGATCAGTTTTGGTTAAAAGAAGAACAAGAAGAGAAGAAAAGAGTTGAAGCAGAAAGGAAGCGAAGAGAGGAGGTACACTTTTTGAGATATTTTTGAACCCATTATTGAAAAATTAAATTTTTTGATTGATGAACTGTAATTTTCTTTTTAGTATAAACTGCCTTTCGGACAGTATTAAAACAGATGACCAACTAACCCTAAGTAATTATATGTTATTTATTTTAGGAAAAGAAAAAAGCAGAAGAGAATGTGAGGAGAAGAGACGAATTGGAGGCAGCGAAGAGAGCTAAAGCTGAACAGCAGAAGTAAGTTTAATAAAAATATTTTTTAAAAATGAGTTGAGTATAAGCTGGTTTGTGAAATGAATAATAATAAATGAAATGCCTAAGATCATGAATGAGTACTGTTCCTTTCGAAAACTAACGTGTCCTTATCTATGCATTATCAAATTGTAGCAACAAATTTTTGACTTTTATAATGTCACCTCTTGAATGGCGGTGTTTTAAATAATTAAAAATGAAAATATTCAAAGTGTTCCAGCAAATTATGACGTTTCCTTGCGGGTTTAACTTACATCATAATTTTTCAATAGCAGAGATCGATAAAAAATATGAAATAAAATGTAATTTTTTCCTGGCCTGATTTTCATGATAAAAGTATTATCAAATAGGTATTTTAATTAAATAGATATTTTATGCAAACTTAGCCAAATATTTGCCAGCAGGTGAGATCGTTATCAAGTGTGAGCTTATGTTATGTATGATCTGTTGGTCTTCTCTCCCCTCCCTTCTCTCCGCGGATGGAGTGACGGCTACGGCCCTCGAGCGGACTAATCGCCTGGGTCAGATGTGACTTTTCTCCCTCAGTTGTTATTTTCTAGTCCCTTTCGTGGTTGAGGCCTTCAGGCCCATGGGCCCAAATGTTGAAAATTCGTCAATATGTTTGGTCATTTCAAAGGGTGCCTTGCGCGGTCTTTGGTGGTTTGCCATCACTGTTCTGCATCGTGGTAAGTAACGTTTCTTTCTGTGTCAGGGCACCAAGTCCAGAGGGCGGTGTGAGCGCTAGCGAGGTACTGCGGCGCCAGCGCTCCACGGAGGCGCGCCAACTTATCGGGGGCTCCACGGCCGCCGCCAGAGCCCTGTTCCAGCAGAACCTAGCGCAGGGACAGATCACTAACAGGTATTTCAGTGTCATTGAACAAGCATCAGCTATTATTATTAGCTATTGTAAGGGCACCCTAGTATTAGCTAGCGATAGGGAAATGAATGAATTTGAGTGATAATATTTTGAACTCTTGTAAGTATACAATGGTAATGATAATGACCTGCATCAACTATACTTGCACCTGACTATACTTGCAACTTTAAATGACATTACTTGAATATTTTGTGAGAATTTCTTAACTGAAAGAAAAAAATTAATATTTCGTAGGTATTATTTAATTTTAACTTATCATTATTTGCAGATCAAACTCCATACCCGAAAAACCAGTCCGAAGTTCAGTCATAGCACAAAGGATAAACACATTCTCTCAAAACACATCGCAACCCTCCTCGCCCAGCCACATCAAATCACCAATCACCCCCACACAATCCATACCCCCACCAGAAACAACCCCTGAACCCAAACCCAGCGAACAAATAACTCTAACAGAACAACAAATAGAACAACCCAAAACGAGTCCACTCAAAAACATAGACAAAATAAAAATGAGTCTCGAAAGTCCATCGCAAATACAATACGATCCAATCATCGACCCGGCGGACTTGAGCCCCGGCACAGAAACGGAGCCTTCGTCTTTCGGTTCGGATAATTATTCCGAGTATCACGAGAATTATCGAGATATGGATATGAAACAGAGCGAGCCGATGATAAAACAGAATATTCTAGAAAACGACATGTTTGACGCGTCGTATTCCAGTTCCAATGAGAACGATGACGATGACAGTGACAACAAGTTCAGCACTATCAAACGGTCGCCGTACAGCAAGAATACTGATGAGAGGGAGCTGAGCAGACAGAATACTGTCATAGAAAATGTTAATTATAAGAAGGAAAACGGCACTACTACACTTGATGGTAAGTGCTTTTATACTAAGTATTTTGCGACGCTTTGTGTTTTTTTTTTAGATTAAGATCGCACAGATAACATGCAGTTTTTCTGTTTTGACTTTGGCATTGTGCGTTCCATGTTTTCTATAGTTTTACCTTCGCGTCTGTTTGTCTAACCAATAAACTCAAAGACTAGTTTTTATAAATAGATTGCTGGCGAACGGAGATGGTCCATTGCCGCTTCACTCTTATACCACATAACATTAAAATGGATAAATAGGATTTTATCAAAAATAAAATAAGTGAACGAAACGAACTATATAAGATAAATAGGATTTTATCAAAAATAAAATAAGTGAACGAAACGAACTATATAAAACGTTGGTTAAAAATGATTTTGAGTTTGATTCCTAGTATTTAAGGTATTAAAAGATGGTGATGGATGATGGTCTTATTAATATTAGTCTGTAGGTGATAAAGATGCGGTGACATTGATTTGTCAAACACAAAATATGTCATTTTTGACAAGTCTTTTCTTCCGTGTTCCGGGCTTTGTTTTTAGCTATAATACATTTTAGACATAGACACCTTAGCTATAATAAGAACAAAACTCAATATTTTAATCTGATTATTCAGTGATCCGTTAGGTATTTATACCTAACCAGTAACCATCAAATCAAATGGACCATACGTCAACAAACGCTGACAGCAAAAGTCAAAACACCATTAATCCGCCACCTGGAGAATGTCTACCATAGATTATATGACTTATCCGCCATGATTATACATAGTGTTGCTTTGTTTTGGAGAGAATAAATAATATTTCGCCTAAATAAAAGTGAATTCAGAGATTTGCCTAATCAAAACTAGATTATTAGTACATTTAGTTTTTTTCAACTGATGTACAGAAAGTGAGTCCATGCTCCATACAATTTTGGACCATCTCCTTTATAGTATGTAATTTGTTAGGCGTTTAAAGAGATCTTCTGTTGGGTTCTTTAATTCTCAACCGATAGCCCATTAAGTAGTTTTGGTGATACAGTCCACTACATACTAATGGCGAATATTAATTGCATAAAATTACTTAATTAAAGAATAAAGTTTTTACTTAAAATTTTGAATGTTATTCTGCCTACCCAACCAAATTTGCAAAGCTTTAAATACTCGTTCTAATATGAATCTTGCTGCATTTCTATGCAGGCCAGTCTTTTAGCAGATTAAAGAGTGATTTTGTTGGTATACCGCACGTACTGCTACTGCGTATAAACTAGCCACATTGACATTCTTAAAAACTGCGATAAAATATCTGAAATTCTAGTATCCGAATATACATATTGTAAAACGCTATAATAACACTTTGAAAGTGTTGTATTATGCATAAAACACGTAATATATTACAGACGTGTCACCGGAAGGCATGGAGGAGGAAGGCACGATATACGAGGACCTGGACGACGACCCCGGCCTCACCGCAAGAGCCTTATATGACTATCAGGCTGGTATGTACATTTCACTATTAGATAATTATTCCTCAAGATTAAAAGATGATTCTTCGTGTGCTGGTAACAGTGGAGCTACTAGATAAGGATAGAATTATAGTTCGTAAAAAAAAATCTATTCAAATAAAAAAAGGTGAACGCGACGCGCGATATGATTGGTTACAGCGCGGGGCTAAGCCGGCGAACAATGATAACTCGAGGCATTTTTGACGCTAACAGACTATAGTTACCTGATGAACTTAACCATAGGTGAAATTGTTAGGTTCACGAAAGCTATAGGTAGGTTTGAGGTGAAAGCATTGTTGGGACACCTGTGAACCTGTGTCTCATATCACAGGAATTATGTGAAATAGTCCTTGATGAGGACTGGTCATCTGACTTTAGAAATATTCCTCAAAACTTAAATCGCATGCTTGGTTCCAAGTCTTTGGAAGGATTCTGCACCAAAGAGCTCTATATAGAACCCTTCTAGGTGAACCGATGACATCAAGCAGATTACAGATATCTGCTGGAAGCAGTGGACGTCTATTGTCTGATAATGATGATGTTGATGATGTAATAGTGATCATTATAATTCATACTTCAGTATAATAATATTTTTTCTAAATTTATATTTGACTTTTATTCTGATTTTTCCATTTCATAATTGAGTTTTATTCTCATTTATCAAATTCATAATTGTGTTTGTTTTATTATAAATTTTGTAATAATCATTTTCCTAAATTTTCATAACTGAACTTTTGAATAAAAATAATGTATGTTACTTTCAGCCGATGAATCAGAGATAACGTTCGACCCCGGCGACATCATAACGCACATCGAGCAGATCGACGCGGGCTGGTGGCAGGGACTCGGCCCGCATGGCGTGTTCGGTCTCTTCCCAGCCAACTACGTGGAGTTGTTACCGTGCCATCCACGCTAGGACCACCTAGCTTACCATCGCCGTGGAACTTACTAGAAGTTATCCTACAACCACCCTAACACCGCTACCGTGTCATGTCAAAATAGTGTATCTTTATATACAGTATGTATCTAAAAATACAGTGTTTCTTATAACAATAGATTATATGACTCGTGTAACTTACTAGAAGTTATGGGCTTACTACGTTTCTACCCTAGCACCACAGCGAATTGAATGTAAGAACTGTGGAATTAATGTGATACGACGAACATTTGGTGTTTGGCGAATCCTGCATTACGCGATTAATTGAAAACACCAGCCAGCATGGCACAGCTGGATTTGAAAACGCCAGCTATCAGTTTAATTTTTTTTTTTTGCTTGATTCTTTCCCGTTGGGAAAAGGCAAACTATCAGTTTAAATCGCAGCGTTCTAAATTCGAACTTACTCGATTTGAAAATGCCAGCTACCAGTTAAAATCACAGCATTCTAAATTCAAAATTACTCGATTTGAAAACGTCAGACATCAGTTTAAATCACAGTGTTCTAAATTCGAACTTACGCGATTTTGAATAAAGCAGGCGGCAGATAAAACTATGGCGTTATAAATTCGAATTTGTTCCCCTCTCGTAGTCATATTCCCTGTATCGCAGAGACAAGGATTTAGGTGCGCCTTTTTGTCTATGACACAATTTTTATTGACTACTCATAAAATTATTTATAATTACAGCTTAATTTTGTAAAGTCCATTTTTTCTATGGAGAGTAGAGGAAAGGAGGACAATCTGTGTATATAAAAAGTGTCCGTCAAAATGTATTAAATTAGGATGGCGCCACAGTTGCATCAAAGTAACTTTCAAAAGAAGCGCCAAATATTGTTATCACTCTAAACGCACGTTTGGTTATAATTCTGTAAGGTTATATTTACCACAATATTTTGTACAACGTAAGTTGTTGAAGTTCTCAATAATTAACTACTTTAGTCGATAATGACATTAAATTTTTTAACTCGGCATACTTCAATTCATCTACGATTGCTACATTCATACCATTATTTAACGCATACAACTGGACACTTTTTCAACTTTTCTCCCATATAAGATAACTCTCCTTTCCTCTACTCTCCATAATTTTTTCTTTTCAGACACGAGAATGACATTTGTAGTTGTCATTTATGTGTTTATAAAGAGAAAAGGGGCGTGAAAATTGTAGATCCATTTTTTCTTTATGAACCCAAGAATGACGTTTCTAGTTATTTTTGTGTCTATAAAGAAAAAATAGTAGACTTAATCATACTAATGATAATAAAAATAAAAAATCATCTTTGTTTTGTACAAATGTACTTTAACCGTTATTTTGTATCGACGATTTCAAATAAATCGTCTCGATCTCGCTGTCTAAATCACATAAGGCTTTGTCAAACAACCAAACGCGTGGCCAACCGAAAGCTAAACGGAAGGAATTGAAGGATTTGCTTTCGCGTTTTCATGTGCTACGGTACATCTCTGAAACGGCTGGACCGATTTTGACGGGACTTTCACTCGAGTTAATGTTATAAGGTAGGCTGGTAACTTGGCTATTATTTTTTAATTTTATTTATCTTAACTCCACGCGGACGAAGTCGCTGGCATAGACTAGTTATAAAATCAAAACGCTTCGCCGCGCTTTCGGTTTACCGTATGTTTGGCAAGGCCTTCATAAGCTAGGTTTAGATGACAAATAAAAACACGATTTTTTTTGGTATATAATTTTTGACAAAAAATATCCTGGAGAACTTTTGGTAATATTAGAACATTCGAATTAAATAATTATATTCAAGTTTTGTTCATATTAGAATGTCATTATAGAAATGAACAAGAGATGTATTTTTTTTTATTTTCGGATTTCTAGAGTAATATACAGTTACTTCGAATGCATTTAAATTACTTGAAATGCATTTATATTGCTTATTTACTACATATTAGAATTTAAAATACTTATTTTAGTGATTATTGAAAAATATTATTTTATTATGAAATTATTTTCGAAAATTTTCATCTTTTGACTTATTGAGTTGTGAATTTTATTGTATAATTTATATTGTTTGTATCGAAAAATTAATTTAACGGTCTGTATTATTTAGAAAATTTCGATCCTTTGTCATAATTATTTTTTTATTTAATAGGAACTTACTTATTATGAATAATATTAGCAGATTATACAATCGCTTAACTTTAAATTATATCATAAAATATTTTATAAATGAAATAATATGTCTTTTACTCAACTATTTATTTTTCTAAATAACTGCCACTATAATATGAGTGACATCTCAAAGCGTTAGATTCTATGTAGGAAACTTTAAAAAATAAAGTCAAAATTAGCAATAATTATAAATAGGATTAATTTAACTCAGTGTTTGCTTCTGTGGCAAGCGAAATATATACACAGTCATTCTATTATTCACTAACAAACCTTACATTTTATAAAACAGTCCGCCGCCGCGTCTGTCTGTCTGTTCGCGATAAACTCAAACACTACTGAACCTAAGGAAGGTATTAGTATATTATGTTATATCAAGGTTTTATGTATTGGAACAGACGGAGAAATTTAAGCCAACTGGGAGCTTTCATAGAAAACGCTGCTTTATCTATTCTAATATAGTACGCGATGGCATATATCTATCTTTTGAGGATATCTTGCTACACCCATTTTGCACCACCGCTCTTAGTTCCACGTCACACAACGTTCAATAGTTTTTGAGTTTATCGCGAACAGACAGAGATGTTTTGTAATATGTAAGAATGTGTGTGGTACGGCTTGAATGTTATATGGTGTGTGTATACGATATAGCGTGTGTGTAGAATGCATGCATATACACTACAGTTTTAACATTATATGAAATATTGATGTACGAAACGGGCCTAGTGGATGTAAGGCTTTTAATTAAAGTAAAATTGTCCTCGCCTGTGTAGGCAATTACTTTTATACCCTTGAAATTGTGTCTTAGTAGTGCCAAAAACCATTTTTACCCACTTTTGTACCGTTTTTGTATGATATAATGAATGTAATACTTAAATAGAAAACTGTTAAAACTCGTGATTTTGTTGGTATAGGTCTGACTTTTTTGCTACACGTACCGAGCTTTAAGGTATTTGCACATACAGTTTTGCGTTATGCCACGTCGCAGGAACAAACCTAGATTAGGGATCCTGCATGGATTTGAATATTTTCGGACATATGCCGACAAAACTGCGTGATTTTTATCCGATTTTGTATTAAAGTATTAAAACACTCACGAATAGTTTAAATTAAAAAAAAATTGGCATAGTTAAACCTTACTTATAGTCGATAAATAGGTATAATACGTGTCAAAAAAGCTTCTATAAATCGTTCACTATAATTTAGACTCGTAATTTCTCTACTAGATGTCCCGTGATTGATCCCATATTCAAAATGACCTATTTTTCAAATTTTCTGTAGTTTCACACGTTGACTGCTGCCCTATGATGAATGAAATGCATCGAAACTGCGGAGCGCCACACAATAGTTGTGTTGTCCGCATCCGTGGAACAGAATAAATTTAGCGCAATGCACATGCGGGCCTACGCGCGTGGCGCGTTATTTCAGACGCTTTAGCTGTGCGGATAACACACGCAAGGCGCGATGCTACTTAGAATATAAATAAAAAAAATAAAAAAATTGCATGATTCAGTTGCTTTCATTTACTTGAGCATATCTATGAAGTTGTTTGAAGTCGGTAATTTTTTTATTAAAAACATTTTTTTCTCACTTCCCATTACAGACAAAAGCTTATAGTTTTAGTGTCGAAAAAATATTTTTATCTCGTATTATCTAAACAATAGGCATTTCTTTATTAGTGGTACTAGCCCAGTGCAGATAGCCTCAAACATAATAAAAAGTAAAAGAAAATCACAGTAGGATGAAACCCATTTCAAGAGGAAGAGAATGCCATAAAAATTAATGGAAAAATAAATTACGGGCAGGATTTTCTCGATTTCTGGCAAAACTAAAAGTCCTATGGGAAAGAGTTATATGGCAAAGTTGTAGGTAATAAAAAGATCTAAAACTTTTGTTCTTACACTTTTTTCACATAACCTCAAAATTTATGTGACAAATTCAAAAAACCAAGTTTTTCGTTTTTTATTTTTATCTTTTACAAAAATTTATTTTTTTTAACGAAATTTTGTGAAAATTTACCTTTCTGTGTCCCAAATACGCTGTAATTTATTTGATTAAAAATATTTATTTTTTCACCTTATTTTGAATTAATATCGAAAAAACACCCTAATTTTCAATCGAAAATTCACCCGTCAAAATATCAGCTTTTTTCAAAAAGTTGGTATGGTTTCTGTTTGTTGAAATCTCTACTTTCCGAAGTTGAAAAAATATATATATGTTACTATAGTAAACCTTCTCAGAAAAGGCAAAACCTAGGCTAACGGTTTTTACAGCTGCAATGAAAATGCAGGCGTAGATGCCTATTTATTACTATTTTAAGATAATGTAGGTCGCTCAGGTATATACCTGAGTGACCTACGAAAGGGTCTACATACTTTTTTTTTAACACTGAGAAATGTGTTTATGCAAAGATATAGGGCAGCTAACTTCTCAGAGGGTATGTAGGACTCATCGGCTGAGAACCAACCGGAATACCCGCTAAAACCAAGCGATGTTCCTTCCAATCGTCTGGTGATTGGGTGCTGGGAGCATCGTAAATCTTCCGTAACCTAATTAGCAGAGTCCACCGAGCCAGACCCTCAACTGGGCCTTACTACATACCTGCTATTACGTAGCAGCAGTAAAAACCGTTAGCCTAGTTTTTGCCTTTTCTGAGAAGGTTTACTATGGTAACATATATATATTATTTCCCCATCGGAAAGTAGAGATTTTAACGAACAGAAAACACAATAATTTTTTGAAAAAAAAATATATTTTGACGGACAATTTTTCGGTTGAAAATTAGGTTATTTTTTCGATATTCATTCAAAATAAGGCGTAAAAATAAATATTTCAAATCAAATAAATTATAGCGTGTTTGGGACATAACAAGGCAAGGTTTCACCTAATTTTATGAAAATAAAACTTTATTTGTAAAAGATAAAAATATAAAACCAAAAACTTGGTTTTTGTATTTTTCACACAAATTTTGAGGTTATGTGAAAAAAGTGTAGAAACAAAAGTTTTAGATCTTTTTATTATCTACAACTTTGCCATTCAAGTCTTTTTCATAGGACTTTTAGTTTTGCCGGGAATCGAGAAAATCCGTGTTTTACCCCTAAACCCTCAACCCCTACCCCTTCCCGACCTCAAATCGCCCGTAATTTATTTTTCCTTTCATTTTTATGGCATTTTCTTCCTTTTGAAATGGGTTTCATCCTACTATGATTTTTTTTGGTTTTAAAAATTATCGACCCTGGACTATACCGCATCCAGGTGGTTTATTGCCCTAAGCTCCGCCAGCAACGACGAAAAGTAATGAAAAGAAATAAAACAATTACTTAAGTCGTTTATTGTTTCACCTATTTTGTTCTTTTTATTATTTTCTAAGCCATACATATCGAAGGTCCCAGGAAATCATGCAGCTGCTATTTTAACCGACTTTAAAAATAAAAACTTTATCAATTCGACGCGTTTTTTTTTTAAATTTGAGTTATTTTTATTTTTATTATATTGAGTTATAATTCATAACTCCATCGTATCTTAACCGATTTTTGAAAATAGTTTTCTATTTGAAAGGCATTTCCAGATAGGTCGATTAAAATTATCGACATCGACGACGATGTGCCCCCGGCTTAGCCGTAGCGCAAGAAAAAACACACCGTCTGTGTTACGTCGAGTCTACGTAGTATCTTTTTTCGAAACACAACTGTTGTGGGGAAGCCGCCACTGGGATCCAAAAACCTTTCACACGCGTGGCTTGCTCTCAGCGGTCAACGTGTTAGTATTTTCCTAATTATATATTTTCATCCTTGTACTTATTGGCTTCGAGCAATTTAAAAATTTGTCTTTCTTTTAACTATTTGTAGCGTGACTAAAGATTAGCAATTTTTTCTCTGTAATTGAGGAAAATGCTTTTATATATTCAGGAATTGCAATTTTGAAAATCACCCATTGACAAAAATAAAGACTTGCGTTGAATTCAAATTTGTATATTTCTAGTGGGCCATCTTACAAACATTTTTGCCTGTTTGCAGTGAAGTACCGTAAAAAAGTGGTTAAAATGTTTCTTTAATTTGACAAGACCCACCTTCCAAAACAAGCATCTATATCGGTTAATCCATTTGGGAGCTACGATGCCACTAACATATACACGATAAACATATATCTTTTGCTAGGGAGGTTAATAATTTGACTTAATTTTTGTGTCACAATTAATTTTTAAACGACTTCATAAAAAGGAGTTTTTCAATTCGACCGTAAATATTTTTTTTTGTTTGCTTTCATGCAATATATAATTGAAATTCAATACATAACATAGTTATTTAAGAGCGAAGGCTTATGTAATATTTAATTATTAAATTAAAAAATTAATATCGAAAAGCTTTAATATTAGTAAAATAGGTTTTTCGCTTTTTATAACTATTACATATTTCTTTTACTAAAATTCACTCATTTTTAATCAATCATTTGTTAGGATTGGTTTTTCTGGTAGATATGTGATTCTAAATTTTTTTAAAAATTAGTCAAAAATGCATTGTTTATATAATGTTAGGTTATATTTTTTGTCCCTTTTTAGTTGTCTAGGGAATGAGAATTTTAGATTTAGTTAAAACCGAAAAAAAATTACATTCCTTCTTTTTTTGGAAATAAATTTGTGTAAAAATTCAGAATTTTTCAATTTTTGCCGAAATTGTCTGTAAAAATCTTCCATTGAATAACATAATATTATTATAGTTTCAGAACTCGCTCTTCGTATTATTAATAATTAAGTTTAAGTGTTAATTAATAATGTACATAATTCATATTTTTTTGTAGTTATTATTATATTGACGTTCTGTTACAATAATAGTCGCAGAGCTAGGTGAAAATATTTAGTGCAATTTATTATTGTTTTATATGCAATATTTTGTTTAGCAAATAATATGTGCTAATTTCAACATTATGGGGATACCATTACAAGATGCCTTTATTTATTTTAAATTATTTAACAGTTCTACTTATTACTATAATTATTATGGTTAAGACTAATTGCATTTAGTTAAATATAATATGAATATTTCATACTGTCTATGATATAGAATATTTATTTAAAAGTGCCTATCTTCTAGCATATTTTTTTGAGATTTATCAAGCACTAAATATATATACTCGTCGAAATGTGCACAGGCAAACTGTATAAGTTTTATGGTGATTTTTTACACTACTAAACGTATAATAGGGAATATACATGTGTGATATTTTTCTTTCTATATATTCATAATTACATACATCAATCTTTTTTAATTTATTCGGTATAAAATAGTTATTAAAAGTACATAAAATCTTTGAGAAATTCAATGTTGTAAAACGTTCGCTATTATAGCTCTATTTCAAGTGACGTCACCGAATATATTAACGAATTCTGTTAATAAAAGTTTCTATTGATATTTGTGACGTCATGATATGAAGGCGTTTGGAATGTTTAAAATATGACAAATATTTTAGCATTTTGCAAATAATTATAATTG
The DNA here is from genome assembly GCA_034621355.1 of Mycalesis mineus. Lineage (NCBI taxonomy): Eukaryota > Metazoa > Arthropoda > Insecta > Lepidoptera > Nymphalidae > Mycalesis > Mycalesis mineus. The sequence continues at coordinate 2,607,057 of CM067895.1, forward strand.
TTTATTCTCGTTTTATTATAATTTTTCAATCGATTAGAAAGTGTACAATTACATGCATATTCCTTATTTACTCTTTTGTGTATTTAAGCTTAATAACAAAGGTTCTAGGATTATATGTAGACTAGATCTTGTTTAAATATGGATTGCTTTTGTATTGTATTGAAAATCTATAAATAGCTATATAATATATTCGTGGTAAATAAATGCTTTTACAATTGTAAAATGGTTAGAAGAGTGGAAAATTTGCAGGGGATGTTTAACAGTTTTAAAAGTTAGGCACTTCATAAAACAAAGCCAAGTTGAAGTCTCAATTTTATAGTTTTTTTCAATTTGTTACTCAAAAATAACAAATTAATGGACACATTATTATCAAACAGACCGTGCGTTAGTCACAAAAGAAATCATAAAATTTTTGTCAATCTGGTTATTTGGGTTTTTATTGTCATAATTTTTATAATTATAGAAACATTCAGTATTAAATCATCCCCTCAAAACTTTCCACTGCCTCTTGGAATAATTAAAATTAAGGCTTAAAAGGAAGGTAAATACGGCATGATTATACTTTGGTATTTGTGAAAATCCGCACCATTACCTATTTAATGAATTAATTTATTTATAAATGATACTCTACTTTAACTATAGTAATTCCAATAAATATTTTGATTTCCAATCCTAAGGCGCTGTTCTATTGATACATGTTTCTGCGAATGTGCTTATTGACCGCATTTTAAAAGAAGGGGTGTTATAGGTTAATGTGTCTGTGGATTATGATGCATTTTTTTAAATCTGACGTGAATTTAATAACCATCTCTTATCATGTACTCGGTCGCTATCAGGTATTGATGTTAGTGACAGAGTTGTAGAATTAGAATATTTTATTTTTACTCAACTACATAATTCAAGGATGTCGTATAAATAGTTGGTGTTAAATAATAATCAAACAATATATTCCGCTAACCCACATTTGGGCACGTTGTGGGTATAAGCTCTATATCCCCTAAAAGTAGGGAGGCCTGGCCCTGTATTGCTGTAAGGCTGTTAATGATCAATGATGAATATCTGGTGAACTGTTAGGGCTAACGCTAAAACTCGCGTGGGTGCGGGCGCGGGCGCACCACACCCGAGGGCACGTGACGTGCGCCCGTCTCAGTTAGCGCTGCTAGTATAACTTTGATGTCGAGCGTGTACAGGTGTGTCGAGTAGATTACCATGGGTTATTTACTAATTTATTATTTGGCAAAAAGACGTCAACGGAAAAAACGTCGACTGCAGAACCCGTTCTTGACAAGTAGGTTACTCAGCGGAGAATTTGATAATTCATTCGCCATACCCCATAATACTGCCCGAAATTGCACCTCAATTATTACGCGCTTTGTATCGATGTTCATGATTGTACCTAAACTCCGACGCGTGTGACCGTAGCATCTAGCGGCGCTCGACTGATTTGTAGAAACAAATCCGCTCGCGTGTGCCCGTCGCGGGCGCCCGCGCCGTGTACCCGACGCCCGCCGCGCGGGTGACAATCCGCCACCCGCACCCGCGCTCCGTCGCACGCACCTGCGCTGTCCATACTATTTTTCATTATACCCCCGCGAGTTTTAGCGATAGCCCTAAGGTGTTTGAATAATCATCGGCTCATAGCAATAAAAGATCTTTTTAAGTCGTCAACTTGTATGTTTATTTTTTTCCCCACTGCGTTACAAATGTCTCCCTATTTGTGTAGATAAGATACATTATTGTCATATCACTCTAAGCACAGGCATAACTGATATGTATCTTAAAGCGACATCCAGCTGCCGCTTCCAACACGTTTAAATGTAATAATCATACCTACGCAGCTTAATGTGGCAATGGAATATCGCCTTAAGCTTATTGGAAAAGCCTTAATATAAAAATTGTATGATGTATAAAATCCTTGTATGACGTAACGCCTAATATTGTATGTATTGTACGTATACCGTGACTGTTCATGTATGTGTATGGTGCTCCATTGTATTGTAACATAGATGTACATTCGTATCCTATTTTCGAATAAACGAGCCCTAGAATAATATTTGTTTTATTGGAACTTTTCCTTATAAGGTATCTAACTAATGAACACATGTATGGAAGAGTTGTTTCTCGTTAGGACAACAAAAAGTCCATGATAGATATATTGTGATGGCATTTATATTTTTTGAGAATAACTTATAATTAGTAGGTACCCACTTTTTTTAAATGGTTCTGTACATTTTTCTGTTGTTTTGGATGGTTTCAACACTATTTAATACGCGGATGTCTGGTAGTTATTAAATAAAACACAAAAATAAAATGTAATAATTCATTATAATATTAATCATCATCAAGTCAGAACATTTAAAAATTATAATACATAGCGTTCGATGTAGATATCCTATCATATATAAGACGCGTACCGGCGCGCAGCGTTAATCACCAGGCATCTAAATATGTACCTTATTTCGATCAGAATAGTTTTAAGTGAATATCTTTTTTTAGGTAAATTCATCAGTAATATAAGACGAATTGCTCTAGAAGGACAGAGAAATAAAGGTCTTTTCTCCATACCAGGGTAACATAGAACTGGGCGACCTAGAAAATAATTGGACAATAGGACACGTAATGAAAATAGAGAGTGATTATTACCAAATGGGAATAGCCAGCAAAGTACTGGAGTTGGCTCTCGCCAAGACGTGAATGGACACTTGTCTGGCGTGGAATATTTAGACGAAAACATTTTTCTGGTTAAATATATATAAATGTATGAATACAAATTTTCTAATTAAAAATACATTACCATCCTTTCAGAAGTTTCATTAATTATTTTCCTATCCTTTCCAATATTATTTTGAAAGTGTGTCAGTGAAATCACGTAGTTAAAAATTGTATTTAAATTAAACTATCAAAACTGTTATTGTCGTACTATATAGGGTGAACGATAGTGGCGCCACCATTATTTTCACGACTTTCTTGCCAAGCTATAAAGATGACTATAATCGAAAGTTTCAAAATAAAGGGTGTTAAACCCCGAAAGTCGCTTAAGAGAGCAAAAGAGTAGACATACTATCTATCTAAATCATATCTACGTATCGAGGGGTCAACGTCCTTTATCACTAATTTATAAGGTTCGGAGTGCCTATACAAATCTTGGTCCAATGGGGTAGTAGAAGTGAAGATAAATATGTATTATATACCTACCTACTGAAATTTGATTTACCAAATACATCAAAATAACACAAGGACTACTTGAACGGGAACTGCACGGGTGACGTCGCGGGCGTCGGGTATACAATAAAAACGTAGAACATCATTTATTATACATAGTTTAAGGACCGTCGTCTAATATGTCAGCAAACATGCTCCTAGGCGCTGGTATCTTATTCATAATATCAGGGTTTACCTGAAAAAAAAAAAAACAAAAGGCCTAATGAGCAAAGGAATATATTTAGTTATTAAAGTAAAGCACCGTTTATTTTAAACTAAACAAACACCCAAAATAGCAAAGGACATTGCCAAAATTTGCTCCAGGCAGGCTGTTGTTATTTAAATACACAATGAATTTTAAACAACTACCCATGTTTCGTAGCAATTACTGGAAAATATATCAAAAATATAAGAATTTCAATAGATTTTTTGTGTTCTGAATCACGTGACCGTCGTCGTAGTATGAAAAGTCAACTTTTATAAACCTTTATAACTTTTATCAGCAACTGCTTAGCTACAAGTAACTTTATTACAATTTAAATAGAAGATCTGTGCTTATTTAATGACACATGTATCATATCTGGGCATCTCTGGGGCAGACTTCCATATATTTTTTACCTATGTCCTTTTATTCTGTTATCTTTGTCAGACCGACAATTTTCTGAGGAATTTGACGTTAGTTACCATCATTAACAGCCTACTCACTTACGACCCACTACAGAGCCAGACATGTGGGTGTCTTTGGTGTAATGGTTAGCATATGCGGCTTCAATCATGAGGTCCTGATTTCGAATGCTAGAAAGTTAGCCCGCTTCCATCTTAGATTGCATCATCATTATTTACCAAAACGTGTGATTGCAGTCAAGGGCTAACTTGTAATGAATAAAAACAAAAATCTTCCATTTAAGGTTGGCGACAGCGGCGGAGGAGGGACGGGCACCTTGCGTGCTTGGCGAAATTATAGATTCTCTATGAGCAAGAGTAGGGGGGGAGGACTAAAAAACTTACCCTGATCCTAACTTCCCGAGGCATGAAGTCGTGGAAAAAGCAGTAGAAGTCGTAGTGCGTGCTCACGATGCACAGGCGCGCCATCTCGTGTTTGAGGTCGGCGATAGCGGCGGGGGGAGCGACGGGCAGCTTGCGGACGTCTTTCGCGAAGTTGTACAGTTTCTCCACCAGCTTCTCTGCGCGGACTCGAGCGCGGTAGTCGTATCTGAGCGTGGACATTAGTATCAACTAACACTGCCTGGTTGGTCTATTGCAGAGGTTCTTTAAGGCGTGACTCGAGTCTAGTAGAATGGCTAAGTCCTGTTTAAGGATTGCGAGTCCCCAGAACTAAGTCTCTCAAATATAACTAGACTCGGAGCTAAAGAGTGAGCCCGAGACTTAAGACTCGTGTCCTTTGGAACACAATTCAAGGCCGTAGTGCGTAGTAGGGTGCGCACGGATTATAATTTTTTTATTTAAACACACTAATTTGCACAAACTTTACACGATTTTTTTTTTACTTTTTCTGACTCTCCCAGATCAGAGTAACCTAGTAAGATGGGGAAAAGCCTCGGAAAAATCTTGCTATACCTGTGGTGAGGCAGTGGGCACTGCAAGGCACTTATTGGTAGGATGCAAGGTGCTCCTGGACAGGGGTCTCTACTCACGCCGCCACGACAGAGTACTAGAAATCATACGTGAAGCTATAAGCCTTTCAGTAGCTAGGGCTCATAAAGGGTTGACGACGAATAAAAGATAAACTAACTTCGTTAAAGCAGGCTCAAGTACAAATTCCACCAGCAAGCCTTATTCAATTCTGGGCTCTGCTCCTGATTGGACTATATTAATGGACACGTATGAAAAGCACTATAAAATCCCGGAAGACTTAGCTATTACGACATCTAGACCGGACATATTTCTTTTTTCCAAACAAATCAAACGTATAGTACTTGTTGAGCTTACAGTGCCGTGGGAAACAAACATCCCTAAAGACCATGTATTCAAAGTGAATAAATACTATGACCTTACTAATGAACTAACCAAAAATGGCTATGTGGTTAGTTTATACGCGGTAGAAGTGGGTGCGAGGGGTATACCAGCGAAGTCTACAACCTGCTAAAAGACCTTGGCCTTACTAGAAGTGCAGTAAGCTCCATATTGGAACGAGTGTCCAAAGCTGCACTAGTAGGGTCCTTCCGAATATGGTTGGGCAGGGAGAATAACTTGAACAGAGGAGGTGAGTGTTGACGCGCGTCACAAAGGGTACCCTTAAACCTACACCCGAGTCACAAGTCTCGGGCTCTGTTCGGAATTTTTCTCTCAGCCACGCGATGGACCCGGCACCCGCACGGTGAATCCATGGAATGCTAAGATATTCGTCTCTCTTTTACTATCGTATTATTTACCTATTATTATTATTTCAAAAGGTACACCACATCACAATATTAAGTAAGTCCAAGTCCAAACTGAGACGTTTTGTTTAAAATGGGAAAAAGAAATGCTTAATATCTCACAATCGGATCCAGGATCATGATTTAAAAGACTTCATTGAGCTATCAAGGTAGGTTCAAACCGCTGTAGAAATACCCAAATTGTTCAGAAGTGTAAATTGTTTCCGAAGGTTAAGTCTTAAAACAGCATTGCATAAAATGACAGTAAAAATTCAAAGTGCAGAAAATACTTACTTAGGCTTCAGTTTATCTTCCAAATATTTGTACAGTCTCTTAGTAATCCACGGAGCGTTCTTTCCTCGGAACCTCTTTGGGGGTTTATATTTCAAATCCTCTAAAAACTCTGGTGGCAACATCCCACCTATGATGGGATTGACTTTTAGTGTTTGCTTGGTTGGTTTCTTTGATATCCGACCCTGTTTAGGAATCTCGGGAATTTTGAACGGGTTATACGGCTTCCTTGCCATTTTGAGTGAGTTCATTACTTGTTCTTGCTGCAAGTTGTAAAATCTGTTGTAGTGGGTATGAGACTTAAACAATATTTATATTTCAGGCATATCCACATTGTTGTTTATGTCCTGATAAATGTTAACATTGAATGATTGGACTACGACATCTGTATAATTTCTAAAAACTAATACGAGTAGTAACTAATATTAGATATAAAAGCGAAAGTTTGTTACTGCCTTTCCGATGCAACTATTGACCCGATTTGGCTGAAATTTGAAATAGATTTTTATCCCAATATATAAACGGGAACGGAAACCACTCGGGTAGTTATTTATAACTAACGTTGAATGATTAGAATTCAATTACCAATGTCAAATAAAAAGGTGGGTATCTTGGAAACAATGGTGTCAATTGACATATTTACGAGTATATCTACTTACTAGTTTTCGTCGCGCCTCAGCGTTTTCTTGTTTGACCTTCAGTAAATATCTTTCTAAGCTTTGCAGCCTCTTCTGCTTTGACACGTCATGATTAGATTCTTCTGCAGTGTCATTGTCACCCGATACCTCTGTCTCTTTATATGACACATTCCGGTTCTCCAGCTCTGATTCACTTTCTACATCTGGTTCTTGCTCTCTGTCCGATTCTAATTCATGACTTTGTTCTTGGTCAGTTTCCATATCTTCGTTTTCTAGTTCTCTGGCTGACGCATATGCTTGACTCGGTTCTTGTTCTCTATCAGATTCCATTTCTTCGTCTTGTTCTTGATCTCTGTCTGATTCTAAAGCATAAATTTGCTCTTCTTCTCTATCAGTTTCAATATCTTCATCTTCCTGTTGTTCTCTGTTTAACGTAGCTTCTTGACTCTGCTCTTGTTCTTTTTCAGACTCGAGTTGTTCTTGCTCTTGTTCTTCGTCTGATTCTAGTGCATAGCTTTGATCTTGTTCTCTATCAGTTAAAATATCTTCCTCTACCTGTTGTTCTATGTTTAACAGAGATTCTTGACTCTGCTCTTGTTCTTTATCAGACTCGAGTTGTTCATCTTGTACTTGTTCTTCGTCTGATTCTAGTGCATAGCTTTGCTCTTGTATTCTATCAGTTAAAATGTCTTCCTCTTCATCTTGTTCTCTAATTGACTTAAAAAGTTGAATCTGTTCTTGTTCTTTATCAGACACTATTTCTTCATCTTGCTCTTGTTCCATATCAAAATCATAATTTTGTTCTTGTCCTTTATCAGTTTCATTTTCTTCCCCTTGTTCTCTATTTGACTCATGTTCCTTACATTGATTTCCATCTTGATCAGATTCCATTTCATCTTGTAATTTATTAAACTTAGATTCTTCAATTACTTGTTCACTAATAGATTCCATTGTTTTTCCTAGCTCTTGAATTTTGTTACATTCAACACTTTTTCCTTGATGTTGATGTTTGTGTGATTCTAATACTTTACTTTGTTCGTGTCTTTCAACAACTTCTTCATCTTGCTCTTTTTCTTTACCAGATTCTAATACTTTTTCGTCTTCTTGATCGTGATAAGACTCAAAATCGGGATACTCTGTAGAGTTTGCCATTGGCATTCTTATAGTACCTGATGTTAAATCATTGAAATTGTCTTTAGTTTTGTTTACAATTTCATTAATATTAGTATGGTGTGTTGACTTATTCGATATTAGATCCTGATTAGTTTGTCGTTTTGCTGATCTTTCTATAGCTAGAGCACGCAAGGATTTTCTCGGAGTAAAATCTTTACCAAATGTTTGGCGTAATGTTTGACGAGTAGTTCTGTGCGAATCCCAACCTGAGCCTTCGGCGCTAAAGTTTAAAGACCCATCTGTTAGTCCTGTACTTTCTGTATCGGAGGCTAAACTGGGTCGTATATCAAGCTCTTTGATAATCGTTTTTGATTTACCCATACTTCTGGTTCGACCTAAGCTAGTGAAGACCTCTCCTGGGTGTGTTCTACCTTGCAAAACTGCTTCTGGAGATAAGGTATCGCGTTTATCAGTCTCATTTTGTTCTTTTTCAAAACCTACATCATTAGAGTATCTTCGTTCATCTGCTTCATGCTCTCTGTACAGTTTTTCTTGATTGTTATGCTCACTTTTATTTTTTTCTTGTGTTTTTTGTGCACTTTTATTATTGTCATGAATGTCTTGTTTAATTTCATTTTCTTCGTGTTTTTTTTCTTCACTTTCATTTTCATGTTTGTTTTCATGTTCAATAACGCCTTGTGTTTTATTATGTATTTGCTTAACATTTATATCGTAAGTTTGTTCATCTTCGTATTCTAAGGTGAAGTTTTCACAATTGTCTGCACTTTCATCTATAAGTGTTTTTTTATTTTCTTCGTCAACTATCTCCATTTGAATATTTTCTTCGGTTTTATCAGCTGAGACATCCTGTACATGTTTTGAACTATTTTTTATAGACGTTTCTCTCAAAGATTTCTTTTTATTTATCATAACATCAACATTATTTTTTGTTTTGTTTAAAGTGTTTTCTTCATTCTTGTTGTTATTAGTTGAAATATTTAGTGTATGCATTGATCTATTTCTCACAGAGGTTTTGTCAGCTGAGATATCTTGTACGCGTTTTGAATTATTTTTTATAGAAGTTTCCTTCAGAGATTTCTCATTATTTATCATAACATCAACATCATTCTTTGTTTTGTTTAAAGTATTTTCTTCTTTCTTGTTCTTATTAGTTGAAATATCTTGTGTATGTATTGATGTATTTCTCACAGAGGTTTTGTCAGCTGAGACATCCTGTACAAGTTTTGAACTATTTTTTATAGAAGTTTCTCTCAGAGACTTCTCATTATTTATCGTAACATCAACACGATTATTTGTTTTGTTTGAAGTATTTTCTTCATTCTTGTTCTTATTAGTTAAAATATCTTGTGTTTTTGTGGATCTATTTCTCAGAGAGGTTTCTTTTACGGATTTGTTCTTATTTAATGTTATATGAGTGTTAGTTTTTGTTTTGTTTAAACTTGTGTTAAATAATTGTAATTCTTCAGTTTCTGTATGATCTACTTTAGAATTTGAGTAATTTGACCTCTGTGCTTGAATTAATGTCGTAGATTTGTTTAAATTATTTTCTTCAATCATTGTTTCATGAGTTGAAATATCTCGAATATGTTTTGATGTACTTTCTAATGAAGTTTCTTTTAGAGATTCATTATTGTTTCTTACTTTACTCTGAGAGTGTTTGTTAATTATATTCAATTCTTCTTCTTCTTCAGTTTCTATATGAATAATTTCAGAGTTTGATAGATTTGTCTTATCTGACTGATATGAATTATTGGAATTGTTATTTTGTCCAGGCGATTTTTCTAGGTTAGGTAATCGACTCAGCCTTTTTTGTTTTAAGGGTGTTGTTTCACCAATTTCGAATTGATGTTCAACCCTTGTTGAAGAAGCAAGATGTTTCCATTCATCGAAATCTCCATCTTGCATATAAGATTCAGATGAATGCATTGAACTTGATCTTCTCTTCAACAAATGTTGCTTTTCTGGTTTTTTCGAAAATCCGAATAACTTGGGTTGTATAGGTTGTATATCTGGGATTTCATCTTTACTGTCCTGCAAAAGAAATGCACCAAAAGTTTTCTTTTGCTTAGGTTTCATAACAAAAAGATTATGTCCTTGACCTTGTGTAGGTCTTACTGGACTTTTACTTAAAGTTTTATTTGCAGATGCACTCAGTAGTCCTGCAGAGAATGCAGGTTTTGTCTTTTGTTTTCCTTGATTAAAAAGTTTTTTGGGCATAACATTAATATTCTGGTCTGTAGTTGTTTGATCAAAGAAACTTTTTTGTGATTTTCTTATATTCTCTTTGTCATTGATGAATTTTCTTTTTATCGTCAGCTGAGGTTGGTTAACATGTTTTGTGAATATTTTATGTTGAGGAATGATTATACTGTGAATAGATTCACCATCACTGCTCTCTGGTAAATCCTCGCTCATATTTTCATCTTCTTGGCTGTAAAAATTATTTTTGAATTAAATTAACAATATATAAGTTATAATATTTATTACTAAATCTGTCTCTGAGTATATCTACAGCAAAATATAAACCTACCTTAACACTTCAAAATCGTACACCTCTGCAATATTTGTAACTTTCACAGTTTCTACATTTCTTTCTTCCATAATTTCAGTCACATTTCTGGAGTTGGGTTCCATTTTTTTCCACCAACTATGACCTTAAACAAATTGATCAAACAAATAATGGAAATGTAAAACTGTAACAGAGAAATGAAGTTTCAATGATGTCAACAATTTATGCCACAATCAATTAAGCCATGCAAACAAAAGAATATTATATATATTATATGTACACCAACTGCACTCTTATATAATAATATTAAAAAGTCCATTAATTAATATTTATGAAGCTCTATTTATATTGACTTAGATGTGAAAGTGTTGTGAAAACATTTTTTCTACAATGTATGTGCAGTACATTACAAATCACGACAATTATTTATATAATTTGATCTTCATTTATGATCCCACACTGTTCCTATATGGTTTGGGATACCGTGAGTGATAAAGTTTGACTTTGTAACTATTTCTATCAGATATTAATGATTGTGACCAGGAACAATGGCTTTACATGCTCTCTGGACCCTACTAACTTTGAAGCTCCATAATGAATTTGTTGAAGGAAGGTTTAAAAAATATCCCTTAGTGACGCTGTAAGCTCAACAAATACTATACAATTGATTCCTATAGAATAAAGGAAAATCTTCAATCTAGATGTCTTCTGGGCACATGAAAAGCACTATAGAATAGTGCTTTCCATGTGTCTATTAATAAAGTCCAATCAGGTGCAGTCTAGAACTGGGTAAGGCTTGTTGATGGAATTAGTATTTGAGCCTGCTTTAGAAAAGCCAGTTTGTCTTTTATTCGTTGTCAACACTTTTTGGGCTCCAGCTATTAAAATGCTTTTATAACTTCACATATGATTTTCAGTACTCTATGCTAGCAGCGTGAGTAAAGACCCCTCCCTGTCTAGGAACACCTTGCATCCTACCATTAAGTGCCTCGCTGTGCTGCCTCACAACAAGTTTAGGAAGACTTTTCTGAAGCTTTCCCTAATTATAAAATTAGTTATGAAAGTCCCTATCTCATATTAATTTATTCAGGAAAACCAACTGTTAATACATTATTTCTAGACCATTATTTGTACATTGTGAGCTTTAGTGAATGTTTAGCTTTTAACAGGTTTTCACAACATGCAAAATAATTTTGATTTAAGCTGTCATAATTATAAAGTCAATATATCTATTACTCTAACTACAGTACAAAAAACTAATTTAATTGTGTTACTGCATACCAATAGTGCAATTCACTGTAATAGTAAATTAAATACTAGACATTTTTTTAAACATTGTGTTTGAATTACTCAGAGTTAAAATGCAGTGAACTATTGGTCATGTTTGTTGAATATACAACTATAATTTATGACTTAATTAACACTTTTTTAACCGACGAAAAAAAACGGAGGAGGTTCTCAATTCGACACGTATATTTTTTTTTTTTTTTTTTTTTATGTATGACCACGCATAACTTTTTACAGTGTTGTCCGATTTTGATATCTTTTTTTATTAGAAAGGGCATACATCCAAGGTGGTCCCATTGTCCGCATGTTAGGATCTGATGACGATATCCTGGGGAAATTGAAGGAACTCTTCAAATTTTGGAGGCACGCTTACAGCGATTTCGGTTTTTGTATCGGTAACAGTAGCTTTTTGGCAACTAGTGCCGTTTAATATACTATGATAGTATAGCACGAGTACCAGCCAAGGTTTCTACTTTCAAGGACGTTACCTAGAACCCACAAACTTCTTTACTACGTAAAATAAATGTTCCTTAAACTTGCTGGCACCGACTTCATAGATATGCTTAAGTAAATTAAAGCAACTAAATGACACAGTTATTTTTTACTTTTTAGTGCGCTTTGAGTCGGTTCTATTTTTTGTTAAAAAATTTTATATTAAAATTATATTATTTATGACACATTGATGGATGGTATTTATTCACACAATGCAGGTGCTGTCATAGTACTGGACAGTTTGTATCGAAATATGATATTTAAGGGCACTGTTTGTAGTACTAAGTTGATAAGTTGTTCATATGTTGACAATACTAAGCCTAAAATTATGTTCTTTGATGACAATATAACATGGATTTCCTTATGACTGCCTAAAAAATTGTCTTTGTATTACCTTTAGTAGAGAGTAAATTTAAGTAACACTTACTGGCAGGTTCATCAATGTCTGTCACATCATTTAGCACAGATTTTCTGTTCACAGGTGACAACTGAAATGAATCTTGCAGGATTTTGGAAAGGCGTACAGAAGTGCCAGATGTAGCTGAGCATACACTCCTCGTACGACGGGACTTACGAAGGCGTGGAGACTTCGGGTCTAGAGAGTGAGCGGGCGATGTTGCCCTTAAACTTGCCATTTTGCAACCTGTAATATATATAACAATTACCAGTTCAGAATTATATAGGTACAGTTTAGATCAAAATCTAGTTTAACCCCTGGGGGCCTGACATTCAAACCTCCTTCGTTGAGGCCCGCGGCTACCCGGGTAGCGACGGAGCTATAATGACAGCTGTCATTATTTGCCGGTTGCCAGGGGACCCCTCGGGGCTGTGAAACTTTAATAGGGCGATATTACCGTCAAATTTTTTCTACCTATAAGACACATTGTCAACCGTTTGTTTTGTTGCTTGACTTTTAAATGTAGTTTTGCTTGCAAGAAAGCAATAGTTCTCAAGATTTGAGCATACTTTGAATTTTCCTAGCTTTTATTTGATTGAAAGAATGAATAGCTCCTCAATGAAGAAAAGAAACAAGTTTAATGAAACTTTAAATGCAACATGTTAACCCTACAAGGCTCAATTTTTTTTTAGTGCGTGACAAAAATATATATGTTGTAATAAGTGATCAGAAGCTAGGAAAAATTTATAAAAATATCAATAAAACCATATTTTACGAAAAAATCAACTTTTTATTTTAGTTCCACATATGGTACACTGAGCCTTAAATGTACCTTTTGGTATTAAACTTGACAAAGAGGAAAATGCTCAAACCCATCACATCTGACATCATGAGGAAGTACTATTGATGTATTTGGCTTCTGCCTTTTATTTATTATCAATCTTTCTATCAGATAAACTTGGTATACCTCTCTTTTTGCTTATCGCTGGCCCAAACATTTCCCTACTTCAAATTTGAAGTCCTTCTGCATCATCATGGTTGGCGTATGCTGCTGCTCCCACTCTTCTGTACAATAACCAGCTATTAATAAGAGTTACATCAAGAAGATGATAAAATAACCTCAAGCACCATTTTTTGGTCCTAATTTTTATTTTATATTTCCCTGGAAACGGATCTAGGGCATATGGGTGGTGTGGATCCTCCATCACCCATATGATGGTTATTTGTTTTGATAATTTGGAGACAGTCCACTTGTATGTATTTCTTTTGTTTCTTGCAGTATCTTCTTGCCTTTTCTATTGGCTCTTAACACACAAGATGATAATAGAACAAGGTTTATTGTTGTACTGACTGAAACTGTGACAATATCTGTATTATCTCAGATTGCTACCAATTGTTCTGAATATCCTCTTTGAACCTTTTCATATTTTAGGTCTTTTAGGAAACATATTTTGAGGTCTTTTGCTGAACGACCATTGTTCACCGTTCCCATCGACTGTATTCCCTCTTTACCCGCGAGATTCAATGTATACTATAGGTGTCTGTAAGTTTATGTTTCCAAAAAATGTAAAAGAAGGTGGATAAAAAGATGATTTCTACGACATAAATTTTCTCTTTTTGACTTTGGGTGACCAGTCACAGAGCCAAGGATTCTAGATCTTTGATAGATTGTGTTACTCAAAGTCCATAATCGTATAAGTGTACGAGATTGTGTAATGGTACCTATAGTTGTCCCTGAAGTCATTCCTGATGTACTAGGCTAAGGGTCTGATATTTCTGGCTGAAAATATTCGAGGAGGAGATGTACACTGATGTCTATGCGCAGATAAGGAACCCTTCACTTCGCTAAGTAACTCGGATAAAAAGTTTTGGATGGACTGAATTTTTTCGATGTTATCATCACTTTCAAGATCAGAAAAATCTTCTGCGTCTTTACTCCCAGAAGGAATATTCAAGAAACCCTCAATATCTTGATCACACAATCTTACCAGCATAATCTGCAATCAAATCAAAGTAAGTTATCATAAATATGAAGAAATAAAAACGGACACTAAAGCTCAACGTACCGTATGTGGAACATACATAAAAATATGATTTACTAATACATTTATTATTGTAATATCAAAAACAACTTACCTCGGCAAAATATACACTTCGTTATAACAAACAAAATTTTTTTTGGAGTCCAAACTGTTCAATAAGTATTATTTTTTTATTTTTGAATTCATACAAATGACTGAAGCATCACTTTCAACCGAATTTCACGCTGAATGCACTATAAAAAAAGCACGAACGACTTCTTCAGGTAAAGATTCGAATTACTTTGTTGCTAAATGTTTGTAGCTTCTATCAAGATGTCAAAAATGTGGCTACCAATAATCTAATAGCTATAGGAACTATTTAATTCGGTGTTCCACATATGGAACTAGGTGCCTTGTAGGGTTAACTTCTCTTAGCACTAAGCCTTTCACTTGAATTTTGTTGAGGATGTGCAAATCATTTAAAATTTGCAAGTCGTTTTATTGAAAATATCTAAAAAATATTTAATATCATATTAAATATTAATAACAAGTGTTTTAGAAGAATATTTTTGTGAACACTTTTTGTAATGTGAAAAAAGTTGTACAATGCAATGCCTATTTTAATTACGATTTTCATATTGTGGGTTGTACTTACTTATACACTGTTATTATTTCATTCACCACAAACATATATGAAACTTGTAATGAATTATAAACACGTACATACAAATTCAGAATCATGAAACATAAATTCAGAAACCGTTGAAAGAATAATTTCGAATTTGAAGTTGTCAAAAGTCAATGCCAATCAGTATTTTTTTTTTCCAAGTATCCATTCCATTCCATAATGTCTGTGGTCCAACTGTATAAGTCTTAGAGAAAGTATCCTATAGAGATGCTACTGGGTGGCTCTTGGGGACTGTAAAAAAAGTAATCCGACTGAATTTAATGTGCCTACGAGAGAGGCCATCTTGCATTATTTAAATACCTTGAATTAATTTTAATAGTTAATACCACAAATGTAAAGATAAATTTTTACAAGCTCAAAATACAGTAGTGTTGTAACATGATCACTATATTCTTCCATTTAGGAGAGCGGATTTGGAGCATAGGCCCATTACGCTGTTCCCATTGCGGGTTAGCGGGCTATGGTGATAAGGTTTGATCACTATAATGATGATAGAATTTGGCTACTGAAAATTTAAAAAAAATGGAGGGCATTCCCAAATTTATAGTGCAAATATTTTAATAACTTAGTTTGATACTTGCAATTTAATTTGAGGCATAGTGGTGTAATATCGCCAACTTCCCGAATTTGGGCTTAGAATAATGATAATTTCTTCGAAAAAATAAAAAGTTGGAATTACTTCACAATCCGACCCTAGATTCGAAACTAGGACGTCTTGAAGCCACATAGGCTAACCCAACGTGGCAGCCCTTATGTATAATTTAACATTTAATTAATATGTACCGAAATGTAACTAAGTAAGAACAAAATATATTTTAAGAAGCAAGCAAAGTCGGTTAAAGAGCTTATATTAGAACAATTGTTTGATTGCCACGTCAGCCATTTGTTGACATTAATTATTTAAGACTATGCTAACAATAAACAAATGGATTGATAAGATATTTGCAAAAGTGTCTAGGTAAGTATGTATAATGTAATAGTGTTTATATACCTGACACGTTTTTCGTTGACATGCGTAGACCCTCGATTAAAAATTGTACCTGCCCGCCGATTGTGTAAGTTGATCGTAAATGTCTGACTGAATTTTATGTCGTTATCTTTGTCGGAATGACAGTTTTTAAGGGATTTGACTTTTGATTTGGCTTAGCTTAGATAAAAAGCAAGCAAGTGGGTCATACTATAAATGAAATAAGTTTAAGCTTAAAATTTTTGTTTCAATTATAAACTTTGTCATCATCAGCTTGTTATATTGTGCTATTACATGATCAGCAGGTCTAATATACGCCCAAAGAGATACATGTAATTTCTTTTTAGAGAGACACCTCTCTCTTTCCTTGTATTGAAGCGAAAGAGAGAGCTACATTTTTTATTTCGCAGCTATTAGTCGACTTTTGTCATTTTCTTTACACGATATATTTGTTCGGGCGTATGTTAGGTGTACTGGGCTTCCTCCTAATGGCAGAGTGCATCTGAGGTCTAAGCCCGCCACGCTCATCTTGTGATGGCGAGCTCAGGTGTTTATGTTTAATATTGTAATTGTATCACACAGACGTACATACGTGTAGGTGCTAATGATAATAACTGTGTCCGATGACTGCTTTCTGAGGCGCAGGGTGTGATTTCATAAACTTTCAAGTCGAGTCCTGACGCGAACCCAGGACATCGTTATTCAAAACTACAAAAGCTAACCGCTGAGCCAGTGAGATAATTGGAGAAAAAAAAATGATAAAAACGAGCTAGCTAATAAATATTACTCTGAAAAAATTATAACTCTCAGATTGGTCAATCTGAGATTTTTCACGAGAATTTAAACCTAGGAACAGTGATATAACGATACAAATAGTTAAAAAAAATTATAGACCCAATATAAGAGTAAGTTGGCGGATATATTCCCTATTTGTTTACCCGATTACGCAGATAATATTCCAAAACCAGTAATGGACCTACCAATGCTTGATTAATATAAGCTGTGTAAAAATTATTTAGTTAGAAGAGGTTATTAGTAGTCAGTAAGCGTAAACATTTACTGTAAAATTGATGAATTCTTAAATGTTAAATTCTGACGACCTCCGTGGCGCAGTGGAATGCCCGATGGATTGACAAGACGGAGGTGGGAGATTGATATTTTTCTTAATATATTCGCCGTGGATAATTACCGACAAAAACGTACCGCCAAGCGATGATTTATCGTTCGGGTATGACGTCGTGTAGAATCTTAAAGGGGTGTGGATTTCTTGTTCTACTCCTAACAAGTTAGCCTGCTTTCATCTTGGATTGTATGATCACTTAACAACAGGTGTGATAGCAGTCAAGGGCCAACTTGTCGATAAAAAAAATGACAAAGGTAATTGAAGGCCATTGAATACGCTTTTACCTTCACATCACTATCTCTACATATTACAAAATAAAGTTTCTGCCGCGTCTGTCTGTCTGTTCGCGATAAACTCATAGACCACTGAACAGATTTTCATGCGGTTTTCACCAATAGAGTTAGGGCTAAAGTTAAAACTCGCGCGGGTGCACGCTCGTATATGTATAATGAAAAATAGTATGGACAGCGCAGGAGCGTGCGAAGGAGCGCGGGCGCGGATGGCTGGCACATGGCGCGGGCGCCCGCGACGGGCACACGCGAGCGGGTTTGTTTCTACAAATTGGTCGAGCGCCGCTAGATGCCATGGTCACACGCGTCGGAGGCTAGGTACAATCATGAACATCGATACAAAGCGCGTAATAATTGTGGTGCAATTTCGGCCAGTATTATGGATTATGGCGAATGAATTATCGAATACTTGTCAAGAACGGGTTATGCAATCGACGTTGTTTCCGTTGACGTCTTTTTCCAAATAATAAATTAGTAAATAATCCATGGTAATCTACTCCACACACACTGTACTGTACACGCTCGACATCAAAATTATACTAGCAGCGCTAACTGCGGCGGGCGCACGCGACGGGTGCCCGCTAGCGGATTTGTGGCCCGCCGCGGTCGTCCGACGGGTGCGCCCGCGCCCGCACCCGCCCGTGTTTTAGCGTTAGCCCTTAAAGAGCTGAGGAAGGTTTTTGTACATATTTTGTTTTGGTTTTGTATAAATTGGCGCAAATATGACGATATTGTTGTCACTTACGTGGGAACTTTCATTGAAAACGCTGCATTGCCCCTTTTAAAGAATTGCTCCTTTTTTATTAGACATATAGCTTGTTATATTCATTCTTTCTTTTAAAAAAAGGTCACGTACATCATTTTCTATGACCTTCTTGGAGGGTAGTAAACACTATTTTGATTTTGATTTTTGATTATGATTTAGACCGGTATGTAAGTTAATCTGTCTCCACGTAACCTCTAAACTGGTTAATATTTTTATATCATCCAGAGTAATGCACTATTTTTATAAAACATACAAAATACTAAATACGAGTCACTATAGTAAGCACAAACACTCGTGGCAGATTCATTAATCAAATGTGCAGTTCTTCACTGCTGTTAAGTGTAGTTCGTTTATTTTATTCATTACAAGTTAGTCCTTGGCTGTAATCACACTAGATGGTAAGTGATGACATTATCGAAGAAGGAAGCGGGTAGACTTGTTAAGACTGGGATGAAATACACACTACTTACCTGCGTCTTATAAATCCTCTGCGCATACCTCTGCGTCACGAAAGCCAAATTGCTTAGCGGTACATCTTTGGATTTCGGTAGGGTGATAAATATCCCAAGATTTTTTTTGACGTGACAACGTCTTATAATTCGATAGAGCCGGCTGCACGCACGAAAAAACATGACTCATGCGGCGTTACCTCGCTTTGAGCGTCCTGTAAGGCTTCAAGCCAGCGGGACCAGGACCAATAGTATCACAATTGGCCTATCCAATTGGCAGGATCTCCGTCTATTAAATATAATTACTGCACTTACCAATGTGTCACGGAAAAATTAATAGCCGCCAAATTTATTAAATCGAAATCAATTATTTCATTACGTTAAATTAATATTTATAAAAATATTGTTAAATAAAAAATTTTAATAACCAATTAAATGCTACCATTACCATCAGTGATTTCTTACGTAGATACCAATATCAGTAAACCGAACGATTTTTTTTCATACAGATATTGATCCAGGTGGCTGGTATAAAACTGGCTTCTGTAAAGCCTAACTGCCTAAATACCAGCTGTTAGATTGTCGCCACATTTCTAATGTTTCATAACCCCAGGTTATTAGCCGCCAGTGGTTTTCTTCACGTAGAGTTAATTCGTTTATTCCCAGATATTTTTTTTACTCTAACCTCGTTTTAACAGTCTTATTACGTGTAATCTACGATTAAAAATGAAAAGCAGGCAATAAAAAAACTAAGAATTTAGAAGCTTCACATTAGGTTTAAACTCGTTGAGCCGTTTTTTAATTAAGAATTCTACATCATACGTTACCTACGTATGCATTGAAAATTGCTAATTACAATTTTCAGCTTAATTACTACGTACCAATTTTTAAAAAGTCACAAAGTAGGAACATAGAAATATCTAAACATCCGGACATAAGTATTTATATAATACTTATTATGGGATGTAGTATCTAGTAACGTCGGTTTGTTTGCTGTGTAAAAGATATTAAAGATATAAATAAGCATTAGTTGTATCATTCGTCATTTGTTATACGTTGTTACGATGATAGTGTCAAAGGACGTGAACGTGAAACATGGGGACAAAACGACGGTAAGTATATTTTATTTTTATCCCCGACGATTTACCAAGGAGGATATAGGTAGTTTAAGTTGACAGAAAACATGCTCGGAGGAGTGTAAGATTTAAAACTAAAATTAACTAACGTTTATTAACTAAAGTTACTGTTTAGCATTAATCTGTAGCTTTAGTTATAGATCTATTTTACTATAGAAGTCTTCTAAGGAAGTAGACTTTGGCGACTGTGAAAGTTGAGACTGAAATTGTTAGGCAAATTAATAAAAAATTAAATTATTTTTTATTATAGTGCAAATGTTGCAATAACTCAGTTTGATACTTGCAATTTTATTTATTTTTTAGACAGGTAGCAATGTTTTTACACATATACAACTTTTTATGACAGAAACGCAGTTTTGACGGTCGATTTTAGTCTCTACTTGCAGTAATCAAACTCTTATAACTTTACACGAAACAGGGAATTAATTCATTCGCTAGAAATGTTGTCAGCATGTAAACATTGTATGTAAACATTAAAATGCGGGTAGCTGTGCAAGTGCGACGCATTGTTAAATAGTGCAGTTCAATGTAAATATAAAAAATGCGAATGCATTTGCTTTAAATAAAGGCTGACGCGTTTCTTGTAAAAAAAATTACCTCATTATTAACAACATCCGCCAAGTTTTTAACACGAAAAATATTGCCCGTGTATTTTATTAAATAAAGTATACTTAGAATAGTATCGCTATACCTAGAAACTTAATTAACGTTAGTTTGTTAGGAACAAAACAAAGATAAAGTGCTTTCAGTTAAGTAGTGTCAGGCACAAAGTTATTAATTATCTTCTTACGTTGCTTGTTTCTAACTCTTTCTAACGAGATAAAGTGAACTTATTTAGCTTTAAAAACTATCTAGATGCACATTTAACTAGTGGACGTTCGCGGTATCGTTCGCACGGAAACCATTTTAAAAATGAAGGTAGAAATTACAAGTATTTTCCTTATTTTTTTGACTGCTATCACACCTAATGTTAAGTGATGATGCAATCTAATATAAGCAATTTCTATTAAATAGGATTGTATAAAAAATCCACACCCCTTTCGATTTTTACACGACATTGTTCCTTTCTACCTCTTTAAATCGCTTGGCGGTACGTCTTTGTCGGTAGGGTGGTACCTAACTAACCACGGCGAAAGCCTCCCACCAGCCGAACGTGACACGAAGTGTGTGTTCTTTATTAAAATTTTAGCCCGTGGGCCGCAACTCCAGCCTATCCGTGGAATTCGGTAGGCCGCTGACCGAAAATCAAATATCAAAATATCAGTATTATTCCATAGCTCGGCCCAGCACTTGAACACAGCACCCCGTGATATAAGCCACATAGTTGAATCACTGGGATAATAAAGTGTACCTACATAGACAGATTATTATACTATTGGGTCAACAGTACGAATAATTTTATAAAAATATCAATAACATACATTACTTATTCGTTAACCAGCACTGTTAATCAACAGAATTTGCACGCTTATGAGCTTCAATATCTCCTTATCTTATGCAAGTCACAACAAGAGAGTGACCACTGTGGTCGAAATACCGGAGGAGAAATAAAAAAAGAAATATCTAAGTAATTGACGAATTGACAAAGTTGGAACAGTTTGAGAAATAAAAAATGTACCTAATTGATGAACCATTTTTTAGGCGACAGACCGGTTTCCACGGATGGTTATCATTATTATGCTCGCCGAGTTCTGCGAGAGATTTTCCTTCTCAGGCATGAGAGGCAAGTAACTTTTATATCTATTTTTAAACCTTTTGTTATACACAATTAAAGCCTTAATACTTCTACGATTAAGAGTACTGTCTCGGATCCGAGTGAAATCTCCGCCTCTTAACATCAATAGTTTCGCTTAGTTGGTTTAATGTTAAACATTTTGTAGATCAAACAGAAAAAGTTTAAAGAGATTTGTACAATAGTATAGTTAAATTCATACTTACTTCTGAAGAGAGAGAAGAGCAGTTGTCGAAGTATTTAAAGGCCTATGACATAAAACCTATGTATCAGGTTGATGGAAGTTTCTCTCCTACTTTCCGGTTTTTTAACATTATTTAATGTTAAAAATGCATTGAGCCTATTCTAGTTAATAGAAATACTTCTAAAAAATCCACTGAAAAGCAGAATTTTTGAAAATTTTATGACATAAAATATAACCTTTCTAAAAAAAATATTTTTTAACCAGTTAAGACATGGTGAAGTAGTTAGATAACCAACATTAAAATACACATCGAATTGAAAACATCCTAAAAAATAAAGTCGATTAAAAATATCGTGTTGCTTCGATTACACTCAGCGCCAATATGAATTCAGTTTTAGAGAGTTATAGAATTCAGATCGTCCTAATTAATTAGTTCTGTCGACCGTTACATGTTTCAGCGTTTCTCACTCTGTATTTACGCAGTAAGCTGGGCTACTCTGATGAGGGAGCTACGGAAATATACCATGTTTTCAGCACATTCGTGTATTTCTTTCCTATTTTGGGTGGAATCGTTGCCGACAACTACCTTGGGAAATTTAGGTATTGCATTTTCAATTATAATTGTTTACAGGTTTCGTAAGTAGCAAGCTCTCTGGTGCTTGTATGTGTGGCTCGAATTATTAAAAAATTTCTATAACAAGAGTCGATTTAAATATTACGTTTAATTATTTTACTATTTTATTAGTCCAGTAGTTACTACAGACTAAAAAAATAAAACAGCTTTCTTTTAAGAAATACTTAATAACAATTAACAGTCTTGACTTGAATGAAGTTTCAGTTAAAAAGCACGTATACTCTAAATCCATTATAATAACTTCAGCTTAGGGGTTAAAGTATGAAATTGCCGATTTGTACTGAAAAATATATTTTTTTTTTAATTTAACATATTTATTTAATCAAAATAATTACTATTATTATCTATAGATTGCTGCCATCTAATAGGAAGCTCATTTATGCCTTTGCGATAGAACTCTGGGGATCTAGATTCGACAAACTGTGTGAAAGCATTTTGCACTGCCTCCTGAGAAGAAAACTTTTTATCACTTAGAAAATTGTCCAAATCACGAAAAAAATGGTAGTCCGTTGGAGCAAGGTCTGGCGAATATGGAGGGTGATGAATGGTTTCTAATTGCAGTTCCTGTAGAGTTAAAACGGTTTCTCGCACTGTATGAGGTCTCGTGTTATCATGAAGCAATAATGGTGAAGATCGATTCATAAGTCGGGGCTGTTTCACTGCTAGTTTCGCTATCATTGTTCGGAGTTCGGCGCAGTAGACATCTGCCGTTATTGCTTGACCAGATCGGAGAAAGCTATAGTGAATAACACCACGCTGAGACCACCAAACAGTTACCATTACCTTTTTATTGGTAAGCTTTGCTTTAGAACACTGTTGCGGCGTTTGACCTGGGGTCAGCCTTTGCTTTTTCCGCTTACGATTATTGTAAAGAATCCATTTTTCATCACATGTCACAATTCGATCCAATATTCCTTCATTTCTGTATCGATTCAACAAGGCAATGCAACTTTCAACACGTGTTTCTTTCTGCAGATCAGTCAAATCATGAGGCATCTATTTTTCATATTTTTTTATTTTATTGATTTGTCGCAAATGAGTCAATATTGTTGGTAATGTAACGTTAAACCATGCTGCTAATTCCTGGGTAGCTTGCCTCGGATCGGCTTCCACCATCACTTTCAAATCATTGTTATTCACCTGTGTGGGCGGTTATCCACATGGTTCGTTCTTTAAATCGAAGTTTCCATCACGAAAGCGTTTAAACCAAAATTGCATAGTGCGTTCATTAGCAGTCCCCTCTCCAAACGCAACATTAATATTGCGAGCTGTTTCTGTTAGTTCCGCGTCGCAACTCGTATTTAAAACCACACGAATTTTCGAAGTATCCATCTTTATTATTATTAAGCTGAATAAAAAAACAACTGAAAGTTGATAGTCGAATGTTGCACATTTTTTAAAAGAAGAACTACACAGGTACCGTATGAAAAAAGTTTCACTTTAAAATCTTAAACCATGAAGATTCTATGTCAATTCGAAGTACCTATTACAATAAAACGGTAATTTCATTCTATAACCTTTATATTATATCTGATAACCCTTCGGTCTTGTCAATGTATTGTTTTACCTATAAAACACTACAACATCTAAATAAGTTGTTAATCTCAAGACGAGGGTAGCTAACCTTTTCAGTCAAGTAAACTTGGTAACAAATGTTTTATTCTATTTTAGGACAATTTTGTATCTGATGTTTGTTTATGCTGCTGGGAATATCTTGGTAGCTGTGACAGCGATACCTCAACTGGAACTGCCAAAAAGGTACTATAAAAAACTTTCAACATCATCATTATTAGCCCATTAGAATAATCCAATAGAGAGCAAAGACCAATTTATAAGATAGGAAGTTTCAATCTTTTGCAATACGGGTCAGTGGACTAATGTTAATGTTCTACGTGTTTACAAGGATTTAAAATTAAAAACTGATGAGTTGGTCTAACTTGAAAAAACCCAGACCGAATTTATGATTTTAATTTTGAAAGTTTGAAAACTTTTATTTAAATTAAAACTACGTACCACGTTTTTTAATTGAAAATACCACATATCCCGGAATAAAGCAAATACCTACAAGCAGATTTAATTACATTTTGCAGAACTGCAGCACATACGTCATTCAAAATACTCAACCTGATTTATTACGAGCCGATACGTACTGACGTAATATTTTTAATCTCACATTTCCTTCCAACCCTCGAAACTTTCAGCGTTTAATTAAGCATTTAAGTTTTTTTTGGCTTAAAAAAATTTGATTTTAAAACAGAAGACTGTATTGGATACTATGCCTGCGATTTTGTCCACGTGGAAACTTGGAATGAATTTTGCAAAATCTTTTTAGAAAAGCAAATGCCTTCTTTATTGTAACTGCATAGGTATTTGCGTGTCAAATTTAAGCGCAGTTGCGTTTAGTGGAGTCAAATGGAGACACCCAGATATACCTACTTAATATTAACCTTTCGAACTAGTACTACTTGAGAATATCGTGTCTAACCAACAATCATAAACATAAACTCTTAGCAATAGTTTTATAATTTTAGTATAGCCTATGGGTAGATTGTGCCAAGGAGTTCATAGTTCAACTTTTTGCTTGGTTCGACAACCATTTACAAAAAAAATATATGAATTTTTCTTTGTTACAGATTATGTACAATCATCGGTCTACTAATGATAACTATAGGCACGGGTGGAATCAAGCCATGTGTCACGGCGTTCGGAGGAGATCAGTTCAAACTCCCGCAGCAAGAGAAGCAGTTAGCTCTCTACTTCAGCATTCTCTACTTCAATCTGTGTACGGGCAGTTTGATCGCGAAAACCGTTTCTCCTATACTAAGATCTGATGTACATTGCTTGGGAGAAAAGGATTGTTATTCCTTGGCTTTTGGTGCTCCTGGTGTGGTTGTGTTGATTTCTATTGGTAAGTATAATGAAAGAGTTTCCATATACAACGACGTTCTGTCAATATGTTAGAAATTATTGTAAATGTTTTCAATAATATTCAAATAAATACGGATGAAAGTTACTAATTTTTCTATATCTATCTAATACCTTTAGACGAGAAATTCTTTAGTTAGTAAGAAAAATTAGTTTCAGGGACGATTAGTCGACTTAGCTTGCGTTTCATTAAAAAAAAATACCAAACAAAACTCGGTCTACCAGGTACTCCAATATAAATGGGGATGTGTGCATTTATAATTATCAGCCTATTAACGGTCTACAGGGCCAGAGCTGCCTCGGGATTGCCTGTTGTCGGGATTAGGATGATGTTTAATTCATTAATGATCACTATCAGATGTTGAATCAGATATCCAAGGCAAGATTAATGGAAATCAAGAACTTACGCCAATGGTTTAATATTAGCTCTAGATCACTGTTTCGAGCAGCAGTTAATAAAGTTAAGATAACCATAATGATTGCTAACCTCCGATAGGAGATGGCACTAGAAGAAGAAGAATCAGATGTTGTTGATGACAGTGACGGATTAGCGTTCTCTCCAAGTTACGCGGTTTAACCACCAACTTCTCGACTCCCATTTACTGAAAGTTTCTTAGAAGGAAGAAAGATTCATAGCCCGAACCAGGTTTCAAAACCAATTTCTCGCTAAGCGTAAACAGACAGGACATCTAACTCAGTATCTTTCCACATAAAAGCAAATACCGCAACCATCTCGTAGATACAACAATTTTGCGAATGAATGAACAGTAGAAAACAATCAATGAACGACGTTTATTATTATCATTGTTTATCGAAACCAACAAACAATTTCCTATTATTAACTCACGACCTCTGCTTATTTTGTAGAGGTCATCTATATTGGGCTACAACTGTATTTGTGTGTCCATGTATTAACGTTGAAGAACGTATGTTTGTGTGTACTCACCTTTGAAACGTTTCCTAAACAATATTTGCGAATTGATTTATACAAACATAAATATTTGTGTGCGTAATGGCAAAATAATAACCTTCTACTAAATACGTAATTATGAATGCCATACACTTTAATTTTTATACAGCAAATGTCTGTTTGTCTGTCTGCTTTTTCCAGATTGTTTTTTATGGTAGTTTCCTAGAAAGAACTCTGGAAAAGGTACCTCTCAAATTATTGATACTTTTTGATATATTTCAGTGATCTTCGTTAGCGCTAAAAGCAGATATATTATGAAGAAACCTGAAGGCAATATGGTGATTGATTTCGTGAAGTGCGTTTCTGTAAGTAGATATTTACTTATATAACTTTTACGCCCTATATCAATACTAGCTGTACCCGGCAAACGTTGTTTAGCCATGTATATTATTTCTAGAAAACATTTTTTTTTACATAGGGGTTGATCGTGTAGGGCTGAAAATTTAGGGTTGTATATATTTTTTAATGCCACATTATAAAAAAATTGTCCAAAAAATTAAAATACAATGTTAGGGGTGGACAACCCTTATCACTTAGGAGTATGAAAAAATTTTTAACAAAAAATAGAACCGACTCCAAACGCACTAAAAAGTAAAAAATAACTGTGTCATTTAGTTGCTTAATTTACTTAAGCATACACTTATTACAGGATATTACCTAAAACCCACAAACTACTTTACTACGTTAAATAAATGTTCCTTAAACTTGGCTGGCACCGACTCCTAGATATGCTTAAGTAAATTAAAGCAACTAAATTACACAGTTATTTTTTACTTTTTAGTGCGTTTGGAGTCGGTTCTATATTTTGTTAAAAATTTTTATTTCTTACTTTTTAGTGATTTATTGCCACGTAGCGTACTCGTACTATACTGTCATAGTATATTATATGGCACTAGTAGCCAAAAAGCTACCGATACCGAGTCAAAAACCGAAATCGCTGTGCCTCCAAAATTTGAAGAGTTCCTTCAATTTCCCCAGGATATCATCAGCAGATCCTAACAAGCGGACAATGGGACCACCTTGGATGTATGCCCTTTCTAATAAAAAAAGAATTATCAAAATCGGACAACACTGTAAAAGTTATGCGTGGTCATACATAAAAAAAAAAAAAAATATACGTTTCGAATTGAGAACCTCCTCCGTTTTTTTTCGTCGGTTAAAAAATAGATAGTAGCCGATTCTCAGACTTACTGAATATGCATATAAAATTTCATAAAAATCGGTTAAGCCGTTTCGGAGGAGTATGGTAACTAATACTGTGACCCGAGAATTTTATATATAAGATAATCCTCCTTTGAGAGGATGTGGAACTAGACCCACCACGCTGACTGTCTGTCTAATTCTGTTAATATTTCCTTTATCTCTTTTGTTATGTTAGAATTGTCTGAATATTTTATTGTTGTGTCTAACTTCACCTTACGGTTTTATTGGCTCGCTCGTTTTTTCTCAATGAATTATTTACGAAGTTTTCTTTTAGGGAAGCCATTTGGGAAATGTCGGTTTCGTAAAATGAAAAATCAGAGTAAATTTGTTTTTACGACGATAACTTGGCACTTAACTGTGATCTTACTTAACTGCGAGTAAAGTGATAAATAATGATTTTGTTTTTCTATTTCTGTTGACAATATAATCCATCTTGGAAGGTAACTTTTTAAATAACAGGGCTTGCTAAAACAAAATAATATAAAGCGTAATTTCGGCGCCATCAGTAATTGCCTAGCCAAGTGATAAAGACATTCAGGCTGTGTTAGCTTTAGGGACATGGGATGGACTCCCTTCGGATCTACAATTTTGTTTTTCGAGCGTATGTATGTATGTATGTATGTCCATTTCTTCGGCACACGCTACAGCCTAAACTGCTGAACGGATTTTGACATGTGAGGTGTCGTTGAATTTGTCAAAATTGTGGTAGTGACATAGGCTATATAAATTTTCAAAATGGCGGCTGTAAATGGGGGAAAAAGGGGGGGATGTGTGTATTTTTTTCTCTTATCTTATATTAGCAATATGGGTACCAATTGAAAGGTCGTAAAAAGACCATTCCAAAAATATAAATATCATATCATGTTCATATTACTTTTTAACAAAAAATGGCAAAAAGTGTACTAAGTGTACCGTCTCATTTCTATACCATAAACTAAAACTAAAAAGTCTCAAATAAAATTATTGACATTATGTATATTTTAACTTTGATGTGTAGATATCCTAGCATTGATTGCCGAAGATAAGTTTGAAGATATTTCAAAAAGAGTTATCAACTCTACCAAAGTCTCTGGGGTGACCAAAGCTACCTTAGCCAACGATTTTGGCCATTCAAAGAGCTGCTGCGAGTATTTTGGTCTCAGCAAAATAGTTTATAAAAGAACCTAAGTCCTGTAGTGTACGAACATGGGCTGAAATGATGATGGTGTTAAAAAGGGATTTTCTAAATTTGTTTTAGTTAGGCGTAAAAAACGCACTAACGAAAAGCAGAAGCGAAAAGCAGTCCCACTGGTTGGACAGCACGCAACACAAGTACGACAAGAGTTTCATACGAGATGTAAAGAAAACATTATCTATACTCACGTTGTTCACCGTACTGCCGGTGTTCTGGGCACTGCTGGACCAATTGGTAAGAATATTTCAAGTTTTTAAATTCATAAATTGTTGAGTCACAGGAAATTTTAAGAGCAATAAAATGCTCGGCAACATTTTAGTCCAGTCATTTTAGCTATTTTAAACCCCAATCTGCGGAAAAATTCCTAGTGAGCTTAATTTTTGTAAACACCTTTATTACGGCATTGTAATGAAGATTTGATTTGAAATCGACATTGATATCTTACCGGCTAAAAAAGTTATAAAGGTCAAAAGGTCACGAAAATCAGTTTTTCGCAAATATATCGCGATCTATTGCTCAGAGGTCAATAAAGGTCATTATAAAAATTGTTTGTCATAAAATTGTCTCGTTCACGATATCAATATCGATTTTTCAAATCTTCATTACAATGCCGTAATAAAGGTGTATACAAAAATTCAGCTCACTAGGAATTTTTCCGCAGATAAAACCTAAAATGACTGGACTATGTAAGGATTAATCAAGAGAAAACCTGTGGTAATTTTGAGCTATTTTAATTATATTTATCAATTATGTGGGGAAAATTGTTTTAAATTGATCGATACGAGTGCATTACATATTGCTCAACGTCGTTTACACGATTAACCAGTCATGACATTAGTTCAATTTCTTTTATTACAAGCTTTCACCAAGCCCGGTATTTGTAATGTACTCCTACAACTTAAAGATCGGTTCCCGGTTTCTGATTGAGCGGTTATTTTGTATGCAAATGTATATAATATATCGCGTGACAATGTTATATAGCTGACCAGATACTGGAGCTTGAAGATGGCCATAGGAACTCTGCCATAAAACCACACAACCTTATCGAGTTTGAGCTCCATTGACTCGTATTGATGAATCACGAGTAGCTATAATAAAGGCTTGTTTTTAAAGAGTTATTTAAATTATAACCTTATTTGACGTTGAATTATAACCTCTGTGGCGCAGTGGTTTGCGCGGTGAATTTATAAGACGGAGGTCCTGGGTTTGAATTTGACTTAGTCTGGCTGGTGGGAGGCTTTCGCCGTGGCTAGTTACCACCCTGCCGACAAAGACGTACCGCCAAGCAATTTAGCGTTCCGGTACGATGTCGTGTAGAAACTGAAAGGGGTGTGGATTTTCATCCCACTCCTAACAAGTTAGCCCGCTTCCATCTTAAACTGCATCATCACTTAACTTCAGGTGTGATAGCAGTCAAGGGCCAACTTGTAGTCGATAAAAAAATATATATATATATAACCTCGTTGTTTTTCTTTTGTAAGGGTTCAAGATGGACTCTACAAGCAACAAAGATGGACGGCCGTCTGGGCTTCGTGACTATCAAACCAGACCAGCTGCAAGTGTTCGGCCCTATTTGTATACTTATTCTCATTCCTTTGTTTCAAAAGGTAAAAAATTATCTATAATTTCTGGAGAAAGGCTGTTGCTTCATGGCCGACTGCGAACAGAATGTGCACCGAACACACGTCTTTTAGATGTTCTATCCGCCTCTTTACAATGAAGCTCATGAGACTAAATTAGACCATAATTTTTTGAAATGTATGTACCTAGTATGTTTTACTAGTTTTGACAATAGAAGAGAATTAAATATAAATCCTGGGTCGGATCTAATAATTTTGAATATTACTAAATTAGTCTAAACTTGAATATTTAAAACTCTAGTTATGCCCGAATCACACAAAGTCACTCAAATCTACCACTCATTTTAAACCCTCCCGAATTTCAATAGATACTGCCAGTAATCTATGGGTATATAAGAATGTAAAGTTCGGCATGTCGATTCTTGAAAAAAATACATCGTACGAACGTCTAGCATACATCTCGTCGATCATCTCATCTTCAGTTCGTCTGTCAGTCCAATGTCACAATATTTGAAAGAAGAAGAAAGAAAGAATTATTTCATTATAGAATTCCGATTGCTGTTTTATCCGCTTTGCAACCGTTGTACATCGGCTCAATACAGACGTTTCTTTCGAGAAAATACTTACAGGAAATTTTTAAAGGATTTTTAATATTTGATTGACGTTTCAGTTCAAAGGATTCTTAATATTTGACTATTCGGGCATAAGTTCCAATTGGCATTGGAATATCATAGTAAAAGAGCCCTAAAATAGGACCGAAATTCAGTTGAAAAGACAGTAAATAGCGACTTAATAATTTGTTCCAGTTCTTATATCCGTGTCTAGAGAAGCGCAATATTCTCACAAATCCGCTCCACAAATTGACTCTGGGAGGCGCTCTGGCGGGCGTAGCGTTTATTGCTTCGGCTCTCGTCGAAATTTATATCAAGGTACTCGCAAATTGCATATAAAACAATGCGTTGCTTGTCGGTGGGTACTTTAGTCCGTTGCTAATTAGAGAACGTACCTCTGTCTGTGTTATATAGTAATACTAGCTGTACCCGGCAAACGTTGTTTTGCCAGGTATATTATTTCTAGGAAACATTTTTTTATATAGGGGTTGATCGTGTAGGGGTGAAAATTTAGGGTTGTATGTATTTTTAATGCTGCATTATAAAAAAATTGTCCAAAAAATTAAAATACAATGTTAGGGGTGGACAACCCTTATCACTTAGGGGTATGAAAAATAGATAGTAGCCAATTCTCAGACTTACTGAATATGCATATAAAATTTCATAAAAATCGGTCAAGTCGTTTCGGAGCAGTATTGCAACTAACGCTGTGACCCGAGTATTTTAAATAAATGACTTGAGAAGAAAGAGAACTTTTATACCTGTTAAATGGTTTGAAAGAGAAAGTTTATATTCCAATAATAAATATATTCAAAAAATCTATTCCGAAAAATTTATAATATTAGTGTAATATATACGGATTAGCTTTGAACCAAGGTAGTGTTGCAAAGAGCACATAGCCGATTGTTACCCGACTGCGTCACTGAAGGCGAGTTATCGTATCTGACTATGAGCGTAATATATGAATATGTATCGTACAAAGGAATTGTTTTGTGATAATTCGACAAAAAGTAGCCTATGTCCTTTCTCTCCCAGGTAATAAAGTAATTTTTTAAATCGGTTCAGTAGCTGCAGCACATATAAAGTTATGTTCGAATTTATAATATTAGTATAATGATCTGTGGTTCTCTCTTAGTTCTTAATATATAAAACCCTGTCACAATGTTAGTTTTTTACCGATTTTTACCAAATTTTGTATGCGTATTCAGCAGGTCGGGTTTTTTTATTTTTTATAATAATGATTTTATTTTATTATAATGATTTTCAACTGTGTGATAACACACAAACACACACACTGAGAACACAGAAACTTTTTCTGTGTGCGTGAGCTCAAAATAAATATTATAGTACATATGATACAAGCCGCTGCACCTGAAATTCTTTTGGGAGAACATTATTAAAAAGAAAATATTCTGAATTAAAAAAAAATGTTTTATATTAAAATGTGCATTTTAGACTCTCTTATTAACAACGTTCGCAATTTATTAAAGTAGGTACACAATTTAACATTACTTCCCAGAATTTGACCTTAATAAGCAGTAATAAGCGACGGACGCTTGTTCTTATGTGCTTTTTAAAACTGTATACCAGTTATAAAAGCACCTAACATACGTATATCTCAGTTTAAACGTGGGTGCAAAATGTGGTTCTCGTGTTACCTAGATTTACGAAAGGGCAGTTTTCGTGTAGATATTGGTGAAATTATGGGCATATCTAATTAATAAAAAAAAGTGTGCGTTTCGGGACGCCTACCAGAAGTGATAACGGCGCTGTGAGTTAGAGTGAGGCATACGGAGGCTGGCTACCGTTGCCGCATACGTAAGCGAACGGGAAGCTAGGCAGACTGGCGCCGTACAACGTTACGTAACGAAACTGTTTAAGCTACCATAAGAAAAACGCGGTTAGCTTGTTCTTTCAAAAATAGTTACAAAAAATATTTAACTATGATCAAAATTTTTTGCAATTATCACAATCAAATGAGTTTCTTTCTGTGCATTTATTTCCAGTCAACATATCCCGAACTTCCTCAAGCAGGCTATTCACAACTACGCGTATACAATGGCAACCCTTGCTCCATCACCGTAGAAGACAACATGGTGTATACGATTCCCTCCCTCTCATTCTATGCAAACAAACAGATAAGAGTAACAGAGACGGATAAAGTTTTAATGAGATTGGGAGGCCGTTGTATTGGACGGAAAGACGAAGTTTTCCCCTTGGAAAACAATAAAGCGATCTCTTTCTTTGTAAATGGTAATGACACAATGAGATTTGGGGAAAATGTCGACAAAAGCAAATCTGGCTTGCCAGTTGTGAGGTAACTGATGATTTATAAATTACTTTGGTTTCTTGTTTGTTATTTAATGTTTCGAATTTGTTGATGATGACTTTATATCAGTGGTTTGTCTTATTAGAATATGACAGCTCCTCTTCTAGCTGATTTCCTCATTTACGAGGGTCATGTCCATTGCTACCTGTGATCATATTCGATATGTGGCGTCATTTTGTTCTAAACGGATACGTCATGTGGTATTTTTACCCAACTGCGTCAGGAGGGTAATGTTTTTCGAGCGTATGTTTGTATGTATGTTTGTATGTATGTATGTATGTGTAATTTGTTTGTATGTATAATATTATGTACTCGAGATTAATGTATTAATGTATTTGTAAGTTAATGTATTACAGCAAAGAACGCAAGTTAACGGTTAAGTACGATTCAAAGTTCAGACTTGCAAATTGCAGAGATAACGAGTAATTGCAGCTGTAGAATTAAATTATTAACGCGATAAATAATTGTAATATTGCTACTACAAATTAATATCAATATAATAATGATCAAAATATAAAATTAAGTTTAAACTTTAAGTATAAACTAGCTGTCACTTACACTAACAACTCACCGAAAAAACTTATTTAATATGACTTTATACACTAAACTATATGGAAATCACATTTATTATGACTTAAATAATAAGATAAAATTGGATTTGGGCAATAAATAATTAAAGAAATAATATTTTAAACATTAAATAAATCAGAGCAATTTAGACAGCTGTTTACGCCGGTGTTGCCACACCGAAAAAAAAAGGTTTGGTAACTTGAGAACTAAATAGCCGCGGCCGTACTTTGCTTTTTTACAACGTTCATCGCAAGTGCTTTGCCAGGCAGCAATGAGCCATGCGCTATTGTGTGAACACCAAATTATCGTGGCCTACAGTTGTGCATGACATATCACAAGCCACTGTGTACTGAGCCCTTATTATTCCTTCCAATTTGCCAGTAACTATTTTTAAGCTATTGTATAGCTTTTGTCGCGGGCCTTGAGCGTGGAGACCGAATACGTAACACCCCCTGAGTATCAAAAACATAATATCAAAAGCACAATTTCGGCAACGACGTCATCGGGGAACGTGGCTTAGCGGTAAGGCGCTCTAAGTGCCAGGATTGCCAGACAGACACGGGTTCGAATCCCGTCAGTTCCGAAAAATTTTTTTTATTCAAGCGTGATATTTCAAAAAGTCATTTTTTTTTAATTAGCGATTTTTTGCAATATCACGCTTAAAAAAAAAATTGCAGAACCGATGGGATTCGAACTCGCGTCTCTCTGGCAATCCGGGCACTTAGAGTGACTTACCGCTAGGCCACGGTCCCGATGACGTCGGTAGGTAAACATAAGTTGATAAAAAATGCTATGCAATAGCTTTACCGCGGCAGTCTCCGAGTGCCACACGTCTTTTTTATTTTCTTTATTTGCATTAATTTAGTGAGGACATTTCTGTTGTTGATTGTGTATCCTTTAATAAGTCATCAATGGTTCTTTAGCAATAACTTTCCGTAATAATAATCACGTTTGAAGGAAAAAGTATTAAAATACTTGTTTACGAGATTACCGCCATGTGGAATGTTGAGTCAACTATTATTTTTCCGATACTTATTTCAGTCAATGGTCTTTTTGCGAAAAGCTTCGACCAACATCTAAAGAAGCTTTCGCTTAATTGTTGGATCAGGGGTCGGATACAGAAGGCAGTAGTCCTTGAAACGGCGCGTATTGTGAGGAGGTTCCTCACTCTGGAGCCCTGACCACCGGGTGCTTAGGCCTGCAAAGGCTCCGGAAAAAAAAAATTATAAGTTTTTAATAGTGTTTTTTTTTTTATATTTTTGTATTATATAACATTGTTAAAAATTAAAAAAAATATATGTAAATAAAAATAAATGAGAGTAAAAATATCACGTTTGATGTAACTATTTGTACTTTTTTTTTGCTCTAGGTTTCTAGTCACGAATCGCGTGACCTCTTCAAACTTAATTCTATATAACGAGAAGAGACAAGAGATAGAGTCTCACATACATCATGGAGTGAGCGCTCAGATGGAGGTGTTTATGTCGGTGTACTCTCTTAGAGTGGGAGATAACATCATTATGGATGACATACAACTTGACCAAGGAGGAGTTTATGCTATTGTTGTTGATAAAAACGGTGATGTTTATGTAAGTATTTAACCCCTGTAGGATGTTATAAGTTTTACTAAAAAAGAGAGGTGCTATATAAACTGCCTCGTTGGTCTAGTGGTTAGCCTGTCTCGGTCGGTCGGGTCACGGAATAATTCTGAGCTTTTTCATTTTTCTATGAAATGTTCAGTACTTTCCAAGCCCGGAGTCTGGAGGTTGGCGGTATTACACCCCCGTGCCTCGGAGAGCACGTTAAGCCGTCGGTCCCGGTCACTGTCATCAACATCTGATAGTGATCGTTAATAAATGAAACATTGTCATCCTAAGCCCGCCAACCCGCATTGGAGCAGCGTGGTGGGTCTACGCTCCATATCCCCTCTCCTATAAGGAGGGAGGCCTGGCCCTGTAGTGGGCATTTAATAGGTTGATAATGATGATCATAATGGTATAAGCGAGAGTTACCTGTTTATCTGTGGCGTCGTAGCTTCTGAACAAACGGTTTCATTATTCAGTTTGCGATTATACCTTACACATATACGGTTAAATCGCTAAAGGTATTTAAATGAGTTTTGGTATAGCATTTGTGAAGAAAATTGACTATTTGTTTATTGCAAAAATAGAAATAAGAGGAATCAAAATTGGGGTTGAAATCGTATGGAAAGTCCTACATTTTTCAAGTTATGTTCATTAAATTAGTATAGAGTGTAAATATAATGTGATTTAAGAATTTTTGTAACATCTTCCCTAAGGAGATAGATGAATATTTTTTTTAATCAATTACAAGTTGATCCTTGACTGCTATCTCACCTGATGTAGTGATGATGCAATCTAAGATGGAAGTAGACTAACTTGTTAGGAGTAGGATGAAAATCCACACCCCTTTCGGTATCTACACGACATCGTACCGGAACGCTAAATCGCGGTCTTTGTTGGGAGGGTGGTAACTACCCATGGCGAAAGCCTCCCACCAGCCAGACCAAGACAAAATAAGAAAAATCTCAATCTGCCCCGCCAGGAATTGAAACCCAGAACCTCCGTTTTATAAATCCACCGCGCATACCACTGCGCCACGGAGGCCGTCAGACGGCATTTTGTAATGTTTATGAAAATTGTCGTTATAATTTCCAGCAAGCCAGACTGATCATTGTAACGGAACCGAACTCGATAACAATGGCGTTGTTACTGCCACAGTTTCTGATCATATCAATAGCCGAGGTGAGTTTAGAAGGATCTGTCTAATATTAAAAGTATATATAACTAGCTGACCCGGCAAACATTGTTTTGCATTAAAAATTAAAAAAATTAGATGAAAATAGTAGCCGATTCTCAGACCTGCTGAATACGCATACAAAATTTGGTAAAAATCGGTAAAGCCGTTTCGGAGGAGTACGGTAACTAACATTGTGAAAGGGAAATTTTATATATTAGATTAATAGGCGTAACCAGCAATTTATGCGCCCTACAGACTTGTAACTAAGATATTGTTTATATACCACTCCTATAACGAAGATCTAGCTCTATAGTAGACCGTTAACATTTTTTTTTTATCGACTACAAGTTGGCCCACAACAGCTATCCCTCCTCATTTTAAGTGATTATGATAAATGATGAAAGCATTTGGAGTAATCTTGACATGTTTTGTACTTATGTAAAGTTATTTTAAGCAACCCAATTTTTTAATGGTCATAATCGTTGCATTTGACACGACTTTCACGAACTGTAATCGCTAAATCGTCTTGGCGATTCGCTATCTCGGTAGGGTGGTAATACCTGTTCATAATACGTATTAGATTGCCTCATTGTTCTATTTCTTAGTTTCTTCCAAGAAGTTTTCAGCAAAATTCCAATCTGAAGTGGGGAATGGTGTTAACCTACACCTCCGTCATATATATCCACCGCGCACACCACTCGCCACGGGGGTCGTCAAATATGCTGATAGTTGTTATTCCATAGACCGACCCAGGATCGAACCCAAGACCTCGTGATAGATAGGTTAGCCAAGACCGTTGTGTATTGCAGTGTGATGTTTAAAATTTGACGACTGGGCTCGAGTTCGATTTTTCGGCAGACCAACGCGCGCTCGCTAGAATGTTATAAAATTGCATCTACCATTTTCCCCACTGCACCGTCTGATTCAGTAATCCCATTTTTCCGTTTTCCTTTTCTCTCGAAACATGTCAGACTGCATCGCTTCTACTGCAGGTGTTCAATGGAACAGACAATACATTTTATCCCTCAATAATATCTATTCCAAATTGTTTTTAGATTAGTGCAAAACGATACTTTTATGTATTTTATATTCTCGTAACTATTTGAAATGGTTATAATATAGAAGTTAAAATAAAATTCTAAATTATAAAATTACTGTTGTGTATGATAGGAAAAAACATCAGGGATCAGTAGATTCCCAGAAAATAGAAAATATTTATACATTCTTATGGGTCACATAAGGGGAGAATTCGCCAATCCCGAGACTAGTAAGCATTGAATAAGCTAAGTTTCTACAGATATTTTTATTAGTTCAATCTCGAAATTTTTGTTAAATCTGTTATGTTGGAATTAAAAACACTAATAGTATTTAGTTAAATCTTTTCTGTTTAAAAATTGTTGTAAATTAATCGCAACGTGTTTACCTTTAATTAGTTTTACATTTTAACATGTTACTCGTATATTTTGTTTTATTTTCTATTCAATGTATTATCTGTAAAACTGTTGGTAGACCAAACAAAGAGAAAAAAAAGAAGTTAATATGAAGACTATTCAAAGAAAACATAATTGTGGATGGAAATTAAACAAATTATTGAAAATCATATGTTAACAAAAAACATGAAGGTAGTGATCAGTAGTTTCACAGAAAATAGGGCGGGAAAAGTTACACATTATTGTCTCCAAGTATCGGGAGTTACGACCAGGTAACTGAAGTTTAGCGTGTAGCATAAATAAATTCTTAAAATCGTTTGTAAAAGTTACAATAAGAACAAATGTTTTTTGTTGTAAATATGCATCTTTGATTCTACAATTTTCTACTAATACCTTTTTCAGTTAACTTGTGTGTTTAGGTGTTGTTTGCGGTAACGGGCAACGAGTTTGCATTTAAGCAGGCGCCGGACAGCATGAAGGCAGTGATGACAGCAGTGTGGCTGCTCACAGAAGCGGCGGGGAACGTGATCATCATTATTGTCACCAGAGTATTCGTTAATTACCAACAGGTAACTGAAGTTTAGCGTGTAGGCATTAATAAATTATTAATAAGCATATGTTAACAAGAAATGAAGGCAGTGATGACAGCAGTGTGGCTGCTCATAGAAGCGGCGGGGAACGTGATCATCATTATTGTCACCAGAGTATTCGTTAATTACCAACAGGTAACTGAAGTTTAGCATGTAGGCATTAATAATAATTATTAATAAGCATATGTTAACAAGACTACCTCTTTGGTCTAATGACAGCCGGTCGGTTAGCCTATCTGGCTTCGATCACGAGGTCCTGGGTTCGAATCCTGGGTCAGGTCGGTCACGGAATAATTTTGAGTTTTTCAATTTTCTAACAAATTCTCAGTACATTCCATGCCTGGAGTCGGGAAGTTGGTGGTGTTACACCCCCGTGCCTCGGAGAGCACGTTAAGCCGTCGGTCCCGGTCACTGTTTTCAACATCTGTTATGAACATGATGATCGTTAATACATGAACCATAATCACCCTAAGCCCGCCAACCTGCATTGGAGCAACGTGGTGGGTCCACGCCCCATATCCCCTCTCTTAGAAGGAGGGAGGCCTGGCCCTGTAGTGAGCCGTTAATAGGCTGATAATGATGATATGTTAACAAGACATGAAGGCAGTGTGGACAGCTGCGGTGGATAACGTGATCATTATTATCACCAGAGTGTTCGTTAATTAAATAGGTAACCGTTGCTTCGCACACAAGCAACATTTTTATTAACGGGGCATGAAGGTGGTAATGACAGCCCTGTCTTCGTTAATTACCTGTTCATTCTATTATTAGGATGCCGGGCAGCATGAAGGCGGTCATGACTGCTCGTTCATTATTAACAGATGATCGTTGTTCCGGCGCTAACTGTACTTACTCGGAAGACAAAGAATTAAGAATTGAGTACTTCTCTAACTCAGGTTACATTTCTTCTAGTTGCGTATTTTTTCTAAAAAGGCGTACAAGTCATGCTTTGCTTCACGTCTTAATATTATATTTGGTATATTTACATTTGGACAGGAAACGCAGTCGTTTATATACACGGGACTGATGTTCACGTCGATAGCGTTGTTCCACTACCTGTCCACGGGCTACCAGTTCGATGTGGACGATGACGTCACCAAGAAGCAGCGTCGTAGCAACAGCGAAGTGTTGTATCACCAGGTGAAACAGGCGGAGGACTGTTTAGAGCACTGACAGTGACAGCTGATAGGGATATTTAAAATTAATTGTTGTATCATGTGAAACAAGCAAAGGACTGTTTAAAATATGATAGTGATAGCAGTTTTAGGTATATAATGAGTTGTTGTAAGCGTCAGAGCAGCAGCGAATTATTGTATCACCGTATGGAACAGGCGGAGGACTGTTTAGAACACTGACAGTGACAGCTGATAGGGATATTTAAAATTAATTGTTGTATCATGTGAAATAAGCAAAGGACTGTTTAAATATGATAGTGATAGCGGTTTTAGGTATATAATGAGTTGTTGTATCACCGTATGGAAGGCGGAGGAGTGTTTAGAACACTGACAGTGACAGCTGACTTAGGAATATTTTTATAAATCATGCCCACGTGGAATGGTGGTAAGAATACAGGCTGCATTTCCGCGTTGGATAGCCAGGCTAATCCTTTGCGCAAAAAATGAGCCAGCCCTTCGGTCACCAGTTGAGGCAATTAGGCGCGGTGGAATATTTAAAATTAATTGTTGTATCATGTGAAACAAGCACAGGACTGTTTAAAATATGAGCAGAGTCAGAGCAGCAGCGAATTATTGTATCACCGTATGGACGGCGGAGGAGTGTTTAAACCGACAGTGATCATCGATTGAGTAAGATTTATAATTCAGTGTCTGTAGGCATTGTGAATTATTTTACTATGAGGTGAAATAAACTGAGGATTGCTTTAAATATTAGTAGAGGTAGTTATTTTAGGGAGATTTTAAATTAAGTGAATAGTATAGGAGTAATACCAGTGTTATACCAGCAGGTGAAACAAACAGAGGACTGTTAAAACACTGAAGGTTATAGATAGTGTAGAGATAATTTCTAGTTTAATGTGTCTATTTAATTAAAGTAAAATCATAATTAATCTTATTTTATTTAATAACATTTAATTATTTAATAAACATCTACGTTTCAGATATTCTGAATCTATTGTTTTGTGTTTTATTATGTTACTAGTTGTTATTTTCTTAAATGTTATTGCCATTATCTCGAGAAGGAGATGGGGTTTAGAGTTCTCACCCTCTAGTTTATTTTCGGCTGGTGGGAGGCTTTCGCCATGGCTAGTTACCACCCTACCGACAAAGACGTACCGCCAAGCGATTTAGCGTTCCGGATCGATGTTGTGTAGAAACCGAAAGTGGTGTGGATTTTCATCCTACTCCTAGCAAGTTAGTCCGCTTCCATCTAAGATTGCATCATTACTTAACATCAGGTGTGATAGCAGTCAAGGGCCAACTTGTAGTTGATAAAAAAAAATTACGTTATAAAAACAATAAAACTCTTTGGCAATCAGGTACTGCACACTGGAGGCTCGGAGCCAATGGCCGGGATTTATTATTATTAACTTTAGATAGGGATCATTACAGAGTTACACCGTTAACCTGAATCACAGAAGTGGGTCTAAACTATACAAAATGTCCTATAAAAAAAGAGCCTAGAATGCTGTAGGCCAAAATAAGTAGGTAATTATGTAGTGAGGGGTACATTGCTCTCACAGAAAATCGTTTTTCCTTCTTACAAAGAATTTGAAATTATAAAGTCCGTAGCAGGATGTATTTTCAAGCGAGTGCTCACCCAATTTTAATACAAATAAAATAAAAGTAAACATACTTAACTTAAAAGCATTTTTCTGTAAAAGAGTCGGCGTTACGTTTAATATCCAACAAAGCTTGGAAGTTAGCCAAAACAGATTCAACCGGGGCATAAGGTGCTTAACGGGAGTTAGGTTCCTACCTCAATATATGTTGGGCTTATGTAAAAATAAAGATTTGACTTTCAATTTGGTCTGTGAGTGAAAATAGGCTGAAATAATACAGAAGCCCTTAAGCACCGCTACGTGGTCGTTTTCCAAGAAACGTGTACTAAAAGCTTTGGTTCCTTATTAAACATTAACGGCCTCCGTGGTGTAGCGGTATGTGCGGTGGATTTGTTAGGCGGAGGTCCTGCGTTCAATTCCCGACTGGGCCGATTAAGAATAATTATCAAATTGGTTCAAGTCTGGCTGGTGGCTAGATACCATCTTACCAGCAAAAACTTACCGCAAAGCGATTTAGCGTTCCAGTACGATGTCATGTAGAAATTGAAATGGATGTAAATTTCATGCTACTCCTAACAAGTTAACCCACTTCTTAAACTTAAGATTGAATTATCGATCACCCTCAGGTGTAGGTGAGCATTTAAGATAACTTATAATGAATAAAGAATACATAAAAAATACTTCGTAACTGGACTCGATGGATAGAGAATGTCCGTAAAAGTTTCAAGAAAAAAATATTAAAAGCACAATATTTCAGCAAGAAGTTCTCAAGATGAGAGTATCTGCGGTGTACACGGACGATGATGAAGTACCTATTAAAGATATTGACGTGCAAAAACCGAATATATTTTCAGAGTATAGCGCTGACAAATTAGCTGTCAGGTTAGGGATAATTTCGCCGTGACAATTTGTAGATTGATTAATGTACTCGGACAACGTCATTAATCTTAACAACAGAGAGTCTGTACGATAACCCTATCGAATACATACTCGTGGCACAGCATTAATATTATATTGTACACAACAAATATTATTGTTAGAGTAGATTATGACTGTTGCATAATTAATGCTATTAGAAGGCGAGCGCATTTTATAATGGATAACTTGATAAAGTTATGCACTGTTTCACTACTTTATCTAATAGATTAGCAGTTACCAGCGACTTCGGCCGCGTGAAGTTAAAATAAATAAGAAAAGGAAGTTAAAAATAGCCTAAAATAGTCTACTCTTTACTTACTCTTTATAACATATTATCATCTTATCAGCCTATTAATGGCCCACTACAGGGCCAGGCCTACCTCCTTAGGTATAGGAGAGGGGATATGGAGCGTACACCCACCACGCTGCTCCAATGCGGGTTTGTGGACTTAGGGTGATAATGTTTCATTAATAACGATCACTATCAGATGTTGATGATAGTGACCGGGACCGACGGCTTAACGTGCTCTCCGAGGCACGGGGATGTAATACCACCAAAGATGATTAATTTTCCTCGTTTTACACTGATTCTTCGTTCCTATTGGTTGCAGCGTGATGTAATATAGCCTAAAGCCTTCCTCGATAAATGGACTATCTAACACAAAAATATTCTTTCAATTAGAACTAGTCACAAACTCTTCAGCTTTATAATATTAGTATAGATGTAAAATAAATCTGTTTAGCAAAAGAAAACAATCATTAACGAACACATGAATAATTTAATCGTAATTCACATCCCGCCTAAATTCTAAATTCGAAAGTTATAGACGCTGGCATAGAGGATATTATTCTATATCTCTCTATGCCCACTTAATTCTCAAAAG
This sequence comes from Mycalesis mineus, assembly GCA_034621355.1. Taxonomy (NCBI): domain Eukaryota; kingdom Metazoa; phylum Arthropoda; class Insecta; order Lepidoptera; family Nymphalidae; genus Mycalesis; species Mycalesis mineus. Next base: position 2,650,055 of record CM067895.1, read on the forward strand.
CATTCGGTGGCTTCTCTAACTTTTAGAATGCGACCGAGATACCGCTTATGCAGTTGCGGAAATCATTTTCGTTAAGCTGTTCAATAACATTGAAATCTATGGGCAGTTTTCTACAGCTATTCTTTAGTTTGGACATTTATTATTATCGGCATGAGAATGCCTTTCCGAAGCCGTGGTAGAATAAATAACCACGATCTTCAAGATTATCGGTCAAATATTATTTCGAATCCCACTGAACGCTTTTATTACTATAAAGCAGTGTAAAAAATTAATAAAAACTCAATATATTTTGCTATGCATTAAAGCTCAGGTGGTGATAGCAGCGGGAAGAATACTAAACTCTTTGCAAGTGTTTAGTTGGTATCGCCTGGCTCCGCTCATTGGTATTCATGCGGGCAAGTATCGGTGTAAGCTCGCCTAACTTTATTTATATTATTTGTTGTTATTGACTGCTTGGCAGTAAAAAGGATGGACTTTCGTCAACTTTCGTGTTATACTTTTTTTATATTTTATACTTTAACTTGCTAGTACTGGCAAAAAACATTCGCTTACCAGCCCTATTGCATGTATAAAGCAATATTAGAAGCGATCTGGAGGGTTAGTAGGTATTAGAGATAGGCATATATACATACGAGTGGTTATCCTGGACAAATTACAAAGTACAGCCCGAAGATATATATATCGACATACAAAAGACACGTCAGAGAGTAAAAAATCTATATATTATTATCATATAGATAATAATCCGTCGTAATAATCGTCATAAAGATAGAGATCCGTCAATGGAAGATTCAGAGAGAGAAAAATACATTTATAGAATTTTATATCTTTCCAGTGCGGATCAGGAAAGAGGAAGCTAAACGTTTTGTACACGTCCAAAGGATATTGATTGGGTGCAAATTACTGCGATACCTTGCCGTCTTATATTCTGTCTAACATCATTGGAAACATCATGGAAATTATTGCAACACTCTAAGAACTCAAAAAATTTAGTACATGCCCCTTTTTTAAACATAATGAGTATAGCAAGCTGCCCTTAAAATATAGATATATGCCATAGCGGACTTTTTGTTGTTCTGGTAAAGAAGAACTGTTCCAGCAAACATTGTTTAGTTACATCTCAAAATTAAACAAACAAGTAGCGTTATCGATGAAAGCTTCCAGACAGTTAAATTTATCCGGCTCTTCCAACTATTATGGTTAACAAATTATATACCAAAACCAAATTATATACTGTACTTTTCATCGAATCATTAAATTTGTTTAGCGATAGAATAAGGTGACATCACAAAGAGTTTACCACCAATAAAAAATGTAGATATTTCCTTTGTGAAACTGTGCTCCAAAAAGAGCGACGCGTGCAATAGGATTACACGAAAGTTTTAAAAATCCTACGGTTCGTCGGACACCAAGCTATTTTAATTAACAAAAAGTAAAAATTGAATTTCACACACGACCATAACTAGTTTGTGTAAAATGACTAACCGTTAGTCTGTTGTTTCATTCTGGTCTGTCGTTTTGTTTGACTACATAATGAATCACAGTCGTGCGGTTATTTTATAAATTTACACAAGCCATCAATATTGCAGTGACCGATAATTTAACGTGTTCTCCGAATTACGACCGTGTAGCATCATCAAATATTAACAACTGACGTTGCTACTAAGAATGGAAGAAAGATAAGCTCAATTTTTTATTGTCCAACACAGATCTGGAATTGAGAACCACATGATCCTTACGATCCGATTAAAAAAAATCTTTCGCCAGTAGAATGCTACGTTATCGGTGAGTGTCGTAGGATATATTTTGTGTTTGTATTCTATATATATTAACCGAATTATCACAGTTTTTGTAGCGCAAGTTGGATCGCAAAAATCTGTTAAATCGGCTTTATGCGCGTGCGCTGCCTTTACTATTAAAAATAATTAAAAGCAATGTATGGGGACTTTATGTATCTTAAAAAGTTCTAAAAAAAGTCCGCGACAGCATATATTTATCTTTTATATTTTAACAGATATAAAACTGATAACTTTTTGTGTTTTAAAAAATAATTTAATTCATATGCTTAAGTTTACGATATTATTTATACCACTAAACTTAAATCCTTATCAAAATAAATTATTTGATAATCTTAAGGATATTATTGAGATAAGATTTGTCTTTTACAGTATGTTAATTAGTTATATATTTTCGGAGATATTACAAAATTTCTAAAAAGCACGACATTGCCGCTATGGCGTCCAAATTTAGTTGACCTCCTTTGTGTTAAAATATACGTACTGAATAGAGATCAGTATTATGGTACTGATATGCTTTCATGATAGAAACGTTAATATGGTGATGGATTTAGAATTCGATTTTTGTTCAAATATCCATATATAGTACATGGAAGAGTATATTCATTTGTTTAAACGGGCTAATCTCTAGATCTGCGTGTCGGATTGTAAAATTATTTTTGTTTATTCTGAAGGTTAGACTCAACAGTAAAAAATACTATTTAATACCAATTTATACCCATCAGCTTGCCATAAATATACATTGTTAATGTTAATGTACTGAAATGTTGTACAATGTTGAACAAAAATGTAGATCTTTTGTACACGGGTCGGGATGAAGGATATTGCTTGACGGGAAACTATAAAAAAATTAAATTGAGAGGGGGAGCGGGGAATGAAAGTTTGTCTTTAAAATTAGAAAGGTACCTAAGAGGTTTTCACGCAAACGAAGTCGCGGGCGACTGCTAGTTTTGGATAATTATGTAAATTTAGTAAATATATATTGCAGTGAAATATGAAATGGATTCAATAATTTTCTGGATTATGCTACCTACTCGGAAAATTAAAAAGTTTTCCTGGAATAGTGATTATTACTTAGTTTAGAAATACGAGTAACTTTTTAGAAAAGCATGAATGGAACACAAAAGATTCGAGATTGGCAAGTGTTTGTTTACTTTGTAGAAAGACGTGCAATATCAAGAGCAATCTCAATTTAATCTAAACTTTTTCTAGTAAAAATCTAAAGCACAATCTCTAATAATGGAAACAGCTAAGTGGAAGAACGACATTCGAAAATTAAAGGATAAAAAAACAAGAGTATAGGGATTATAGCTAGCTACATACCGCAGTTTCGCTTACGTTTAATAAAAAACTTATCCCCTTAAAATTTTCAGGTTGATGGACACAGGGCAATACTGGTATGACTCTTATTTCAATAGAGCCAGCTCTCATGCGGCGTTACCTCGCTTTGAGGCGTTCCATGTAAGGCTTGAAGTGCAAGCGAGAGCGCGGAACGCGCTACGAAGAAGATCAGATGAACCTTCTGGTTAAATATATTAATTTTAAATTAAAAATTAATATATTTATTATAAATTTAAAATATAAATTTATAAAATCAAAATGAATTATTTTATTAATTTAAATTAATATTTATAAAAAGGTCCATAAAATTAAAAATTAATCACTTAATAATTATCTATGATCATTTTATAATTCTTTTTACAAAGAGTATAAATTTTACCTGCTCTGTGTTATGGGGCCAAATTTAATTATTTAGTTACGTGAGCAAGAAGAATCATACCCGGAGATTGATTTCCAACGGATTCCCCAAAGTGGATAACATTTTCAATTTCGGTGTTCCTGAATGTGGCTACTAAACTAGCGTTTAACCGAAATAGTTATTGTGATTTTAGTGAATACCTTGTAGTATGTGTACGTATCAATCTACGAATAATTTTATGAAAATTGTATATGTTCAAACAAAGTTCCTTTCTAGTTTAGATGTTCGGCAATTTATAGATAGATAGACTGAAAAAAGATTCAATAAACGTACCTTTGTTGTAGACTGCTTAATCTGTTCACAACCGTGGGTACAAATTACACAATAATTATTTAGGTAATGCATCATAGAATGCATCTATATAAACATATATTAACATCCAGAACTCTAATAAATAAATCGTCAAATTCAGTGATGTGTGATACGATATGACTACATTTGTTTCTTTTCATATACGAAACATAGTAAAGGTAGCCATTTAAATAGGATTTATGGGTTAAAGTTACTATTAATTTGTACTGATCATAAAAGTTTCAGGTTTATTTTGTTTAGTAATATTAAAAGAATGATGTTATCAAAAAGTACAGTCTTAGTTTAGTGTAATCGTAAACGATGCACTTTCACCGTATTTTTCTTAACAAACATCAAGTCTTCGAATAATTACTAGAAGTCTAATAAACTATTTAAAAAAGAATATTTTTGCATATCGTTTATTCTGCGGATGAAAAATTTCGTGATTACCCCACTAGTTTCATGGGCGGGTAAAATGAAGCTTTTGTTTGAAATTTCCTCTTCCGTACACTAGTCGGCGATATCGGAACACGTGCAGTCAACTGAACAACAGGATGTGACAAGGACACTGTATTAGTACTTATTTTATATATTAGTAGTTGTTTGGAGTTTATTGCTCTTTTGCTTTTGTTATATAAACGCGGTTTCTCGACTGGAACGTTATAGATGATATTGTTAATCGAATGTGAAGTTATGTATTACCAAGATGTTGGCTTTATAACGTTAATCTAAAGACAAGAAATTTCATTATTCTAACTGAATTCGTGGATTTTCAAAATTTTTATTATTAACTTAAATAGCAGAAACTGCACATTTTTGTTATGGCTCACTTAAAATAGCAAACAAGAAAACACTTAGGCTAAGCGCCAAAATCGTAAACCAAATAAGATGATTTTATACAATATGTTGACTTATATATACTACTACTACTACAATATGTTGATTTTTTTATATTATACAATATGTTGATTTAAACGTATGGCGTAAATGTCAACCTGTATAGATTACTAGTGAAGCAATTACCTACAAATTCAATAGCGATTTATCACTCCAGCTCTACTAGCGTTTGGTTGGTCGATCTCCCAGTAGTAAGCAAGTTGCAGGGAGTCACTGGATGTAAGTAGCTTTGAACGTTTGGACTGCTTATTTAACTTAAAGTGGTATTAAGAAAATGCTGTTGTGAGTAAGTTAAGTTTTATTTGTTATTTTTAAGCTATTGCATAGCTTCTATCGCGGGCCTTGAGCGTAGAGACCGAATTCAGAAATTCCGCAACGAAAAAACCTAATACCCCATGGATATCAAAAACATAATGTCAAAAGCACAATTTCGGCGCCGACGTCATCGGGAGCGTGGCCTAGCGGTAAGGCGCTCTAATTTCCCGGATTGCCAGAGAGACGCAGGTTTGAATCCCGTCGGTTACTTTTAAGATTTTCCATCTATCGATGAATACCAGAACTTTTAATGACTTTTTGAAATATCACGCTTGAAAAAAAAATTGCGGAACCGATGGGATTCGAACCCGCGTCTCTCTGGCAATCCGGACTCTTAGAGGGCCTTACCGCTCGGCCACGGTCCCGATGACGTCGGTAGGTAAACATAAGTTGACAAAAAATGGTACGCAATAGCTTTACCGCGCCAGTCTCCGAGTGCCACACGTCTTTTTGAGACTGATGTAATAATTGAAACGTTATTTCACTTTAAATTTTTTTTTTCGAGCTAAAAAGTAGACTTTATTCTTCTAATGCCTCACTCTTTCTTAAATAAAATTATTATTTTAATTTTTAAAGATCAGGTTCAGCGGTTTAGCTGTATGAAAAAAATAACATGCAGACACTTAATTTATAATATTAGAATGCGTCTATTAAAATCTTTACCTATTTATTTATTTTTAATGTAGGCCTAATAAATTATATTCTATCTTTTATGTTTTTGAGCTTGCACTATACTTTAATTGTAAAGTTTTGCTGTTAGCGAAACCGTGTTTGAGTTAGTAGATAAAGTTTAGTAAGAGTTTCGTCGCTGTCTTTGCAAATCCAAGATCTTATAATGGAACCATCCGTCTGCCTGTCTGGACTAGCTGATTTAATTATTTCCGAACATATTTTAATGGGATTTTCATAATTGATTATTAAAATATGTATTAATTTTAATAATCAATTATAAAATTCTTTAAAAGGTCATGAGACCTTTTAAAGACTTTTATAAAATTGGCCGGTAATTGTTGGAAATGTCGAAAAATACAAGCTGCCTGTGCATGACCCCAATGTTTTTCCAAAGCTTTTATAGAATTCTGAATATCCGAGGCAAAGTTGCGGGCGTCCGCTAGGGTACCATTATAAATACTGCATTTGTATGACCCAACGACGTAAAAGATTATTTCAACTATTATTAAGAATGGAAATCCAAATATGTTAATGTTCTTGACACAGCACGCTGGGATTCGATGCTGCGGTTTGAATTCAAAGTGGTGTTATACTGTGTCATTCTCTCATCGTACATCTCTGCTTTTTTATTGTTAATGATGTTTTGTAACATAAAGTTATTACAGTTTTATGAACATGGCCAGGTCATCGGCGCTTTATAAAAGTTGAAAGTAGTACAGTTAACAGCTCATGCCATTAATTACGTAAGTATAACTATGGAAGTTTGAATCACGATGGCTTGGAGAAGTATTACGTTACAAAAGTCATAACCTTAAATCAGTATTAAGCGTATTTTATATTGCATAAACCGTAAATTTCAAGCCATCCCTCGCAACTCGAGTGGAGTGAACACGCGCGAAATTATTTTGAAAAACTTTCCTAAATCGTTGTTTGCTAATCTATATATTACCTGTAATCTGCTAGATATTAATTCTACGACCAACCAAAACATTTTTTTAATTCTTTTTTCAGTAACAGTTTGCTGTTGCTGAAAAAAAATACATATTCGTACAGTATATATTCGTAATTATGACGTAAAACCGTAAGTAATACAAACAACAGTCAAATAACAAAAAATTGTACATCAAATGAGCTCAATATCGAACGCAACAACAAACTTATAGAATACTACATGAAATATTCTACGAGTATTGCAATATAGATCAAGATTTCTAGATATTCAGATGGTATTGTATCTGAATTATACATTGTGTAACAGCTGTGAACAAGATTTGAAATATTTTTCGTTAGCTAGCGACTCGCTTTGGTTTCATGAATGATTTCATGATGTATGGTAGCGTGCTCTCCAAGACAATGATGATTATTGACTTCTTTACTCCGGGCCGCTACTGAAAAAACTTATTGAAAAATATTATGCTTTGTTTATGATGATTTTCGATTTTTCGAAAACAGCTACTAAAATTGGCTTTGTATAATGTATAATAGGTATGTTTTATTATGTTTTTTATATATATTTGTATGTTTTTAGTACAAAACTTAAAGACAGCGTTTATCGTTTGTAAAATCTTTTTTTTACCCATATCAAGAATAACCATATACTGATCAGTCCAGATGCAGTAACTAGAAATAAAAATATCATGGTCAGGTAAAAACAGCCGAAGTTTTTTTATTAAGCCGAAATTATATTTAAGTTAATTATGTTTTAAATAAGTAATGAAATATGTAGGGCCAGTAAATTCAACACGTAAATTCTCGTGCTTGCGTGGTAGATATGCAGTGTAGCAGAAGCCGAGATGTGGCGTCAAATTAATTTGTCAAAAGTTTGCGGCGATGCGGTTAGGCTGTGAAATTGCTTGCCCGAACTTTAATTACCAACAAATAATTTTTATCATAAAATATTGAGCTTTACTATATTTCATGGAAGTAGAAGAGTTGGAAAGATAGAAGTGGATGGTGTCTTTTGGACCTCGGCAAAAGGTCCGTCCCGGTGATCGATACAATTAAGTGGTAAATTACGAAATCGGAGTATTTCTACTGATATTTTCGTTACATAATTAAAAATGACTTTTACGATAAAGTACGGTAAAAACTGGACTAAAGCGGCATGCTTGTTTAAATTTTTCTAGACGTTTAGGTTTCTGGTGTCCTTAAAGTCGGACATATGTCGACTAAAACACGGAAATAAATGATTGTTCTTATTTTCAAGAAAGTGTGGGCGAGACCTGAAAGACGTGCCATTTTATACTTAAGGATGGCTTTAAACTGACGGTTTTAAAGCTACAAAATGTCATTTAGTTTAATACCCTCTTTAAGCCTGAAGGCAGTCAAATCGGAATGACGGGCCGTTATCCTGACGTAACGATCGGCATATCCGTGTTTTTCTTATTCCTACCCGCACTTTGTGACCGCATTAATCTTTCAAGCCTTATAAAGCAAAAGTCGCGGGAATTGTCTTTATATGCTTGCTTTAGCGTTTTGGGTCTCGGGATATAAAATAAGACCCTAATATAAGCCTATATGGGTCTAACTACTGGTACTTGTTGTGTATTTTTGCGTATTCATTGTTGTTTAACTGGTGTTTGAGATCTACTTGCCATAGACATCTAGAAGTTAACATTTATTTAGCTATTTACCTACTCGTGTTTCGTGTATAGTATAGTATGAGCATATGTAACTTAACTATAATAAATTAAAAAAAAAATTGAACCGACTCAAAACGCACTAAAAAGTAAAAAATAACTGTGTTTTAGTTGCTTTAATTTATGAAGTCAGTGCCAGCAAGTTTAAGGAACATTTATTTAACGTAGTAAAGCAGTTTGTGGGTTCTAGGTAATGTCCTTATATAAATTAAAGCAACGTTGATATGCTTAAGTAAATTAAAGCAACTTAATGACACACTTAATTTTTACTTTTTAGTGCGTTTTGAGTCGGTTCTATTTTTTGTTAAAAATTTTTATTTCTTACTTTTTGGTGATTTATCGCCACGTAACGTACTGTACTGCCATAGTATATTATACGGCACTTGTAGCCAAAAAGCTACTGATACTTACACAAAAACCGAATTCGCTTCAAGTGTGCCTGTACATTTTAAAGAGTTCCTTCAATTTTCCCAGGATATCATCATCAGATCCTAACATGATGACAATGGGACCTACTTGGAAGTGTGCCCTATTTAATAAAGAACACTGTAAAAAGTTATGCGTGGTCATACATAAAAAAAAACACACGTGTGATACATTATACGTGTCGAATTGAGAACCTCCTCCGTTTTTTTTCGTTGGTTAAAAATAAGATATTTTTAGCGTCAAATTAACACACCTTTCAAACCGAAATACTTGCTGTAATGCTACTTGATTACAGATTAAATTTGGCTGTAGGTAGTACTGTTTTATTTTTTTGCTTTTCATTCGTGATGTTGATTCTCTCAATTTCCGTTCCCGTAATGAGAACCGATTGGTATTAGGTACCTTTTTCTAATTCGAAATTTTACAGTTATTTCTTTACTTCCAAATCTATCAAGATGTGGAACAATCTGCCAGCCGAGGTCCACGCGAGTAATTCGCTGTCCATTTTTAAGTCTCGCTTGAAAAGCTACTATTGGTCGTTAAATAAAAAATAATTATATTTATTTTTATATATATTGAAATAGTTTATTAACATTTATTATTATGTAAATATTTTTATGTAGTTTATTTTTATTAACATTATTATATGTATAATAATTTTATAGTAATTTCTTCTCATTGCACCATCCCGTTTATCGTAAACATGTCCTATAAATAGGTTGCCTGTAAGGGATTGCTTCTAGCCATAAGGCCGCCTTTGCATGTTTCATTATAATCCGTTTTTGTTTTCTTATGTATCTCTGTTATAATTATTTTATCTGCAATACATCGTTTCTTCTTCTTCTTTTTGTTCATAACAAATTAGCCCTTGACTACAAACACACCTGGTGGCAGTTGACGATTGCATCATGATGAAAGCGGGCAAACTGTTAGGAGTAGGATGAAAATCCACATCCCTTTCAGTTCCTACAAAAACGTACCGGAATGTCTTTGTCGTCAGGGTGGTAAGCCGTAGCCACTAGCTAGACTTAGACTAATTAAAAAAATCCAAATCTGCCCAGCCGGGAATTGAACTCAGGAAATCCATCGCACCGCTCTGCGCCACGGAGGCTGTAAAGAAATTTTTCACGGACGACCTCTAACAGCTTTACTACTGAATCTGGTTGAGTGATAAGTGTTACATTATATAAACGGTCTATTTATTCTGCCATTACTATACGTGTCCTGAGTTATATGCATTGCATTATAAAGATAAGAAAGCCTGCATTTTAATGTTATTCATGAAGATGGTCAGATATAAACTTTATTGGCCTTAAACAATGACCTGGTTAATGGATTTCGAGCTGGATTTACGGACAGTGTCACCACTATGACTCGCGCAAGCCTTCTTTATGGTGTTAGTGAGAAATGCTAGAGTGTTGAAGCGCGTTTCACCATATTTGCATACGGCGTGGTTGGTGATAACGCTTGCTTAGATCGACTACTCAAAAAATCGGTAAAAATTGTTTAGGTAATAGTTTAGGTAGTAGATCATGATAAATGATAAATCATCAAGTGTCACTATAGTTTTTACAAATGTGTTTCAAAATATTACAGATAATAAATAAGAGGGGATACTATATCAGATGGATTCAGTACTGTGTAGTTTCACGAAGATTACGAAAGAATGCTCTTGCGTTCTCGATTTAATGTTAAGTGAATTCAAATTTAATTGTCTTTCAGCGTATTTTTGCAATTTGAGTAAACAGGAAAGCGAAATGAAGTTATAAAGATAATTGTGTGTGACCATTTAAAAGTGGAAATTTGGTAAACAAATAATTTGCTTTCCAATAGCTCTTTTCGGTAAATTTTGCTAATTACGAACAACAAAGAGTATGCACAATTATTTAAATGTGAACAAATGCCGCAATCCATTGAACGGCTTTCATAGTCGGTTGCGTTAAGCCGTCGGCTTTATAGAGACAATAGCGATATTTGTCGTTCTCGACAGTAAAACTATTTGTTGTGTAGCTTTTGGGAATTGAATGCAACTATTATTCAGAATACATAAAAAATCGTTGGAAAGATGAACTGAATATGAAAAATACAAGCGTTTATAAACTTGTTGATCTAAGCAGAGTGTTTGCAAATAGAAATGAATTCCAGTTCTACGGGAGACTTGAGAACTCGCTCAGATTACAGCTGCATAGAGTTTCGCGTTCTCATGGTAAATGTAGTGTTGCCAGGATTAACTATCATCATAATTTATCTACCTATTTTTAAATTGACCCTGGACTCTATTTCTATATTTTCACACACACTCAAGGCCATTGTTTTAAAGCTGAGGTAGATGTAAAGGGTAAACCTTATGCAAAAATTAAGGTAAATTCGCTCACGGCTATTATTATTTTTTAATATTAAAAGAACACAGCATAGCGCACGTAACCGAAAACTTCCATAACGAAATAAATAACGCTTCATCAAATGAAAAAATTTTGTTAACCAATCAACCTTCATTTTGCCCTAAAATGTTGTAAAATTTACAAAATTGTTAAAAATTCGGAAAGTATTGGTGAAATTTAAAATCCTGCCGACAAAACTGGCGTAGGTACACAAAGGCTTATCGCAGCGGAATATAGTTTGTCACAGTTTCCGCCTGGCGTCCGCTGTACAATGGGACGGCAAACAATTACGTATTGTAAGGGAGGACGCGTGTCGATAGATTTTATGACAACCCCGCGAAACAGATTTTATACGTGAATATAAAAGAACACGTGTTGGTCGATTTACAAAAATAACCTGTCACCTGCAACACGTTCATGGCGATCAACACTGCGCTATATGATGTATAAAGGGCGGATCCAGCATAAGCAAAATAAATATGAAACAAGCATAAGTGCATCATAATTGTCTCGCGCGGGCCGCAGTATGGAGTGCGAGGGAAATGGAGGGCAAACTTGGACGACAAACTCGACAGTTGAAGTTTTGCCGTAAAACAGGTTTTATAAAGAACACGTGTAAATTTTGGCTTTAAAAGAAAGTTTGAAATAGCGGCTGCCGTCCATTTAGTAACACAACCACACTGCGTTAGTTCTGTGTAAAGAAAGGACACGTGTAAATTTTTGGTTTAAAAAATAAATCTCGACACAGCGGTCTATCTAGTGACACTAGCTAGCATCACTGTGTTAAATTGCGTAAAGAAAGAACACGTGTGAATTTTCAATTTCGGCTTTATGAATATAAGCGGACGCAACACCAACGGTCGACCAGAACTCGATTTTCATGCCACGAGTATAATGTAACACTGCCTTATTCTACGAGTACCTATGCTAGGTAGCTATGAAGTGCAGGATGGTTGTTATTCCATTGCGTTGCGAATCTCCATTAGATTAAAATTTTATCAACTATTTTAAGTGGAATACTTTTAAAAAGTTCATAAGGGGATTATGTCTAACATGATAGCTGGTCTCAAGTGACTAAACTATACTCTTGGTAGTGTAAAACCGATCCCGGGTTTAATCTCCACTCCTAGTACTAGGCTTTCCACTTAGTTGAAGGCTATTTTATTTTTTATATTGATGCAAAAGGATAAGAGTACATTTTTGCTTAATAATTGTATTCTTTCTGAGAAAATCATTGTCAATTTCCCAACGCAAGGTTAGCTAACTTAGAAATTCTTAAGAAGACCAAAATGATCTTTTTGCTTTTTTATTTAATATCTTTAAAGGGTAATACTACTTCGAGCTCTATCACGAGACGAGCCAATCGACAATCGTGTCTTGCTATGACGTAGGAACCAGTTAAAATATTGGCTGATTAGACCATAGACCAAAAGGAACGCGCTACGATTTTACACTGCATAATCATATAACCCCAAGTGAAATTGCAATCAAGCGTTTAGTTGTCAATGAATGATAACAAAAAGGCTCTGCTAGTATTACTTGCAGTATGCCGTTAAGTTATTTGTAATAATTGTTGACGGAAAGAGCATCCTGATGAACCGAGGTTCCAAAAAAGGTTATTGATGACTCACTAAAATCTTGTAGATTCTTCATGTCCGCTATTTTTTCTGTTCGTTAGCTCTTTAGTGACTATTAGTAGCTACTCAAAAATATATATAAATATTCCACGATTTATATTTTCATCGTATGCTAAGTGGTGTTCAGACCCCCTAAACCTTCCCCTCTTATACGTTAATGCCCTTCGAAGACATTGCTGTTATACAGCATATAATGCGCATATCTATCAACCTGATGCATAAAGGTGCCTTTAATTATACAACCACATCCACGAAATACACCAATGGTTTTGGTCGATGATCCTTTCCGTATAAATAAAAAAAATAAAAATTTTTAATATTTATGAAGTCCCGACTCCTAGAAATGCTTAAGTAAATTAAAGCAACTAAATGACACAGTTATTTTTTACTTTTTAGTGTGTTTTGAGTCGGTTCTATTTTTTGTTAAAAAAGTTATTTCTTACTTTTTAGTGATTTATCGCCACGTAGCGTACTCGTACTATACTGTCATAGTATATTATTCGGCACTAATAGCCAAAAAGCTATCGATACCGAGGTAAAAACCGAAATCGCTGTAAGCGTGCCTCCAAGATTTGAAGAGTTCCTTCAATTTCCCCAGGATATGATCATTAGATCCTAACATGATGACAATGGGACCAGCTTGGAAGTATGCCCTTTCTTATAAAAAAAAGAATTATCAAAATCGGACAACACTGTAAAAAGTTATGCGGTCATACATAAAAAAAAGAAAAAATAAATATACGTGTCGAATTGAGAACCTCCTCAGCTTTTTTTCGTCGGTTAAAAAGAGTTCTTCTACTAAAATATTTATCTCGAAATCCATTTTAAAACTTACTTAATGCTTAATCGTCAATATTTAATACTTTTTAAACTCAAACGAATATAGGACAAAAATGCAGCGTCACGACAATTCGATACATAGAAAGCTAAACCCTAAAAAGGCAGAGCCGGGGTTGTCAGCGGAAATTTAAAGGCAATTATTAACCGAGGGAGGCTCTCCTAACTGCGCATGTGCCGACTCTACACCGCGCATGGCACTGTCCCACGACGAACCTTATAAATAAAAATACAGATTTTTCAACATTACTCGTTTTTTATAACAGTGATTTATGTGTTTTTATATTTATATACATTAACTAAGTGTATTTGATGTTATATTGATGAAGATTGGTGGAATATAGCGAATGCACGTGAGTCCTAATTATTATAACCTTAAACCTATTGACTAACGTGTTAATGGCTGTTTAGAAACCCCCATTTAATGGATTAGTCTCTTAAGCGTTAACACGGCTTTGAATTATAAAATATGTTGATACTGTTGTATTATAGCGAAGAATATAGCTAATATTTTGAATAATTTGTTTACTTTTGTATTAGTATTGAATTCTTGTAGTTAATCAAATCTAATTTTTGAGTGAATGATAAATTGCTTACTACAATTATTTGACCTCTTTGTCTGCGTGAATATATTTTCTGTAGTGGCTTATTGTATTTTTTTATTATATGTATTAAATTCTTACCAAAAGACGATCTCTTTGGTGCAGTTGTGTATTTGTAACTTTGTAATCTGGATTCGATTTCCAATTCAATGATATGCCAATTGAAGTGTGTATAGTTTTTCAACTGCGTTAGTTTAGGTTTGGTACGCTTAGCAAGAATGTATCGTAAAAATGAAACAAATACGGAAAGGTTGTTCCTATTGGGTGAAGGGTGTAATTGTCCAAGCCGATGTCCCACCTGATTTATAATGGAAAACGATCGCTTATAAATACTTCACAATACATGCATGGATCATGTCCTACAAAGTAACAAAAGTAGGTAGTTATGTTATTTTCTTATTTACCCTGAAGTCAGCCATTGGCTGTAATCACACCTAATGGTAAGTGATAATACTATCTAATGGAAGCGGGCTAACTTGTTGTTGTTAAAGTATAATTCACACCCTTTTCTAACTGACCACCGGAACGTTAAATTGCTTGGCAGTACGTTTTAGCTTGTAGAGTGGTAACTAGCCACGGCCAAATGCTACATCCAGACCTGGAACAATCAAGAAAACCCCAAACACCCAAACGGGAATCGAACTCAGGGCCGCCGTCTAAATCCACCATGCGTATGCGAAAGCAGTAAATGTGTGTCAATTACACCAGCAACCCTGCCCTTCAAATCAGAGCATAGCAATGCTATGTTGCAGACATAAGCAAGCGGTAATATTCACGGGCCAGCTTCGCAAAGAAGTTTTTATACTTTTTAAAGTCATTTACTTTGTTTGACTTTGCCGTTTAGCTCACTGCCTAATCGTAAATCTCAACTTCGAACTTGGAGAGTCGCCAGTTGGCGAATAAAGCCGTCGGTTGAATTAAGCCACTAAATAAAGTTATCGTTATGCAAATTGCCGATTGAACCGATCTACAGTTTATGACTTTATTACGATTACCATAAACTTGATTAGTTGTATATTTCTCAGAGACGCAATTCTTAAGAGGCGATATTATCGATATTTACTTCATTTATAGTCAATAGACCGCGTTTACTCCATTTATTATTCGTCCCGACTCGACTTACTAACTAAAACCTTATTTAATCAAAGTTGGTAAATAACTAAATTATCATATAAATCTGGTCCATGAATTTTCATTTTAGTGTACGTTCCAGCACAAACTCGAGCTATTATATTTTTGTTGGCAATTTATTTTGTTTTATGCTAAAGCTGAATTTCTTTATTTAACTTATATTATATTTAATAATTTTTACGCTTTCCAAAGGATCACAAAATATATTTAGATGTAAGAACTTGAAAAATACATAATAGATTTCAGCGATTTATAAGGAAGTTTTAAGTGTCAAGGTTTTGTGGAAATTGGCTGATATAAAACGATAGTAATGTTGGAATCGGATCGAATTGGAAGTATCGAAAAAACTTAAGCCATGTGGGAGCTTTCATCGTTTATGCTCCCTCTATCCCTTTGATATACATCTACCAAAACAAGGTATATTCGCCTTGCTTATTCGTGATGGCTTTATGTAAAAGATTACTTTGAACTATTTATATTCTAAAAAAAGGTTACATATATGTATATATATTTTTTGAGTATTGTGTTGTATTGCGAACGAAATCGTATGCACTATTATTAAATCAATAATATATTAATACGATAAGGTAGTTCGATTTCCATTTATATACATTTTGAAGCTAGGTATTGTGTAATTTCAAAATGGGCAACATATGCAGAATTGTGCTAATGGGATCTTCACACCTGAAGTTATTCTTAACTCTCTCTATTGCAAATGCAGTAGGTAATTACAGTACGAATACGAAGCAGTTTCCGTAACATACGAGTGAGGTATATTAATATACGTAACACGAATATACAGACACGTTCGCTTTATGAACGTACGCCTCGCGAGTATATGAGAAAGTGTACGCCGCGGAAGCGCTATTTAGCACGTAGCTTATTAATATTTATACCTCCTTCCTTACGACCATGCGGCAGGATTGTAGCCTGATATATGACACAGTTTAAACTGTTCTAGCGGAACAACTATACGTAGAATACTGCGATGTATCACGGAAAAGACAAATAGGTTTGTATATTTATTTATTTAGAGATTTTGTGACTGTAACAGTTGATACCTGCGACTTTCGCCTACGTACCTTTAGACTTAAGGGGTATAAAAAATAAACAAAGAACGAGATAATTAGTAATAGCCATTAGCGAGTAGTTGTTTGTAAGTTGTAGGAATAACCAAATAGCACAAATTAGTTCAAGTTTTCGGCGGTAAATTTTGTTTCGTTATTACAGTCTTTATTAAGCTATTGCATAGCTTTTATCGCGGGCCTTGAGCGTGGAGACCGAATACAGAAATTCCGTAACGAAAAAACCTAACACTCCTGAATATCAAAAACATAATATCAAATCATAATTTCGGCTTTTTTAAATTTTTTTATTTTCAAGCATGACATTTGAAAAAGTCATTAATTATTTTTACTATTTTAAACTAAACTATGATACTTTAAGCTAAACGGTGATACTTTTTAGTTTTTTTATCTATCGATAAATACCAGAACTTTTAATGACTTTTTGAAATATCACGCTTGAAAAAAAAAATTGCGGAACCGACGGGATTCGAACCCGCATCTCTCTGGCAATCCGGACACTTAGAAGCGCCTTGCCACTAGGCCACGGTCCCGATGACGTCAGCAGATAAACATAAGTTGACAAAAAATGCTATGCAATAGCTTTACCGCGGCAGTCTCCGAGTGCTACCCGTCTTTTTTTGATTTATTTACAAGGAGTACAAAAGAACTAATCCATAATTTATGCCACCATTTCATTAAGGTGCTACTTTTATGTGCTAAAATAGGAAAA